>BLSH010426738.1:91807-115626 GCA_018402905.1 Glandirana rugosa | reverse complement strand
CCACGGTCTAAATCACAGATATGAAGGGGTCCATAAAAGACGTAACGATAAGAGAGTCTTTCTTATCCTCTGGTCGGGTCGTGAATATCGTTGTCGTACATTTACTAGTGGTTCGACTTGAAACAAATGAGTACGACTGTCAAGGGTGACGTGTGTAGTGTCTTTGTGCGAGTAAATTTCATAAATGACTGAAAGGAATGGGATATAGATCAACAGTGTTACGGCGTAAAGGGAGACTATGAATTTTTAAGGAGGGAATTTCGCCTCAAGGTGGGTTTTCACCTTGAAGACGAAATTCCCTTCCACTGTGGAACTGTACGATGTTAAGCGTACAGTTAAAAAAAAAAACCCCCCCCCCCCCCCCTGGCCCCTGGAACAAAAGTGTCCCAGGGTCCAGGTGAAGGAGAGGACCATGAAAAACAAGGTCCCCGGTCCCCCCCCCCCCCCCCAAAAAAAAAAATTGACATGCGAATTGTAGCATGTCAAGGTGTCACCTTCCCTTAAAGCAGAAGTTCCACTTTTGGGTGGAACTCCGCTTTAAGGGAGGAATTTTTAAGTATCAGAGGGAAATGCGGCATTGTGACAACTAGATATAGGGTAAGGAAAGTCAGTAAATACTTTAAATGAGCGTGTTTCTGTGATGTGTGCAGTGGGAACTGTCAGCATGAGTAAACAAAGTTCAGCTTGGTGATCATTTACATGCTGTTGCTATAAGTGCTGGGCTGGTCTCCTATTCTTTCTGAGAGAATAGCAATGCAGAAAATACCTGGGGAAGTATAGACACTAAATCTGGCACCCCCTAAAGTCTGGACAGAGAGGCCTCTTGTAAGTATGTGAATCAGTGTTTCCCGACATGCTCAGAGGGTCAAGTTGAGTGGGAACCTGAAAAAAAAGTGAACATCACTGCAAATTGAATTGTAGGACTCTCAATTTTGAGCTGCCTTATCTAGTAGGTTCCTCTATTGCCTCCAGTGGATAAAGCCCCAGCACCCTGGGATTCCCAGGAGGTTGTAGCATGTACTGGAATTATGGCCACAGATTCAAAAGCCTGGGATGCCCCCCCCCCCATCCTGGGGGATAAGGCTTCCCTGGCTGGGCCCTAACTTGTTGAGGAATCACCCATGTTTGGGCCTTATCCCTGACAATGAGTTGGAGGAGACTCTTTCCCTATGGGAGAGCACCCCTTTCCCAGAGGAGAGAACTACCAGTGAACCAGGAGTGACTGTCATATGTGTGGAGTAGGTTGTGCAGAGTAGATGGGCTGAGCCTCTAGAGAGGTATTCAAAGTTTGCCCTTGTAGGGAGGTTGTGTCAAAAGCTGGCAAGCCAGAACAAGGACTGAATCTGGGACTCCTGGATCAAATTTGGGATGCCCCATAGGATAGCTAGCCATGGACTGGCCACTGTTTTTTTAACTCTTTATTTAAAGAAGTTGCGTACAGAAAGGACATAAGATATAGGGATACGAAACATCAGGCATATGGCAGGCCACAATGGCTATCTAACAGAACAAGTACATTATCATAAAAACAGCAGGTAGTATGTATCCCACCATAACCAATGGCTTAAACAACAGCAAATGAATAAACCCATAGTTCCCTGTCTGAGCAATTTTCTCATTTACCGTATATACTCGTGTATATGTCGACCCGTGTATAAGCCGACCCCCTACTTTTGCCCAAAAAATATGGGAAAACGTATTGACCCGCGTATAAGCCTAGGGTGGGAAATGCAGCAGCCAGAACACAGGGATAGGGAGCCAGAACACAGGGATTTTAGCCAGGACACAGGGATATTAGCCAGGACACAGGGATTTTAGCCAGGACACAGGGATATTAGCCAGGACACAGGGATATTAGCCAGGACACAGAGACTGCAGCCAGAACACCTAAAGGATGAGTAATGTAGTTTCAAATTAAACAGAGCTGTGCTGCTTCTAAGAGCCGTTCTGTGCTTGTAACTGTGACTAAACACGTTGGAATGTAGAGAATGCTGAGAGAGAGCTGCAGCTCTTCACTGAGATCAGGAGGTGGGTGGGACTGAACAGCTAACATCAGCTTGTCCCGCCCACCTGCAGACATCAAGCTAAAAATCTGACACCTCTCTCAGCATTCTCTACATTCCAATGTGATTAGTCACAGTCACAAGCACAGAACGGCTCTTAGAAGCAGCACGGCTCTCTTTAATGTGAAACTACTGATCACCCACAGACACTGACTCGGGTATAAGCAGAGGGGGGTCTTTTTCAGCACAAAAAATGTGCTGAAAAACTCGGCTTATACCCGAGTATATACGGTATGTTAAATCACAACAAGTGAAACCCCATATCCAGGACAACTAAAAAAACAAAAAATGGACTAAGCCGGAAAGAGAAAAGGTGAAAATAGAGAGAAGAGGAGAGGGAGAGAGAGAGAGAAAATGTATATATATATATATATATATATATATAATTAGGGGGGAGAGAGGGGATATGTTAGGAGGGAGGGTAGAGGGAGGGAAAATGAAACCCTATCCCTCAGCTGCAAGGGCCAAGCCATAATCCTCAGAACAGGTATATATTGACCAGTAGAACCACTTCCGTGGATCTCTGTCATCTTACCCAACCACATTGAGAGTGTAGGTGTCACGCACCTGGTGGTGGAGTCTGACTTATGCAGGGAGCAACCTCTCTTACGACCCTGATTCCAGAACCCCCTTCTTCATAGGGCAAGCCAACTTCAGGTTTGTGGTTGCCAGCCAGACTCGCTCACCGGGTTCCAGATTCAGCTCACCCCGCCTTTTCCTGTCGTAAACCCCCTTGTTATGCTCCTGGGTTCTAGACATTGTCTCCTGTAGTAATTTACAGTTGGCCTTGAAAAAGTCCATTGTCCTCTGAACAGCTGGTACTGGGCTTTCGGGAATAGGGTTAGGTAGGAAGGACGGGTGGAACCCATAGTTTGCGAAGAATGGGGACTGGTTGGTAGCTGAGTGGACCGTGTTATTATATGCAAATTCGGCTGACGGGAGTAGAGGGACCCAGTTATTTTGAGAGAAGGTGGAGAAGCAGCGCAGGTACGGTTCCAACATTTGATTAGTCCGCTCGGTCTGACCATTAGTCTGTGGGTGGTAGACCAAGGACAGAGATAGTTCGATGTCTAAGGAGGAACACAGGGCCTTCCAGAACCTGGAGGTGAACTGAGTTCCACGATCGGATATATTTGTTGGTACCGCGTGGAGTCTGACAATCTCCTTTATGAAGACTTCTGCCGTTTCGGCAGCGGTGGGTGTGCCCTTTAAGGGGAGGAAGTGTGCCATTTTTGTGAGCCGATCCACTATTACAAAAATGGCTGAGTAGCCTTCAGATACTGGCAACTCCACGATGAAGTCCATGGTCCAAGGCTTTTCTGGTACTGGAAGGGGGTTGAGTAGACCCCATGATTTAGCCTTGTTGCCCTTGTGTTGGACACAGGTAGCACAGGCACCAATGTACTTTTTACAGTCAGCATCCACTTGCGGCCCCCAGAAGGTGCGCTGGAGAAGATCTGATGTTTTGCAAACACCAAAGTGACCCGCTAACTTGTGGTCATGGCAAAGTTCCAAAACTGATAGTCGTAACTCCTCGAGCATGAAAATCTTGCCACTGTACCACAATAACCCCCTTTTCTTCTGTAGCTTGGGATTGGTGATGTTGGTAACTTTGCCAACTGCCCGTCGGATGCGGAAAACAGGTCTTCCTGAGTGAGAAGGAAGTTTCCGGGTGAGAGGATGGTATCTGGGCATGTAGAATTCTCTGTGTCGTTAAACATACGGGACAGAGCATCGGGCTTAATGTTCTTGGACCCGGGCCTGTAGGTAATGTGGAACACAAACCTCGAAAAGAAGCTCAATCTGTTAGCTGTTCTCAAATACTCGAGGTTCTTGTGGTCTGTGTATATGAGAATGGGGTGTGCAGCTCCCTCAAGCAGATAGCGCCATTCCTCGAGCGCAGCCTTAATAGCCAGGAGCTCCCGATCCCCAACGTCATAATTTTTCTCCGGGTCCGTCAGCTTCCGTGAAAAGAATGCCACGGGGTGGAGAAGAGCCTTAGCGCCCTGTCTCTGTGAGAGCACTGCTCCTACGGCAGTTTCAGAGGCATCCACTTCCAGGACATAAGGTAACAGGGGGTCAGGATGTTTCAACACAGGAGCAGACGTAAACAGTTCCTTCAATGCCTCAAAGGCTGCCTGTGCCTTGGTGGTCCAATGGAACCTGGAGTTCATCTTGGTCAGTCAGGTGATCGGGGTGATAATGGCTGAAACCCCTTAATAAATTTGCGATAAAAATTTGTTAAGCCAACGAACCGATGCACACCTTTCTTGTCCATCGGGGCTCGCCAGTCCAGAATGGCGGAGACCTTCTGTGGGTCCATTGTGATTCCAGTGGTCGAAATGACCAAGCCCAGGAATGGAATGCTTTGGCACCCGAAGATGCATTTCTCCGCTTTGGCATAGAGTCCATGTTGCCTGAGACAACCCAGTACTTTAGCAACATGTTGACGGTGGACATCTAAGGAGGAGGAGAATATGAGGATGTCGTCTAGATAGATTATGACAAACTGATCCAAATAGTCCCTGAAGATGTCATTCACAAAATGCTGAAATGTGGCCAGTGCGTTGCAGAGCCCAAAGGGCATCACCAGATATTCAAAATGCCCGAAGCATGTGCGGAAGGCGGTTTTCCATTCATCACCTTCTCTTATTCGGACAAGATTGTAGGCACCACGGAGATCCGGTTTTGTGAAGACAGTGGCTGCCCCGAGTCGTTGGAAGAGTTTGGGTACCAAGGGTAGCAGGTACCGGTTTTTCAGGGTGATTTTGTTTAATTCCCTGTAGTCAATGCAGGGCCGTAGGGTGTGATCTTTCTTTTCCAAAAAAAAGATCCCGGCTCCTGCTGGAGATGTAGAAGGGCGGATAAAGCCCTTTTTGAGGTTAGCGTCCAGGTAAATTTTCATGCTTGAAAGTTCCACCTCAGTCAGTGGGAAGATCCGCCCAAAGGGCACTTCCGCTCCTGGGAGGAGCTCAATAGGGCAGTCATAGTGCCTATGGGGTGGCAGGCACTCTGCCCCCTTCTTACTAAACACGTCCAGATAGGCATGATAGACAGGCGGAACGGTCTTGATGGAGTCAGGATCCGGGTCGGCATCCAGGCATAGCAGGGCAGTAGGGACTTCCGGGGCCCTGGGCTAACAATATTGCTGGCAGTAAGGGGAAGAGAATCTGATCTCCCCTGTGGCCCAATTGATGAAGGGGTTGTGAGCCTGGAGCCAGGGTAGTCCCAGGATAATAGGGAACAAAGGTGACGCAATGGCGTCAAGGTGCAGGAGTTCCTGATGACCATCTGCAGTAGAGGCAGGCATGGGAATAGTTTCATGGGTGACCACTCCTGATTTGATGGTCGTTCCATCTGCAAGACTGACCATCATCCCTTGGGCCTTTGGTTGCAGAGGGATTAGGTGTTGGGCTGCAAATGTCTGGTCCACAAAACAACTGCAGGCCCCTGAATCAATGGTTGCGGTGACTAACATACTCATTCCTGGTAACTGGAGAGTGATGGGGAGAGCAAGGTGATAGAAAGAAGTTTGAGGCAAACTGGGAATACTGGTAGGTCTAGTGGTATAGCCTTTATGGCTCTTGGCCGGGCAAGCCCTGACATAGTGCCCGGGACCTCCACAGTAGAGGCAGAGGTCTTGGTTCCAGCGGTGCTGCTTCTCTTCAGGGGTGAGCGAAGGACGAAGAAGCCCCAACTGCCTGGGTTCGGTCTTAGCTGGAGGAGGAACAGCAGCAAGTGGTGCAGGACAGTGGTACTGGGGTAATGTCCCATGGGAACTTGGAGACCCTGCAGATCTCTCTACTCTGCGCTCTCTGAGGCGCCGATCTATTTGAATGGCCAGATTCACAAGAGCATCCAGGGATTGGGGGGCCCCTACACGGGCCAACTCATCCTTCAGGGATTCTGATAACCCTAGCCGGAACTGGTGACACAGGGCTGCGTTGTTCCAATTTGTGTCGGCGCTCCAGCGCCTGAATTCTGCCACTAAGTCCTCAACAGAACGGCGGCCCTGCTTGAGGGCATATAATGCAGCCTCTGCTGTGGCAGCCTGATGGGGTCCTCATAAAGCTGGGCCAAGGCATGGAGGAACAGGGCTAGGCTGGACACAGCTGGTGTTTTCTGTTCAAGCAGACGGTGGGCCCACGCTTGGGGTTCTCCTTGCAGAAGAGAGATCATGACACCCACCTTCATGGCTTCCAGTGCAAATGTATGTGGCTGGAGGGAGAAGTATAGCTCACAGGCGTTCTTAAATGCACGGAACTTGCTACGGTCACCCGAGAACTGTTCTGGCAAAGGGATTTCGGGTTCTAGAAGCACGGCAATCATGGTGTGAGATGCCACTGCTGGAACTGGGGAGGAGAGTTCTTGGACCCGCTCCTCAAACTGCTGATATCCCTCCTGCAGATTCCGAATGGCTCGTGTGAGTCTGGCCAAATGCTGGCAGAGATCTTCCGTTGGAGAGGGCTCCTGCGCAGACTTGGACATGGCTGTGCGTTACTGTCACGCACCTGGTGGTGGAGTCTGACTTATGCAGGAAGCAACCTCTATTTCGACCCTGATCCCGGAACCCCTGATAGTGCAGACAGGGAGCTCGGAAGTCCAGGGAGGCACGATTGGCTGTATGGTGATGCAAGCTCGTGCTTGGAAGGTAGCGTAGTGATACAGTCCGGATTGGCAACAGGCGGGCAGTGCGGTACAAGTAGAGCAGGCAAGAGAGTGGTCGGGTGCAGGCTGGGTCCTCAATAGGCTGGCAGTGAAGTACACAGGGTAGAGACAGGAGAATGGTCGTAGACAAGCCGGGGTCGGTGCAGGCAGAAGACAATGGGAACAGGAGACAAGCCGGGGTCACAGGAACTATCAGGAAACACACTGCTGTAGGCACGGGTAATGCTTTATAACGGACAGCACTGGCTGCTGGGCATTACTAGCCTAAATAGAGCCATTTGGCACCATTTCCGGCGCGTGCGCATACGCGCACAAAAGTCCACAAAATAGCGTCTATTTCCTAACAGTAGGGGGTTACTCTTGCTTCCACAATGCTGGTATACAGACCTTGGCAGCGTTCAAGAGATGGATCAATATGGATTGTTGATATCTGTTTATTGAATGGCCACTGCTTATCGTGATATAGAATAGCTTATGGTTGCATCATTCCCATTCAATGGCCAGTGCATGCCTATTTTCCCAATACACGGGGGCAGGGATAGTCCCTTACCTGGCTAGCTCGCCTACAGAATTTCCTAAACTTGTCCACCTGGAATAAGGGATTGACTTTCCGCTTGTGCATTATTTGCTGTTTAATGCTCTGGACCATGATCGACAAATGCCAAATGAGCAAGTTGTCTGGGAATTTCTTCAAGTACCACCATTGACAGCCATACAATCCAGCCTATAAAATGTGTGACTGATGCATCCAGGACTTTAATTATGGATAGCATCTCGGTACTGGGATACTGGTCCAGATGCCGGACCCACTTTATTAAGTTTACATGAAATTACAAATACCATGTCTGTTTGTAGTTTTATATTTTCTAGCTGATTATAATGCAATAAATGAGAGTTCACTGTTGTAAATTTTTAAATACGGTATATGTTTTGTATTAGTTAACGTGTGATACTCAGTGGTTCGGGGTTATGCTTAGTGCCCACATATGGTACAAGGGCGTGCAATGATTTAGGGACAGGGGAGTGCAGCAGAGTGAAGTTCCCTGTTTGCCTTTAAGTGGAACTTCATTCTCTCAATCAACAATGAATATTTTAAATCCTTATGATGCTAGCATTAGTAATTAATAAATGTCATACATCCCCCAGTATTTAAGGGGGTTTATTCTGCTGCCTCAAATATAATAAAAAAATAAAACTGCAATATATACATAACATGCATTATACCAATAAAGATAGTGCAGAGGTGCCAATGAGGGGAAAAAATTGACGTAACAATATCTACAAATGTAGCACTGTTCCCATGGGGCTTGCTGTGTGTTAATTTCTTGGGCCTCCCTCTGATTATCTGCAGACAGTTGCTAGGGGTTTTCACTTATCCCCCCTTACTCCCGCTTGCTCGTTACTCAATAAACAGTGGAGGGTATTTGTGGTTTTTGATATTTATTGTGGAACTTGGATGGGAGAAGGGAATAGTGGGAATGTCCAGATTAACTATTCACAGTACATAAAGACAACTCTCACTTGGCCTCACCAGGGTATTTGTGGAAGCAGACACACTGCTTTTACCTTAATGCCACTTGTATGGAAGAACTAAGTTGTCTTGCTTTCTCCAGCAGCAGACTTGATGCAACAATTTTATCTTCAAGACACTATCTAGCATCCCCGTGACTGACACCCATCCGCTGACTTTTCTAGCCGAAGGGATGGCCCTCACAGGACAGGCCCCATGACACAGATCTGTACTCACAGTAGGCAGAAACAGATCATTCCTGGTGTCTCCCTCTGCAGGACCTCTGGGTTCAGCTTCACTCTAACTTCAGGCCCTTGGGCCAACTAACCAAGACCGCATGACAACTTTTACTGAGGAGGGGCAGCCGCCCCCTCCCTCCGGGACCCCACTCTCCAACTGAAAGAGCCTGAGCACATTTGCCCTTCAGCATTTATACAGGTACCCAGCATGCAATGAGCCACTTTCCTCTGCCAATAGCTAGGGCTGTAACAATGCCTGGGCCCTCAGTTGTCAGGTTCCCTTCCACTGTCCAATATGCCTCCCTATTGGACCAGTGTGGAACATTCAGACAAGCTGAGCTGCACCTAGAGCACCATGAGCAGACCTTACCAATAGATCCTGCTCCCTGGTAGGCAGAGAGCATTCTAAATTTGCCTAACAATCTTCCTGGTAAGCAGGACAATGGAACAATGATAATTGCAACCCCAGGTGCTGTATGGCTGGAGCGGGGACACCTATATTGGCAAACCACGGCATGGAAACACCATGAGATAGGTTGGGAGGGAGAGGGGGGGGGAGAGAGGTCAAAGCAAAGTTGGTTGATCCTTGGTTATGGATCTATATGCCTACACAGGAGCAGAAGAAACTCTATGGATTCTGAGACATAAAGACAGAAGAGCAGCACCAATCTGAGTGTAGCAATGAACTTGAAAATGTATTAAAAAAGGTATAGCACTCACAAGACAGTGGTGATTATGGGCACATCAGTACAATCCATGGGCAGAGGTCAGCCAGATAATCATGGAGATCCAGGGCGGCATCTAGGGAGGGTGGTGTCATCACACCTGGTTTCCGGCGTTCCGAGCTGGATGGGAGGGCGTAGGAGGAAGCCTCTCTGAGTGTGGAGGCTGGAATATGTGCACACGTTCAGAGCATGCATGCTCCTTCATCAGGCATTCTGACCGATGACACTGTGCTCCCTAGATGCCGCTGCTCTTCTCTCTTCTCTCTATATGTCTCCGAATTCCTGGTAAGCAGAAAGACCCAAAACTATACTCTCTTGTAGCACCTACCTAGGAGGGTGCTACCCCCCCCCCCCCCCCCCCCCACCAAAACAAGCCATGTCCTCACTGGCACAAAAATACCTGTATAAAGATCTACACGGTGTATCCCACAAACTTGGAAAGGGGGAAAAGTAAAATAACATATGTAGTGCCTCCATAGTGATAGGTGCATTTTTTGTAGTAAGTTTTTGCTAGGAGAGGCAAAATTTAGTCAGGCCTGACTGTAAGTGCAGGCCTGAATGTTTTGATCTAAGCTGGGGAGTGGCTCAGGGAGTGACTGGAGACAGAAGGAAGGAACACCCCTTGGAATTTCCTCCCCCTTGAGCAGAGAAGGTTCTGGATAGGGGGGATGACTGAGGAGGTGTCACTTCCTAAAGTATGACAAGGAGCACTGACCAATCTACAGCCTGGATTGGCAGGGGGCAGGCCTCCATAAATACAGCCATCTGCCAGCAGGGGGGAGAAGTCGAGTGGAAGCGTGGAAGATGTAGCAGAGGTGCTGTGGAGGCCTCTACCTGGGAGGGAGACCCCAGTCTGGGGGGATGACCTTGAGGCCCAGAGACTTGGGTGCAGCCAGGAGTGGAATTGATTCCTGGAGCAGCACAAGGGAGTAGGAGAAAAGCTGAGGTTCTACTGAGAACAATTTAAAGTATCCACAGGAGTCGGTGAGTGACAGACCCTGGGAGCTTCCTGGGAGCTTGGAAAGAACAGCTGCAGCAGGCTGGGAGAGGAAGAGTGGACACCCTGTGGAAGCCTTGGGAGCCAGTCAGGGGAAGGAGTGTCACTGTGAGGAAAGTAGGTCGGTGGGACCTGGAAGAGGGATGGGCTGGGAGTTGTAGTCCATCAAGGCCCGGCTAGCACCAACGTACTAAGCTACACTTTGAGGGGTCCAAGACCCTGGCCTGTAACAGGTCGTTCCGAAGGCCCTGCTGGCAGGTTGCAGGCCTCACCATGTGTTAGTTACGGTGAAGAGAAAGGAGTTATGTGAACCTGATAAATTTCCCTTCAGGTCAGGAACTAAGTGATGTGCTGGAGAGAAGTGAAGGAGCAATAGTCTGCAAGTGATGTGCTGGAGAGAAGTGAAGTAGCAATAGTCTGCAGAAGAGATGTGCTGGATGAAGTAGAGTGTATATACGGTCATGTATATAGGAGGTCCGGTAACCAATTCTTTGGGCATCCCACAGTCACCCCTTTTCCCCATCCAAGTTCAATGCCCTAAATAAAACAAAAAAAAGCAAGAGCTGGACTGTTCAGTGACTTTGGATGTGTGAGACATGGTGGGATTGAGGGCAGATATAAGGTGAACCACAACTACCAGCCACTCCCAAGGGAGCGCATGGCTACACATATGTACAGGGCCATGGGGCATACCTTATATGTGGCCAGTGAGCACAATAATTTACGTGAAAAAATATAGATATCTGTTGTACAATATATTTACATGTATTCAAAGAGAGCATCCACCAAGTGCACTATATTAGTGCAACCCCCACCAAAACAAAGATTGACTGGTGGGAAAATGGTGATGCACCCCTAACTAACTATGCCACAAATAACATTTTTACACATATACAAATATAAATGTAGCGCCTGCCCCAATCTTCTGGGAGCCTAATGGTGACTACCAGAGATAGGGAGGGCTGACATCGCTTCTCAGGGCTGAATCCATGGCTATAATGGGGAGTTTAGAACAGAAATTGGGACCCAGTCACTTTAGATATTTTCAATGCTTTAATGTAGAACTTGAAAGAAGTAGTAGGAGAGAGGGTTAGGGGAGGTTTCAGATACCATTTGCAGATCACTTACAGACTCCTTGAATCCAGAGGTAAAACAGCTTTCTCTTTCGCGGATTCTGAATAGCTGGATAGGCCTCTCTCACAGACCTAGCAGCCAGTGGGACTCCTGGATAGGCCTCTCTCACAGACCTAACAGCCAGTAGATTGTAGAAGAGCTTGACAGTACCAGAACCTTTAAGCCAACTTGGCAATACTGCAAACAGGGTTAGATTTGTAGAACAACATCCAGCTTCACAGTGTTAGAACCTTTAAGCCTTCCAGCAACACTGTAAATGCAGCTTTAGATATAGGTGCGTCCTCCAAATGAGTCACCAGGCCCTCAGGGGGGACCAGCCTTCATACTGTCTCTCTCCAGCAAGGGTCCTCCCCTGGATCTTCTCAGCTTGGCTTGGCTTCTTCCACACAGGCAAGACAGCCTAAGGACCACCGCAGGAATAGTAGGCCCCAGACAGGCTTCTGGGCCTACTTGCAGAGCTCACTTCAGCAGCATGTCCCCTGTCCAGAGGCCTGAGGCAAGCAGAGACCAAGCACGTGGTCCAGCCCGAATAAATGCCCCCTTCCCAGAGTGTACAGAGGCTAGGAACATCCTACTGGGCTGTTCTGGAAGAAGAATTATT
Organism: Glandirana rugosa; assembly: GCA_018402905.1. NCBI lineage: Eukaryota > Metazoa > Chordata > Amphibia > Anura > Ranidae > Glandirana > Glandirana rugosa. The sequence goes on along the minus strand of BLSH010426738.1, from coordinate 103,689 downwards.
CATATCTCAGCCTAGTTTTACTTCTCATACTGGCCTGTGGCACCAGTGACACCTATTGGCAAGAGCAAGAAATGTAAAACTCAATTGAAATTAGAGCAGAACCAGCTAAACAGTATAATCAGTCTGAGCTGGTTACAACTCAGCCAAAAACTAAATTTACATTATAGCCCCAGTTTTAGGACCAGGGAGCTACATATATATATATCATGGACAACCTCCGTCGAGGCATGAACACTTTATTCCAGGCCTGCAAAGAAAAGAAAGACACAAGCATATAATACTATCCACCCTATATACTTAAAGTGAGACTGTCCTCTCCTCAGAGGCAAACTTCTTACTTAACCAATCCCTATCACTAATCTTCACATAGAGATACAGGGGTTGATTTACTAAAGCTGGAGAGTGCAAAAACCAGTGCAGCTTTGCATGCTAGCCAATCAGCTTCTAACCTCAACTTCTTCAATCAAGCTTTGACAATAAAACCTTGAAGCTGATTGGTTTCTATGTGGAGCTGCACCAAATGTTGCACTTTCAAGCTTTAGTAAATCAACCCCACAGTATCTCACAGATTTTGCAAATATTTTATTCTATCTTTATTCTATCTTTTCATGTGACAACACTGAAGAAATGACACTTTGCTACAATGTAAAGTAGTGAGTGTACAGCTTGTATAACAGTGTAAATTTGCTGTCCCCTCAAAATAATTCAACACACAGCCATTAATGTCAAAAGTGAGTACACCCCTAAGTGAAAATGTCCAAATCGGGTCCAAAGTGTCAATATTTTGTGTGGCCACCATTATTTTCGAGCACTGCCTTAACCCTCTTGGGCATGGAGTTCTCCAAAGCTTCACAGGTTGCCACTGGAGTCCTCTTTCTCTGATGACATCATGGAGCTGGTGGAAATTAGAGACCTTGCGCTCCTCCACCTTCCGTTTGAGGATGCCCCACAGATGCTCAATAGGGTTTAGGTCTGGAGACATGCTTGACCAGTCCATCACCTTTACCCTCAGCTTATTTAGCAAGGCAGTGGTCGCTCTTGGAGGTGTGTTTGGGGTCGTTCTCATATTGGAAGACTGCCCTGCGGCCCAGTCTCCAAAGGGAGGGGTTCATGCTCTGCTTCAGTATGCCACAGTACATATTGGAATTCATGGTTCCCTCAATGAACTATAGCTCCCCAGTGCCGGCAGCACTCATGCAGCCCCAGACCATGCCACTCCCACCACCAAGTTTGACTGTAGGCAAGGCACACTTGTCTTTGTACTCTCCACCTGGTTGCCGCCACACACCCTTGACACCATCTGAACCAAATACATTTATCTTGCTTTCATCAGACCACAGGGCATGGTTCCAATAATCCATGTCCTTAGTCTGCTTGTCTTCAGCAAACTGTTTGTGGGCTTTCTTGTTTAATCATCTAAGAAGAGGCTTCCTTCTGGGATGACAGCCATGCAGACCAATTTGATGCAGTGCCCGGCGTATGGTCTGAGCACTGACATGCTGCTGACCCCCCACCCCTTCAACCTCAGTGGCAATGCTGGCAGCACTCATACATCTATTTCCCAAAGACAACCTCTGGATATGACGCTGAGCACATGCACTCAACTTCTTTGGTCGACCATGGTGAGGCCTGTTCTGAGTGAAACCTGTCTTGTTAAACCGCTGTATGGTCTTGGCCACCATGCTGTAGCTCCATTTTAGGGTCTTGGCAATCTTCTTGTAGCCTAGACCATCTTTATGTAGAGCAACAATTCTTTTTTTCAGATCCTCAGAGAGTTTTTTGCCATGAGGTGCCCTGTTGAACTTCTAGTGACCTATGAGAGAGTGAGAGTGATAACACCAAATTTAACATACCTGCTCCCCATTCACACCTGAGACCTTGTAACACTAATGAGTCACATGACACCGGGAAGGGAAAATGGCTAATTGGGTCCAATTTGGGCAATTCCACTTAGGGGTGTACTCACTTTTGTTGCCAGCGGTTTAGACACTAATGGCTGTGTGTTGAATTATTTTGAGGAGACAGCAAATCAACACTGTTATACAAGCTGTACACTCACTACTTTACATTGTAGAAAAGTGTAATTTCTGCAGTGTTGTCACATTAAAAGATATAATAAAATATTTACAAAAATGCGAGGGGTGTACTCACTTTTGTGAGATACTGTAGCAGATGTATGCAGCCCCCTAAGGGCAACTCTGTAGTGTTCCTGTAATAGACAAACATAACAACATCCTATTCTGACTAACTAAACACATTTTGTACTTGTTCCGGTCAGGAACCATATGACTTGCAATAGGCAAAGTCCCTCTCAATTACCAGGGTACTGACTCTTGCCTATCCTAGTCAGACCCACAAGTTAGGACGAAGAAGTGCGAAGTCCATCCGACTGATGCTCGCAGTGTCCTTCCCTCTGCAGCACCGAGACAACACATCTTCTCCTGGCGGCCTGCTGTTATTGCTGGAGCCTTAGCAATAGCTGGCCTACTTGTGAGTGTTTGTAGAAGCTCTTCAAGGGAGCCCTTGCTCTCAGGCACCCCTTCCTCTGAAGGGACAATGAACCACTACCCCTTTTTTTCACAAGGTAGTAACTAACACAAACTTTCCTTTAACCTTACACTGGCCCAGTTAGTGCTCTACTTGCTGCTGTACCTAAATCCATTATAAATTGGCTCCAATATGTTCAAACTTCTGCAGCCAGAATCCTGACTAGGTCTGGTACAAGTGATCATATTACTCCTATCCTGGAGTCCTTGCACTGGCTATCTGTCAGGTTTCGCATAGACTTTAAGATCCTCTTGCTCACCTACAAGGCTCTTCATGGCTTGGCACCCCATTATCTCTCTGAATTTTATTCAACTTACTCCCACCCCATAACCCCCGCTCCTCAAATTCTGGTCTTCTGTGTGTCCCCCCTACTCACCCACACTCAATTGGGGAACAGAGTCTTCTCCTGCTATGCTCCAAAACTATGTAATTCACTTCCTAAGAATGTCAAAGTCCTCTTCTCTAAACTCATTCAAATCAAATCTAAAACTTTTTTCTTTAGACAAGCTTTGACTTAATTGTCCCTTTATCCCTTATGTTATGTTATCCTGTGTATTTCTTGTGTTTTCCTTGTAAAGCGCTTTGAGAAGCCACTTTTAAAGGCACTATATAAAATAAAGTTTATTATTATATTATTATTATAAAAGGATCTTCGCAAAGTGTCCTTGCTGAATGAAGTATCTTCGCAAAGTGCCCATGGCCCCAGGGTCTTCACAATGTATCCTCGCAAAGTGTCTCTGTGAACTAGGGGTTTACCCCCTCCAGGTAGCAGCCCCTGGCTTTAACAGTAGAAAACCGCATTGGCAGAGGTGCTTTTTCTGCCAGGTAATGAAACATTAGCAGTTTCTGTGGTCCCCTCCTTCATTTGCAAGGATAGAAGGGAAGGGGATTTTAAAGGGCCTTTAATCCTATGAACAACAAGTCAACTGTGGCCATTCTTCAGGCTCAACAGCCCCTTGACAATAACAGTTGTTGAACCCGACTAAGTCTTGGCATACCTCAGTAGTAAGGATCTGAATGTGGAATTTGCACAATCTTTCCTTCAGGACTCACAAACTTGATGGACCAAGCTTGGCCTTTCCTGTCTGGACGGTTGACTTCCACCCGATCAATGTGTATCGACCGCCCCAGATTCCAGATCTCCTTGATAGAGAGGAAGGTGTCCCATAGCGGTGACCAGGACGAGTTCCGGTGTGGCTTGGGGACATATAGAAAGTCCCAGACGGCTTCATCACACCAGGCTTCCCTCTTACTTTCAATATCCCCCATTATCTTCCTTGAAGCGTATGGGTAATCATATCCATACTCCATGGCCACCTTCCTCTGGATGAATCTTTGGAAACAAGAGAACCTGGGGAGTTTCTGCCTGTCTCCTCTCCCAGGTGGGGCATATGGTGTCTCCACTTTGGTCATCAGCTTGTCGTAGGAGTCATTCTGTGCTTGAGCCCCAGCATAGGTGAGGGGTGGCAATAGGTCTGGGACCCTTGTGGTGTAGGCCTTGCAGAACCCCATAATCCTCACACACCCCATGCAAATGACTGCTGCCTCTGTCTCTTCACTGAGGGAACTGGGAATTGGGGAGCTTCTTTTTCCCTCAGTCCCCCAATCCCACTTAGTCTCTGCTTCTGATCCCCATTCACCGATTCCCTCTTCCAGGGACCCAAATCGGTACTCGAATCGGGCTGACTCCACATCAATGATCCCTGCCTCCTCCTCACTGGATGAACAGGAGGTCTTCAACTTCTGGATCCATTGAAGCCCCTCTGCCTCTTTAACAGCTGGACCTTGTGTTGCTGTGACTGCCACCAATGTGGCCGCTGTTCGACGTTCCTGACTTGAGTACATTGCACCTCAGAGATGTGGGTCTCTCTGGTTTGGCAGATTGTGGTACGGGTGTGCACCACTGGTCCCGGCCCCAGCGGTGTTCTTGGCACTCCCCATCCTCTCCCAAATGGAATAGCCAGTATCAGGGTGTCAGCAGGTCATAAGTGGTTCCTGCCTCCTAATTCACATATAATCTTCTGGTATGACAATCACTCTGCTCTAATTCCAGCAACATGTCACCGCAGTGCCCACACTGGCCCCATGCTCGGGTCAGATTCTGCATCTCAGTCAGTTCTGCAGGCTCTGCGCCAACACATGTCATAGCCTCCACACTCAGGCTCACTCCGGTCCGTGCCTTCTTGCTACTCCTCACACGTGTCTCCTCTGCAGCTACACCCGATGGCAGAAGTGATATCATGGCTCCCTTACCCCACTCGGTTTGGCAGCCCGCGAGTGGCAACTCCGCCCACATCCCCAGACTAGCTGACTCTCCGGCAGTGGCTTCTCCTGCTAGGCAGATCTCTTTGGCGTGCTCTCTCCCGCGCTGTACAGTAACCCCTTCGCTGCTGCCATAACACTGCTCAACCTGCACGAATGGTACTGCAATGCTGATGATGCAATGATTGTGTTCCCTGCCACAGACACACATCCATCTGCCATTACTTGAGCTTCAGTTACATTCTCTTGTTCACATGTCACCCGAACTCCCTCACTGCTGCTGGAAACTGTCCTGCAGTTGCCGACTGCACAGCAGACGTTTTCTTCTGCAGCACATGTACTGACACAACCCCTGACGCGCCGATCCCTGCGTTCCGGGTTTCTGCTTTCCTGAACACAACATGAAAGCACACTTGCACTGATTACTGTGAAGCAGACATTTTTTTTCCACAGTGCAGCTGATCCTTTCTTCACTGACACTCCAGCACTTTACATAAGAAGACACGATTTTCTTGGGTATTTATTCGGCCGTTGCCGGTAGCAACCACTGCCATAGCTCAGAGAGTATCCCGGACAACGCCCCCAAATGTAGCACTGTCCCTCTAGGGCTTGCTGTGTGTCGACTTCTTGGGCCTCCCTCTGATTACCTGCAGACAGTTGCTAGGGGGTTTTCACTTATCCCCCTTACTCTCGCTTGCTCATTACTCAATAAACAGTCCAGGGTATTTGTGGTTTGTGATATTAATTGTGGAACTTGGATAGGAGAAAATAGTGGGATACTCCAAATTAACTATTCACAGTAGATAAGGACAATTCTCACTTGGCCTCACCAGGGTATTTGTGGAAGCAGACACACTGCTTTTACCTTGATGCCACTTGTATGGAAGAACTATTTTAGCTTCAGGACACTATCTAGCATCCCTGTGACTAACATCCGTCCACTGACTTTTCTACCTGAAGGGATGGCCCTCACAGGACAGGCCCCATGACACAGATCTGTACTCACAGTAGGCAGAAACAGATTCTTCCTGGTGTCTCCCTTGCAGTCAGCTTTGCAGGACCTCTGGGTTCAGCCTCACTCTAACTTCAGGCCCTTGGGTTGACTACCCAGGGCCTCATGACAACTTCTACAGAGGAGGGGCAGCCACCCCTCCCTCCGGGACCCCGCTCTCTAGCTGAAAGACCCTGAGCACATGTGCTCTTCAGCATTTATATAGTTACCCAGCATGCAATGAGGCACTTTCCTCTGCCAATAGCCAGGGCTGTAACAATGCCTGGGCCCTCAGTTGTCAGGTTCCTCCCTATTGGACCAGTGTGGAACATTCAGAAAAGCTGAGCTGCACCTAGTGCACCATTAGCAGACCTTACCAATAGATCCTGCTCCCTGGCAGGCAGAGAGCATTCTAAATTTGCCTAATAATCTTCCTGGCAGAGGCGGCCTGCCCATAGGGGGCGCCGCCCCCCCCCCAAAAAAAAAGGTCCCCTTTAAAAAAAAAAAGTTTGTTTAAGTTAACATAGTGCACTGTGTTTGGGCGCTGGACACAGTGCACTATGGGAAGCATGATGTCGTTGCAATTACATGATTGCAGGCGTCACGCTTCAGTGGCAGGGTTTAATCCTGCCTTGCAGCGCTTTGCTCTATTTGCTCCTGGTACTGTCAATCAATCATCGCTGTCCACTAGACGGCGGTGATTGATCTCGGAGGTGCATCGGCGTCACTTCCAGCCATGCAGAGAGAAGCCGGACTCCAGGCTCCAGCCCGCTCACCGCAAGCGCAGGCTCTGCACACTGACAGCCCGCTCACTGCAAGTGCAGGCTTTGCACACTGACAGCCGCTGTCCGCAAGCCGATCTCTGCACACTCCTGCCTATTAGATGGGGTAAGTGCCGACTTCGGGGGGGGGGGTGTCTCTGCAAAGTACACCCAACTGTGATATTGGCTGCAAAGTACCCCCACCTGTGTTATTGGCTAGAAAGTACCACCACCTGTGATATTGGCTGCAAAGGACCCCCCCCCCTGTGATATTGGCTGCAAAGTACCCCCACATGTGTTACTGGCTGCAAAGTACCCCCACCTGTGATATTGGCTGCAAAGTACCCCCACCTGTGTTATTGGCTGCAAAGTACCCCCACCTGTGTTGTTGGCTGCAAAGTACCTCCACCTGTGATATTGGTTGCAAAGTACCCCACCTGTGATATTGGCTGCAATTTACCCCACCTATGATAATGGCTGCAAAGTACCCCACCTCTGATATTGGCTGCAAAGTACCCCTACCTGTGATACTGGCTGCAAAGTACCCCCACCTGTGATATTGGCTGCAAAGTACTCCACCTGTGATATTGGCTCCAATGTACCCCACCTGTGATATTTGCTGCAATTTACCCCCATCTGTGTTATTGGCTGCAATGTACTCCCACCTGTGTTATTGGCTGAAATTTACCCCCCACCTGTGTTTTGGGCTGCAATTTACCCCACCTGTGTTATTGGCTGCAATTTACCCCCACCTGTGTTATTGGCTGCAATTTACCCCCACCTGTGATATTGGCTGCAATTTACCCCCACCTCTGATATTGGCTGAAATTTGCCCTCACCTGTGATACTGGCTGCAATTTACCCCCACCTGTGATACTGGTTGCAATTTACCCCACCTGTGATATTGGCTGCAATTTACCCCACCTGTGATATTGTCTGCAATTTACCCCCTCCTCCTTCCCCCTGTGATACTGGCTGCAATTTACCCCACCTGTGATATTGGCTGCAATTTACCCCACCTGTGATATTGGCTGCAATTTACCCCCACCTGTGATATTGGCTGCAATTTACCCCCACTTGTGATATTGGCTGCAATTTACCCCCACCTTTGATACTGGCTGCAATTTACCCCCACCTGTGATACTGGCTGCAATTTACCCCCCTGTGATACAGGCTGCTATATACCTCTACCTGTGATGCTGGGGCTCTATACTGTGTCCTGTGATACTGGCTGCTATATACCCCACCTGTGATGATGAGCTGTATACTTTTTCCTGTGATGCTAAGCTGTATACTGTGTCCTGTGATGCTGAGCTGTATACTGTGTCCTGTGATGCTGAGCTGTGTACTCCTGACACAATATGTGGAATACAGGGGACAGAGTGGGTCGATTCTATAAGGGGTGGGGCTTATTAGAAGTAGGAGGGGGTCAAAAGGGAAGGGCGTGGCCTGGCGCCCCCCCCATCCTAAAACTTCACCAGCCGCCACTGCTTCCTGGTAAGCAGAAAGACCCAAAACTATAGAGTTATGTATGTGAGGGTGCTCTGGTGTGACCGCAGCTCAGATGGGAGTAGGTGTAGCAGTCTTTAGGGCAGCTCTTGGAGAGGAGAAGCAGCTCTGGAGTGAGGAAAGAGAAAAGAAAGGCGCCTCTAAGTGTAGTAGGTAAGGAATTTATTCTACGCACACAGGGTTAAAAATCACTTACAGAGTGACAGGTAATGCAAGCATGTAAAAACAGTGGTGGGGTCCTAGTGATTCATCTTAGTATTGAAGTAGTCATTTTGAAGGATGAAAAAGCAGAAACAAGCACCTCAAGATGCAGTATTAACAGTATTGTGGTAAGTGCAGAATTAACAGAGGATCATGGCGCATAATGAGTTAACGCTTATTGGATGGTAGAAGTGTGCAGGCTTATATAGTAGTAGGAGGAGGCAGGTCTCACACTGTTCCCTTGGTCCCGTGGATGGCATAGGAAGCCGGTAAGCAGCTGTCACAATATTGTCCAATCCTGTGCTGGTCTCTGGGGGTGCGGAGTCACAAGCCTTAGTTCCTGGTTCCTGGTTTTCCCGCTGGAACGCACAAGGTGGATCTGTTTGGTGTCAGTGCAGGTCGGTGTGTGGTAGAATACTAAAGGAACTATATCATGAAGGAACCGGACCCATCCTGGACCCAGAAAACCCGGAACTGGATGCCATCCAGTACACCCAACACCTTATTTCCTCCCCCACTGTTAAATATACTACCTTTCGCCTACCATCCACCTTTCACCCCACACAATCCAAAGGCCCTTGCCTTGACACTTTTTACCATATCGTTTACTCATCTTCTTTCAGTGTGCCAGAAAGAAACACCCACCTACAAAAACCTCACCCAATTAGAAAAGGTAGCCCTCAATTCCCTGAAAACCAAAGATAATATCATAATAAAATCCGCAGATAAAGGAGGGGGTATTGTGATACAAGACAAAAATTACTACATCATGGAGGCCACTCAGGGCCGGCCCTAACATGAGTTTCAGTGGGTCCATTGGACCCAGGCAGCACTTTGAGAGGGGCAGCAAACTGAACCTCTCCTTCTCTTCGCTTTACCCAGCAAATTGACCACCAAGATTTTTTTTTCAGCAGTTTTGTGAGTCATGACGACAACTGCCCCCCTCCCCCGGGCTGCTCCGCCTGCCCCTATCCTACCCTAGCCTGTCTATATACTACCCTAGCCTGCCCCTATAACACCCTAGCCTGCCCCTATACTACCCTAGCCCGCCTCTATACTACCCTAGCCTGCCTTTATACTGCCCCTATACTACCCTAGCCTGCCTTTATACTGCCCCTATACTACCCTAGCCTGCCTTTATACTGCCCCTATACTGCCCTAGCCCACCCCTATACTACCCTAGCCTGCCCTTTGGAATTGAACATAATGGCATATCATAGAATTTTGCATATACTGTTGCATGTAAATCTGACTTCCTGATAAATTTAACTTTAGTTTTAATTATCATTATATAACATAATGGATGTGGAGGGATTGGTGGGCATGATTTTTTTTTGGGGGGGGGGCAGCTCTTTATTCTTGGACCCAGGCAGCACAATGTCTTGGGCCAGCCCTGAGGCCACTAGACTACTCAGTGACGAACAAACATACATCAAACTACCCCATGACTTGTTACCAGCTTTCCTATTCAAAGCCAATACCCTGATCAATCAAGGACTACAGGACAAAATCATAAATAAAAACGAAGCATCATTTCTAATCAAGAAATTCCATCACACACCATACGTCTACCATTTACCGAAAATACACAAAAGTACCACCAACCCTCCAGGGAGACCTATCGTAGCCTCTATGAACAGCATTACCAGTGGCTTCTCTCAGTATGTTGATTACTTTCTACAACTGCATGTGCTCAACTTACCATCATACATCAGGAATGGAATCCTGGCTCTCCCTGAACGTTCAGTCACTATATACATCTATCCCTCACGAGGTGGGCTTGGAAGCAATACAACAATTCCTGATGGATGACACCTCCATGCACCCCAACCAGACCAAATTCATCTTGCACGTCACCCGCTTCTGCTTAACACATAACTATTTCAAATTCAAGGACAGCTACGTCCTCCAAACCAATGGAACTGCCATGGGAACTAATTTTGCCCCGTCCTATGCCAACCTTACCATGGGCCTCTGGGAGACTAAATATATCTGGAATAACAATCCTCCACGGTGACCGCCCTGTGGAGAACTACGTATCCGAGTTCCGGTACTGGAGCGCGGATACCGCTTGGAATGGTGTGGCCCTCTGCCACCAGTTCCGGCTGGGACTTTCCGAAGCGCTTAAGGATGAGTTGGCACGTGTCGGGGTTACTCACACCCTGGAAGCGCTTATTAATTTGGCCATCCAGATAGACCGTCGTTTGCGGGAGCGCAGCGAAGAGAGGGTCACCGTGCCCATCCTGGATGCCTCCCCAAGCACCTACCCTTCCAGGTCCCAGCTCAGCGGCAACCCTCTCCTCCTCTCCACGAAGTCATCCTGAGTCCTGGCAGTCCAGCTTTTTCCGCCCATCCTTATCCCCGGAAGAACGCCAGCGGTGGATGGACGGTAATTTGCGCCTCTACTGCGGTAGCTCGGGGCATCTCCTCAGTAGTTGCCCAGCCAAGACCGGCAAGAAACCTACTCCAGTCCTAGGGGAGGTGCTATCCCTGCCGGGTTCTCAGCCGCACCTGACCCTCCACATCCTGTTGCAGCTCCCCGATAAGGACATTCAAGTGTCAGCTATTCTGGATTTGGGAGCATGCAGCTGCTTCATAGATTTGTCATTCGCTGCCTAGCATCGGGTTCCTCTCAGGCCTAAGGAATGCCCATTGTCGATCCGTTTGGCCGATGGGTCAGCCATCAAGTCAGGTGCAGTGAATCAGGAAACCTTTCCTTTGCGGACCCGGAGGGCCGAAGGCCACACTGAGCTACTGGTGCTGGATGTCATCACTTCCCCGTTGAGTCCCGTGATCCTGGGTCTCCCGTGGCTCCGAGCACACAGTACTCACATTGGAACTTGGGTGAGGTCCGGTTCCGGTCCCCATACTGCCGGAATAACTGCTTCCCACCATCCCAGATAGCACCGCCAATGGTACTTTCCCTCAATCCTGACCCGGACCAGGAAACCCGCCTTGCTATTCCCGAAGCGTACCAAGACTTCTGGGACATCTTTAGTAAGAAGGGAGCAGACACCTTACCTCCACATCGGCCATACGACTGCCCGATAGACCTGCTGCATGGAGCCGAGATTCCTTTCGGCAGAATATTCCCGCTCTCCGAAGTGGAGCTTGCGGCTCTCAAGGTCTACATCGAGGAGAATTTACAGAAGGGTTTCATCAGGCCTTCCACATCCCCAGCAGGAGCTGGGATCTTCTTCGTGGAAAAAAAGGATCATACTCTCCGGCCATGTATTGACTACCGGGATCTTAACAAGATCACAATCAAAAACAGATACCCCCTGCCTCTGGTTCCGGAACTGTTTCAGCGCCTCGGCTCTGCAGCCGTGTTTACCAAGCTGGATCTTCGGGGGGCTTATAATCTGATCCGCATACGGGAGGGGGATGAATGGAAGACGGCGTTTCGCACACGATTCGGCCACTTCGAATATTTGGTCATGCCCTTCGGGCTGTGCAATGCCCCGGCCACATTCCAGCATCTGGTCAACGATATCTTCAGGGACTTTCTCGATCAATTTGTTGTCTGTCTCTTATACACATCTGGTCCATTGGACCCAGGCAGCACTTTGAGAGGGGCAGCAAACTGAACCTCTCCTTCTCTTCGCTTTACC
>BLSH010426738.1:73938-84550 GCA_018402905.1 Glandirana rugosa | reverse complement strand
TGGTAAGTGAGGCCGGAACATAGCTGATGGCCCTGGAGTTGTTCTAGCGGTATTTCTTGGCCATGGGCAACGGGAATCAAGGCCTTGAAAAAGTCTCCGAACCGAGCCGATTTCACAAGTGGTTTAATCTGGAGGCGCCTCGGATATTAGACTATGCATATGCCCTCCCCCTGCTCACCTTCTACCGGAAAGCATGACCGAAACTGGTAAAGCTCATGGACCAGTACGGTAAAACCGAGACGTCGCGGGGTAACTGGAAGGTCGATCTCAACTCGCTTGTGGACCTGCAAGTTGTCCGTGCGAGCGTTCGGGTTCCGTCCGGACCCGGACCCGGACTTTGTCCCGAAGTTCGGACGGACCAGCAGAACCCGAACGTCCAGGTGTTCGCTCAACTCTAGCTGGAAGGTCAATGGGGCGCTGCAGAGCCAAAATGGCATGACCAGGTACTCGAAATGGTCAAAGCCAGTACGAAAGGCCATCTTCCACTCGTCCCCCTCCCGTATACGTATCAGATTATAGGCTCCGCGGAGGTCTAATTTGGTGAACACTTTAGCCGAGCCAAGCCTCTGAAAAAGTTCCGGAACTAAGGGCAACGGGTACCGGTTCTTTATGGCGATCTTGTTGAGGTCCCGGTAGTCGATACAAGGCCGGAGTGAATGGTCTTTCTTCTCCATGAAGAATATCTCCACTCCAGCGGGTGACGTGGAGGGCCGGACCATTCCAGGCTGTATCGGCGCTCCATTGCCGAAACTCAGAGATGTACTCTTCTGTTGTACGGTGGCCTTGCTGGAGTGTGTGGAGCATGGTCTCCGCCGTTGTGGCCTGGTGGGGGTGGCTTGAAAGAACTGCTCCAGGGTTGAGGTCTCTGGGGCTTTCTGCTCCAACAATCGGTGAGCCCAGGTCTGAGGCCAACCTCGGAGGAGCGAGATCACGAGGCCCACTTTGGCTGACTCCAGAGAGAAGGTGCAGGGTTGCAGGGCAAAGTACAACTCACAGGAAGTCCAAAACGCCCGAAAGTTCCGGCGGTCCCCCATAAACCGCTCGGGCATTGGTACTCTGGGTTCTCTAGGAAGGGTCACTACGATGCAAGATGAAGCCTGGTCGGGATCAGCTGCTGCTGAAGCCAGATCCTGAACTTGTCTTTCCAAGCGGGCATATTCATCCTGGAGGCTTTTGACTGCTTGGGACAGGCCGGCAAGATGGACACACACTTCTTCCATGATAGAGGGCCCGGTGCAGACTCAGACGTTGCTGTCACGTACCTGGTGGTTGAGTCTGACTTATGCTGGGGCAACCTCTCTTGTGGCCCTGGTTCGAGAACCCCTGGTAGTGGAGACAGGGAACTCTAGAGCACAGGGGGGCACGAGGGCTGGACTTGATCACAGATGACAGATGATGGTCCACTGGAGCTCGTGCAGGCAGAAGGATAGTGGTTTAGACCAGGTCGGTAACAGGCTGGCGGTGCGGTACAAGTGGTTCAGGCAAGCGGATAGTCGGGTACAGGCAGGGTCAGCAACGTGCGGGCAACAGAAGTATCAGGGGGTCAGACAGAGGCGTAGTCGGAGGCAGGCTGAAGGGCAGGCAGCAGGCAACCAGGTCAAACAGGAAGCCGGAGTCACAGATACAGGAAGTCTCTCAGAGTAAACACTGGGGTCACAGGAACCAGAACGCTGTAGAACGGACAGCACTGACTGCAGGGAGCAGAGAGCTTAAATGTCGTTTTGGCGCCAACGCCGGCGCTTCCGCATAGGCGCACGCAAACTCGCACAAGCGCGCGCACCGACGTGTGCACACGCTACGTGCACCCGCGCATTGGCCTTCCAATGGCCCCGGATGGTTCCTTACAGCCCTGCTGCAAGCCAGTGCAGCCCAGCGGGAAACCAACTGCCAGGTTGCAGAGGCCACTGCAGCAAAACATGCAGCAAAAGCTGCTGCAGCTCAACAGGCAGCTCTGCAGGAAACCAACCTTTGGCTCGCACAGGTCGCTGAGGCTCAGCGATAGGAGAGTCGCCAATTTGCAGGGGCCCTGTTGGAATTAAAGAATTGGCCCGCACCTCAGCTGACAATGGAACCAAAGTTGGTACGCGCCTCTTACCACATGCAGAAGATGACACCTGTGGATGATGTGGAGGTGTACCCATGACCTTTGAAAGAGTCGATCTTCGCGAAGGATGGCCAAAAGAACAGTGGGCAGGGACTGCTAGCACCATTCTTGAGCGGCGAACCCCAAAAAGCCTATTACGATCTGGAAACAGATAAGGCCCAGGACCATAAGACTCTAAAGGCAGAGATACTTGCGCGCCTGGGCGTCCCCATGGCAGCCCAACACGTGCATCAGTGGACCTAGCGCACCAACAAGCCACCCTGTTCACAGATGTTTGACCTGGTTCATCTTACCAGGAAATGGCTACACCCAGAGACTTTGCCAGGTCCCAATATTGTGGAGCGCGTGGTCATGGACCGCTATCTACAGGTGCTCCCTGCTGCTTTGAGGAAATGGGTCAGCCATGGGGACCCCAAAACTGCAAGCCAACCGGTGGACCTCGTCAAGAGATACACGGCTGCTGAGGACTTGTTGCGCCCATCTGCGCCCCACTCCAATGTGTCTAGAGGTGAAAAATCGCCCGACAGACTCTGTAAGACTGTTCCTGGGTTCAGGGGCTTGGTGAAATCTGATAAGACTGATACAGCTAAAGACACTGGGGGCTCTAGACCTGGAGACTGGCCAAAGAAGCCAGGAAGGTCTTGGGGACCCTTGAGAGGACTGGGTATAGCACACATACAGTGCTACCGATGCCATGCATTGGGTCATATTGCTGCCAATTGCCCCCTGAATGATGAGCCCATGCAATGCGATTATATTTATGTGAATAGACGCCTTAGTCTTTTTGCACAGGTCACATATACAGCATCATGTTCAAGTCGCATGGAGAAGCAAATGTGTGTGATTTTTGTTGATGGGAGACCAGTCACTGCACTGCACTGCTTGACTCAGGTAGTGAGGTAAGATTGGTAAAAAGCAATTGTGTAAACCCTGCAAGGTTACACTCTAGCACTGTCGGAGTCATTTGCATCTTATGGGGACACTCGCGACTACCAGATGGCGGTGGTTGAGATTGACACCCCTTGCGGTAGTGTGAATCATTCAGTGGAGGTGGTACCTATACTACTTTATGATGCCCTAATGGACAGGGATTTTCCCCATTTTTTGCAGACAGGGAGTCTGGAGGATAGAGCTCCCCCTGCTGCGGAAGCACAGGACCTCTCGCCAGACCCGTTTTGCCAAATGGAAGGGGAGACTGGTGGCAGGACCGAGGAGGGAGGAGACCCTTTTCCTTTTCCTGTACTGGCTGGGGAGCTGGAGGAGCTGGAAGTTAGCTTACAGCGGGGGGGCTAATGACCCAGACAATGTCTCTGACCCTGATGGTGAGAGTGAACCAAATGTAGTACCTGACGTAAAAGTCTGGAGAGAGAACTTCTGTACAGAACAACTACGGGATGTCACTCTCCTTAGTGGCAGAGAAAACGTGAAGGTGATGTATGGGGAACCTGTGGACCCTAATTGGGGGTGTCTTTTCCCTACATGGCGCTTAAAGTGGAGTTCCACCCAAAAGTGGACCCTAATTGGGTCCTGTGTGCCTGAAGCTATTCAGAGGACAATTGATCCAGCTTCCAAGCTATCCCGGACCTCCCAGAGCACAGACCACTGCCTACCACCTCCCTTTTGGAAGTAGGGATTACACACCGGTGGAGTGCAGGTACCGGGTTATAAGGCCCCAATATGATGCAGACAGCTGCAGTGTTTCTCATTGGACTGACTGGGGCACTACTTAGACCTATTAATCCAGGAGCCCTTACTCCTGGACACAAAGAATACCAGAACTTCCTTATGATACAGGGTTCCACATGCCGGTAACTCCATTATATTAGTGAGCACCAGGCTGCAGGCCTCAACATGGCGGACGGCACTCCATTTGAGGCTCACCCCAGCTCCCACAACCACAGTCCTCCATGATGAGCCCTACCAGCCCTGTTCCCTACATTGATCCTGCATCCCTGGCTTCCACCGAGTCTCTTATTGGACACACGCTAGAGGATCTAGCTGGTTCCCCTATGATGCTGGGCCCAGCCCAACCCCACTCGCCTGCCCACACCATGGATCCCCCACATACCAGGTTTCTGCCCTCTTTGTAAAATTTGCTGACCTATTAGACCGGGGATGATCAAACACCGCGTCCAAGATCACAACAGATATTAAAATTGATCTCCAAAATTTGGGCTCAAGGATGGAAGCTATTGAACAAAAACTTGACCACACTGTGGCCAGAACGAACCAGATCTCCGATTGTATCCAGGATCTTCAAAACCAACTCGAATCGGCCCTCATAAAACTGGATGATCTTGAAAACCGGAGTAGAAGATACAACTTCAGAGTCAGAGGTATTCCAGAATCGATCAAAGATTTACCGGAGGCTGTGCAATCACTCATTAAAGAGATCATCCCAGACATACAACCACACAGGCTGGAGCTTGACCGGGCACACAGAGTCCTACAACCGTTACGCACAGGCGGCCTCCCGAGGGATGTGATTGTAAAACCACATTTTTATGTAGTCAAAGATGAGGTAATGAAGAGGGCCCATACCGCGCCTCATTTTTCCTTCCAGGGAAAACCCATCCAAATATTCTCTGAACTTTCTCCGGCCACTATCCAAAGACGGAGGTCCTTCAAGCCTTTGACAGAAGGAAATAGAATATCGATGGCTCTTCCCCTTCAGCCTGAAGTTTGACTTTAAACAGAAGTCTTGCACCTTTGCCACCTTCAAGGAAGGAGAGAACTTACAGCTTAAGCTGGAAATTATCTCTCAGGAACCATCATCCCCACCACCCAGCTCCGCACCTGGATCCTCCAAGCGTCAACTTCTCACCAGCTATCTCCCTTGTGGAAAAATTCCAAGACCAAGAAGCCTAAAGATGGAAGACCGCCCTGATGTTGCCCCTCCGGGCCTACGTTTGTACACTTAGCACTTCCAGAATGGAAGCCCATCCACCAATTTTTCCTTAATTGGAACGGTTACTCACGTTTAATTTTGTTTGTTATCTAGGCCTTTTTCTACCAGTGACTGTGACTATGTCATGAAAGTAGGCCTTCAACTTTTTTGTTTTTGTTTTTATTACATATATATATATATATATATATATATATATATATATATATATCTTCATACAGGTCTAGATGGTATACCCATTTGAGAGCTAGCCCTAATTTTTAAAAGACGGGCTGATCCCTAGACCTAGTGGGTAGGTGGTCTAGGACCACGTTTTGATGTTAAGGTCAGACGGGATCTGCTAACTGTTAGATTTAGGTGGACTTCTGCCGCAACGCTAGAACATAGGTCCAGTCAGTCCCACTAAATCACTGTTGTCTATGTTGTTGTGTTTTCCTCTTGATGCGAAGCTCCATAACTAATCATACTGTCACTCATGTTATACAGCATAATAACAGATTGTTCACTGGTCGGGGCAATATTCATGCCCCTCCTCCTACTGTGGTAATCTGGGTTTTTCCTATCTAGACCATAGGAATGCCCGCTCCCTAGCGGAGGAGGCTCTTTCTCTGTTTTATAACTACAGGAGAGGAGCTTTTCTCTCCCTCCTTCAATATCAAAATTCTATGCAATGTTCTATATCCTTATTCTCTCCATCTATTCCTCTTTCTGGATTTTCTAATTCTGTTTCTTTTCTAGAGACTAGGCGAACATACCTCTTGCTGTCCGGATGCCCATCCACTAGTCCAGGTCCCCCAAGTGCCTAGCAGAGATAAGTAGAGCTTGATGCATTTCTTGGCTGCCTGCCACTCATCAGGAGCCAATGCTACAGGGCTATCTAAAAAGTATACATACATATATATAAGCAAAGGGGTCTGACTACAAAAAGGGAAAAAGGGGAGGAGGGGGGTGATGAGGGGGAAATTATCCACCCATACTCACAAAATAAATAGATGCAGTGGTGTGTGGTGATTGGCACAAGGGGTAAGCCAGGAACATTGTTTTCCCCCGGGAGCTGAGGTGGGACAATCCGCGGCACAGCAATAGGACGGCACAAGGGAGAAGACCCCGGGATACACTAGCTGTGTACAAGTGAAGATGGGTAGTACCACCACAGGGGCATCTGGGGTTATGTATATAAAAAAATATATATGAGTAATGCATGTGACTATAACAATGGTCACAATATATCATGGTTATAAAAAGTAAAATTATCCCACTGCTAATCCTGATATGTGAAGGGGGAGGGTTTTTTTTGGTGAAACAATGTTCCTGGCTTACCCCTTGTGCCAATCACCATGCCCCACTGCATCTATCCATTTTGTGAGTATGGGTGGATAATTTCCCCCTTATCACCCATCTCCTCCCCTTTTTCCTCCCTGTTTTCCCTTTTTGTAGTCAGACCCCTTTGCTTATATATATGTATGTATACGTTTTAGATATCCCTGTTGCATCGGCTCCTAATGAGTGGCAGGCAGCCACGAAACGCGTCAAGCTCTACCTGATGCCACAGTTACATTTGATACATTTCATTATATTTTTTAGCCTATACTATCATGTCTGGCTATGTTCTGATCTTAGCTACCAGATGTTTCACACATCATGTGAACATGAACTTCAAATTGATGTGTTATAAGATAACCATCTCATGCTACTTATGTGTGTGTATATATATGAATTTGCCAGTATTTATTTATGCCTTTAACATGCATTGTGTTGTGATTTTTTCTGTATTGTTTTATGTATTAATAAACGACTTTACAGACACACAGTGTTTTTCTGCATCCTTGATGCATGCTTCATCTAAAGTCCCAACTCCTTCTTTTTTCTGTATGCATTACCACGGATGGAGGTTTTTTGGACCTACTACGTCCTACACCTCATTTAAAGTCCCAAACCATTCTCCTTTTGAGCAGAGATAGGAGGTTGGTACGTTGCTGTGTTGTCCTGTATTTTTCACCCCTCTAGCTCATGGCTAACGACACTCACCCTCTGCCCATTTTACTCATAGTATCCCAAAATATCCAAGGTCTAAATTCCCCATCCAAACGTAAGAAGATCCTGCAATCTTTTCATGCCCAAAAAATAAACATTTTGCTACTCCAAGAGACCCACTTTCCCAAGTGGTACTCCCCATCTTTCCTACATGGCAAATTTCCCACCTTTATCTTGACAAACGCGACCGACAAAACCAAAGGGGTGGTCATCTTAATCTCTCGAAACTGTACATTTTCGCTCCTATCAGAGCTAAATATCCGGAAGGTCGATTCGTCTTAGCTAAAGGGACGTCGATGACCAATTGATCTCTTTGATTTCTTACTACGCCTCAAACCACGGGCAGGAACAATTCTTACAGAACATGTTCAAAACTATTAACCCTCTTTTAGAAGATTTGGTAATTTACGGTGGCGACTCTAACATGGCGTTCGACCAGGGCCTAGATAAAAAGAGACCTTTTGGTAACCGTTTCACACGCCCCCCTAAACGAAGTTCGCACATAGCTAAACTGCTCTACCAACAGGGTCTGGAAGACATCTGGAGGGAAGTCAACCCCACGTTACGTGATTACACCCACTTTTCCCATCCGCACCAATCCTTCTCTGGGATCGACCACATCCTCATTTCAGCCACACACATCCCCATGGTCTCCAAGGCCTATATTAGAGACTCAGTTTGGTCAGACCATTCCTCGGTATATCTTTATATTCGGTGTCCCTTCAACCACAAGGGTGAATTCAGGTGGAAACTTAATGAATCGATTCTTAGCGACCCTATGAGAGTACTTGAAATTGAGAAAGCCATCAAAGATTATTTTCACCAGAATGATACCGGCGAGATCACACCTGACACTTTGCGGGCAGCCCACAAGGCTACTATAAGAGTCAAATTAATTCAAATTTTGTCCCAAATCCGCCGTTCTAATCATTTGGAAGTTGAAAATTTAGAGAAAGAGTTTCTACGCCTGAGTAAGGCACATAAACAAAACCCTAACACGGTCCCGATTGCAAAACTGGATGAAACTAGGACGGCGCTTAATCTAGTGCTCACCTCCAGGGCAGAGAAAACTCTGAGCTGGAGTGGAGCACAGTTCTACTTGCACAGCGACAAATTGGGTACAATGCTTGCGAATAGATTGTTACCTAAAGCACACTCACACATGCTTCCAAAAATCAAGACGGTGGGCGGTACACTATCACAGAATCCACAATGAATCCTTAGTACCTTCCAAGAATTTTACCAAAAGCTTTATATTACAGGAATGATTCCTTCCAAACCTGACTTGGACCGGTTCTTCGATTTAATACAGACTCCGAAATTAGAGGAACATCATTGCGAGATATTGGAACAAGCGATTTCGGCAGAGGAAGTTTCTCAGGTGATCACCACATTCTCTCCTTACCTTGCACGATTTTTTAATCACTTGTGACGGGGCGCCCCTCTAAGGAAATCCTTTAATTCCGCTTACATCTTGGTCATACTGAAACAAGGGACGGACGCAAGTTCGACTGATTTTCCTCATCAACAATGATCTTAAGATCCTGACTAAAATCCTTGCAGATCGTATGGCATCCTTCATTAGACTCTACATTCACAAGGACCAAGTTGGCTTCAAACCAGGGCGTCAGGGTCCAGATCAGATTCGTAGGGCAGTGGACATCATTTCTCTCCTTAAAGCGGAGTTCCATGCTTTTTTTGTTTATTAAAAGTCAGCAGCTACAAAAAGTGTAGCTGCTGACTTTTAATAAACAGTAGCTTACCTGTTTCCCAGTCCAGCGACGGCTGCTCCCGAAGCCTCGCTCGTCTCCCCCCTCCTCCCTGTGGCGCCGGCATTGCAGGTGTGGGCAGCGGCCGTGGCTTCACAGCCGGGCATGCACTGCGCATGCGTGAGTCGCACTGCGCGTTGCCAGTGGCCAGGCAATCTTCTGGGACCTGTGACGTGTCCCAGAAGATTGCCAGGAGGGAGGGGCCGCCTAGGAGGAGAGGAGGAGTCGCCTAGGCGGCCCCGAGGCGGAAGGTGGAAGAGGGACAGGAAGTCCCTCTGAAACCTGGGGACACACTCCCCCCCCCAAAAAAATGACATGCCAAATGTGGCATGTAAGGGGGTGAGGAGTGCTTAAAGTGGAAGTTCCATTTTTGGGTGGAACTCCGCTTTAACTCACGATGGGACGGAGGCCCTGCACAGGAGGGCATGCTTCTTTCCTTAGATTTACACAAAGCCTTTGACTTGGTTTCCTGGCCTTATATTCTCGATACTATGAAGCTTTGGGGCTTTGGTGAAACATTCCTAAATGTCACCCAAGCCTTATATTCGACCCCTGAAGCTCAGATCCGTCTGCAGGGATTTTACTCGGGATCTTTTGGCATCTCGAGAGGCACTAGACAGGGCTGTCTCCTTTGATATTTGTGATAGCAATAGAATTGTTAGCAATAGGGCTTAGGGACCCCCCGGATATCCACGGAATTAGATGTGGTCCACAAACCCACAAGTGCGCATTATTCGCCGATGACTTGCTTCTTTTCGTATCTTCCCCTATGACTTCCCTTCCAAATGTCTGCCGGATCCTGGAGATATTCTCCAAGGCTATTGTGGGAGATTAGATCATGGGGATAACCTTTCCTGGGAAAAAGGCAGCTTGAAGGCAAACTTTCTTAAAAGTCCGTTGGGTTGCCAGTTTTATTGATAAAGGTTGCAAGTCATAAAACAAACAAAATAGCAAAACTCCTTGCCATCTGGCGCTAAACTAAACAGAGCAGCATACCTCTCTATACGGTGTCGGGCTCATCCCAGACACCTTCAAACAAAACAAAAGCAATAGTTCTAAAAATTGTTTTTTCAGTAACAGTTGTTCTCAAATATCACCGATCCCAGCGCTCCCAATATTATGCTTGTATAGCTACCGCTTACGATTAAAAAATACAGCCAAATAACAAATGTTCATTCAGATGTTAGCAGGGGTTTCTTATTAGCCCTTATTCCTTATCCACTTTAGCAAAAGAAAGTGAAAAACTGCAATCCTTGGGGTTTCTAAAGTTCAAGAATGCCCCCATTGAAAGGTATATGTATCTTCCAAAGAAATCCATATGGGTTGTGTTCCTCCACCATTTACACCATGTGCTCTCCTTGCCCTTATGGCTAGGCACGCACCAAAGATCCGACTTTAAAGTTGCCTCTAGCTATACCAAATCTAGTTGTATAGGGATGTCTTTTCCTGGTCTTATGTGTGATCTCCTCTCCTGCTTCAAATCACCGTTAAGACACTTTCCCCGTTCACTTCTCCACCTTTATCAATATAGCCCCTTGCTGCAGATCTGTGACTCCATTTCACATGTGGTGTTTGGCTTCCCTTTCAAAACAAATGCAAACCTTTTCTTTTTGAGTCCTTAGAGCAACCAACTCCCAAGGTGTAGCCCTTTCAGAGACCCAGGCCAGAGCCACACTGAGTTCTCCTCCTGGTCATTAAAAGCAGCTGAAGGGGGATTTGGGTGGACCAGAAACTCCGGGCCGGAACCAGCTCTGCCACGGTGGCTGGCAAAACATTTCACTTGCCCCTTTCACAGAATTG
>BLSH010426738.1:52448-67220 GCA_018402905.1 Glandirana rugosa | reverse complement strand
TTCTGATCCCCTCCATTTGGTGTTTCAAATGGTCTGTCCCTTTTCTTTTGGCCTCGTTTAAATTGTACAATTAGAGAATTTTAGTACCTTCCTGTCTCTCTCAAATGACTGACAAAGGGGAGGAGTTTTCCTGTCCCACGGTTACTGGGGACTACAGGGGTATTGGCTCAGGAACAGTCATTGCGTTGTTTTACTGCAATTTCTTAAACACTCATCACAACTCGCTTGGGCCTGACATTGCAAGCCCAGGCATGGCTTGAAAGCCCACAGGCACCGTGCCTGGGCCTGGGCCTGTAAAAACCCGAACGATTTTTGAAATGTCCGGGTCCGGGTCCGTGCCACGGACACCCGAAAGTTCGGTACGGACCCGAACGTTACAGTCCGGGTTCGCTCAACACTACTCACAAATTCTTTAACGTCATTTTGTTGCGTTACTGACAAGGACTCGGTTATGGGGACATCAGGGGTCATTGGCACCCTGTCCTTTTGAGGAGGGGAAACAGTCAGTAAACTCTCTCTGTCCTTCCATGATTTTAAGAGATTAACATGTTAAATTTGCTCCGGTTTTCTTTTCCCTGTCTGGTAAACTTTGTGGTTTACCTCCCCTAGTCTTTCCCTAACTTCAAAGGGACCCTGCCACTTGGCCCAGAATTTACTTTCAACAGTGGGGACCAGTACCAGGACTTTGTCCCCGGGGGTTGAAAATTTGGGTCTTGGCACCCCAATTATAAACCCTCCTCTGGGCTTCCTGAGCTCACTCCATATGTTCCCGTACAAGGGGTAGGACAGCTGCGATTCGATCCTGCATCAAGGAGATATGCTCTATGATGCTTCTATATGGGTGGCCTCTCCTTCGCACATTTCTTTTGCGACATCTAGCAGCCCCCTGGGATGTCTACCATACAAGAGTTCAAATGGGGAATAACCCGTAAACACCTGCGGAACCTCTTGTATGGCAAACATGAGCTATGGTATCAAAAAATCCCAATTTCTCCCATCTTTATCGACCACCTTTTTCAACATACTTTTGAGGGTTTTATTAAATCTCTCCACAAGTCCATCCGTTTGGGGGTGGCAGACAGAGGTGTGGAGATGGGAGATTTTGTACAACTTGCACAGTTCCTTAGTAACCCTGGACATGAACGGGTTGCCCTGGTCCGTTAAGATCTCATTTGGGATCCCCATGCGACTAAACCCCTGGACCAATTCCTTGGCGATAGTCTTAGTGGAGGTATTCCGCAAGGGTATGGCTTCAGCATAGTGTGTCGCGTAGTCCAGTATTACCAGAATTTGTTGGTGGCCCCGGGCAGACTTTACTACTGGCCCCACCAGGTCCATGCCAATTCTCTCAAAGGGCACTTTAATTATGGGTAGAGGAATAAGCAGACTGCGAAAATGGGGTAACAGTGCAGACATTTTACACTCGGGCCATGACTCACAGTACTCTCTGACATCTGCATACAGCCCAGGCCAGAAGAATCTTTGGGTTATTCTCTCCCTGGTTTTCTCCATACCCAGATGTCCCCCCATTATATGACCGTAGGCCAAGTCTAGCACCATCCTGCTGAAGGGTTTGTGAACCACCAGCTGTTTTACCTGGTCCTCTCCGTGTTTTACCACCTGATACAGCAAATTGTTTTTAAGAGCCATGTAGGGGAAAGACATCCCCCAATTAGGATCCACAGGTTCCAGATCCATCATCTTAATGTTCTCTCTGGCTTTAATGAGGGTGACATCTTGTAATTGCTCTGTACAAAAATCCTCCCTCCTGACCTCTAAGTCAGGGTCACATTCCGTCCACTCTCACTATTAGAGTCAGAGATGTTCTCTGGTTCATTAACCTCAAGCTGAGAGCTGTCATCCAGCTCCTCTGGCTCCCCAGCCACTACAGGAAAAGGAAGAGGGTCTCCTCCTTCCTTGGTCCTGCGAACTGTCTCCTCTTCCATTTGGCAGAAAGGGTCTGGTGAGAGTTCCCATGCTTCCCCATCAGGGGGAGCTCTATCTTCTAGTCTCTCTGTGCCTTCCCATAACCTCCTAAAATGGGGAAAATCCCTCCCCACTAGGACTTCATGAAGCAGGGAAGGTACCAACCCCACTGAATGTGTCACACTGCCCCAAGGGGTGTCAA
The DNA here is from genome assembly GCA_018402905.1 of Glandirana rugosa. Taxonomy (NCBI): domain Eukaryota; kingdom Metazoa; phylum Chordata; class Amphibia; order Anura; family Ranidae; genus Glandirana; species Glandirana rugosa. Next base: position 65,092 of record BLSH010426738.1, on the reverse strand, counting down.
TATCAACCACCACAGTCTGGTAGTCCAGAGTGTCCCCATGGATGCAAGGGTGTAATTTTGCAGGATTTACACAACTGCCATTGACTAAAGTCACATCACTACCTGAATCAAGCAGTGCAGTGACTGGCTTCCCATCAACAGACAACACATACATTTGCCTTTCCATGCGACCTTGATGTGATGCAGTACATGCGACCTGTGCAAAAAGAGATATGCGTCTTTTCATATAAGCATTATCACACTGCATTGGTTCATCACTTAGGGGACAATTGACAGCAATATGTCCCAATGCATGACATTGGTAGCACTGTATGTGCTCTATACCCAGTCCTCTCAAGGGTTCCCAAGACCTTCCTGGCTTCTTTGGCCATTCTCCAGGTCTAGAGTTCATAGTCTCTTTAGCCGTAGTGGTCTTATCAAACTTCCCCATGCCCTTGACCCCTGGAACAGTCTTACCGGGTCAACCGGGCGATCTTTCACCCCTAGATACATTGGAGTATGGTGCAACAAGTCCTCAGCACCACTGTATCTCTCCACGAGGTCCACCAGTTGGTTTGCTGTTTTGGGGTCCTCATGGCTGACCCACTTCCTCAAAGTAGCAGCGAGCGCACGCAGATACCGGTCCATGACTACACGCTCCACAATCTAAGGGCCTGGCAAAGTCTCTGGCTGTAACTACTTCCTCGTGAGATGGATCAAGTCAAACATTTGGGAGCGGGGTGGCTGGTCCATGTGGTAGGTTCACTGATGCACCTGTTGAGCCCAGACTGCCATAGTGACACTCAGGCATGCGATTATCTCCGTTTTTAGAGACTCATAGTCCTGGGCCTTATCGGGTTCCAAATCAAAATAGGCCTCTTGGGGCTCACCTGTCAGAAAAGGTGCTAGCAGTCCCAACCATTGTCATTTTTGCCATCCTTCCTGCACAGCAACTCTCTCAAATGTTGTAAGGTACGCCTCCACGTCATTTGCAGATGTCTTCTTCTGCAGGTGGTAAAAGGCGCGTACCAACTTTGGCTCTAGTGCCACGGGAGGCGTGGACCCTTTTTCTAACTCCATGAGAACCTCCACCAGCTGGCGGTTGATCTCCTGTTGGGCTTCATGCTGTTGGCGACTCTCCTCCCACAGCGCTGCATCAGCTTGGCGCCTTTCCTCCCACTGGGCTGCAGCAGCTTGGAGACTTTCCTCCCGCTTCGCTGTAGTGGCTTGTCCGACTTGGAGGTTGGTTTTGAAGGCAAACTTTATTAAAAGTCTGGCGGGTTGACAGTTTTATTCATAAAGGTTGCAAGTCATAACACAAACAAAATAGTAAAACAACTCCTTGCCGTCCAGCGCTAAACTATACAGAGCAGGATACCTCTCTATACAGTGTTGGGCTCGTCCCAGACACCTCCAAACAAAACAAACGCAAACCTTTTCTTTTTGAGTCCTTAGAGCAACCAACCAGGTGTAGCTCTCTCGGTGTAGTGATACTGAGTCTCAGGCCAGAGCCACGCTGAGTTCTCCTCCTGGTCATTTAAAGCAGTTGAAGTGGGATTTGGGTGGACCAGAAACTCTGGGCTGGAACCAGCTCTGCCGCGGTGGCTGGCAAAACCCGGGCTGGACTCTAGTCCATTGCAAGTGACCGTATGCAAGGCGACAGATATCACCCGTCTATTATCTCGCCTCGTATAATGTCACAATATATATATATATATATATATATACAGTATCTCACAAAAGTGAGTACATCCTTCACATTTTTGTAAATATTTTATTTTTTTCTTTTCATGTGACAAGACTGAAGAAATGACACTTTGCTACAATGTAAAGTAGTGACGAGTGTACAGCTTGTATAACAGTGTAAATTTGCTGTCCCCTCAAAATAACTCAACACACAGCCATTAATGTCTAAACCGCTGGCAACAAAAGTGAGTACACCCCTAAGTTAAAATGTCCAAATTGGGCCCAATTAGCCATTTTCCCTCCCCGGTGTCATGTGACTCGTTAGTGCTACAAGGTCTCAGGTGTGAATAGAGAGCAGGTGTGTTAAATTTGGTGTTATCGCTCTCATTCACTCATACTGGTCACTGGAAGTTCAACATGGCACCTCATGGCAAAGAACTCTCTGAGGATCTGAAAAAACAGAATTGCTGCTCTCCATAAAGATGGCCTAGGCTATAAGAGGAGTGCCAAGTCCCTGAAACTCAGCTGCAGCATGGTGTCCAAGACCATACATCAACCTGTGACAACCACTTTAACCTACAGGTAAGCCTATAATAAGGCTTACCTGTCGGTTCCCTGCATATCTCCCAAACCTGCACGGTTTAGGAGATATGCAGTGTATGTGCATGTGCCCACATCATCAGGCACATGCACAGTGAAGAAACGACCTCCGTGCCGTTCCTTCACTGAGATCGTGCCGTGACTGGCACGTGCAAGAGTCACAGAGCCGGAGATCGCAGCCCCAGAAGGAAGAGGGGCAGAAGATGGACGTGGCCTGGAGCGGGGACATTGCTGGACATCACTGGCTTCCAATGCAGGTAAGTGGCACATAATGGGCTAATATGCCATGCATACTAGCCCATTATGCTTTTACATTCCAGGGTAGCTTAGAGGAAGTAAAGCCCATCAGGGTTTACTTCCTCTTTAATAGGACAGGTTCCTCTCAGAACAGGCCTCGCCATGGTCGACCAAAGAAGTTGAGTGCACATGCTCAGCGCCATATCCAGAGGTTGTCTTTGGAAAATAGACGTATAAGTGCTACCAGCATTGCTGCAGAGGTTGAAGGGGTGGGTGGTCAGCCTGTCAGTGCTCAGACCATGCACCACACACTGCATCAAATTGGTCTGCATGGTTATTGTCCCAGAAGGAAGCCTCTTCTAAAGACAATGCACAAGAAAGCCCACAAACAGTTTGCTGAAGACAAGCAGACTAAGGACATGGATTACTTGAACCATGTCCTGTGGACTGATGAGACCAAGATAAACTTCTTTGGATCAGATGTTGTCAAGCGTGTGTGGTGGCAACCAGGTGAGGAATACAAAAACAAGGGTGCCTTGCCTACAGTCAAGCATGGTGGTGAGAGTGTCATGGTCTGGGACTGCATGAGTGCTGCTGGCACTGGGGAGCTACAGTTCATTGAGGGAACCATGAAAGTCAACATATATTGTGATATACGAAGCAGAGCATGATCCCCTCCCTTAGGAGACTGGGCCGCAGGGCAGTATTCCAGCATGATAACGACACCAAATCATTGGAGGTGTGAATCACCACTCACTTGCTAAAGAAGTTGAGGGTAAAGGTGATGGACTGGCCAAGCATATCTCCAGACCTAAACCCTATTGAGCATCTATGGGGCATCCTCAAACAGAAGGTGGAGGAGCGCAAGGTCTCTAACATTCACCAGCTCCGTGATATCATCATGGAGGAGTGGAAGAGGACTCCAGTGGCAACCTGTGAAGCTCTGGTGAACTCCATGCCCAAGAGGGTTAAGGCAGTGCTGGAAAATAATGGCGACCGCACAAAATATTGACACTTTGGGCCCAATTTGGACATTTTCACTTAGGAGTGTACTCACTTTTGTTGCCAGCGGTTTAGACATTAATGGCCGTGTGTTGAGTTACTCTGAGGGGACAGCAAATTTACACTGTTATACAAGCTGTACACTCAATACTTTACATTGTAGCAAAGTGTTATTTCTTCAGTGTTGTCACATGAAAATATATAATAAAATATTTACAAAAATGAGAGGGGTGTACTCACTTTTGTGAGATACTGTATATTATAGCTGTGTACAGCAGAAGACATCCCCCCCCCCCCCCATAGTTATCAGACAAGCACAGGGGCCAGCCAGACACATACTTCTTCTCCCTATTATTACACTAGCAGCAGCTCTGAGCGGCTCAGGTGTAACTGGGGGGGGGGGGGCACACCATGGAAATCTCCCTCACCTATCACATCTCACCTCTGGCTCAGGACGGCGGTGCTGGCGGACATCCCCTCATCACAAGCTGACATCCCCCCACCGCATGCTGCGTGGGTGTGCCCACGGGTCTGGCGGACTCGATGTCCGCTCGTGACCCACGGGCACACCCACGCAGCATGCAGCGGCTGCGCGTATGCGCCATCACCACCTATGAGTGCGCACAGGGAGCATGCACAAGGGTGGACGTCAATGGAGACAAGGAGGGCAATTGAGATCCACACTGTAGCCGTCTTTCGGCTATAGCACGGATCTGAAGGGGTTAAGTGCTGCCTGCTTAACAGAGAGCAGTGATTGTTTAGTGAGGTCTGCTCAGCGTACTCTGATGCTGCACATGCTCTCTTGGAGATTTTACACTGGTCCAATAGTAATGAAACATATTGGACAGTGGGAGGGAACCCAGCAGGTGAGAGCATGGAATTAGATACAGCCCTGGCCAATTAGAAGGGGATGTGCCCCAAAGAATACTGGGTGCCTGGGTGCCTGTATTTAAGTCTGAAGAGCACATGGGCTCATGGTCCAGTCTCCCTCTGAGAGAGGTGCAGGTGGGGAGGAGGTGGCTGCCTCTCCCCAGCACAGGCTGCCATGCGGCCTCAGGTGGTTGACCTGAGGGCCTGAAACCTTGAAGCTACAACCCTGTGCAAGCTGACTGAGGGAGGAAGTCCATGGATCAGGTCTGATGTCACTGGTATAGAGTGTTGCATGGAAGTTGGAAGGAGGCTACCAGCTGTCCCTGGACATTTTGTGAGCACAGACCATCTAAAGGGATCCCTGAGACTGTGTGTGAGTTGCTGACAATCCCCCTCTTGGTCCTAGAAGTCAGCATGGTTGTGTGAGCTAAAGGGGACACTGGCTAGTGTCTTGAAGAAACAAAGCCCACTGAGTTCCTTCTTCTACAAAGGGACTTGTTCATTCCACACAGACGCTGTATGGTTCAGCATATCATCTGCTTCACAGTTCTACAGAGAGAGTTGTCCTCGCTTGTGCCTAGTTAATTTGGAGTATCCTACTAATTCCCTTCTCCTATCCATGTTCTCCAAATAAAGCATAAAAACATATCCCCTAGACTGGTCATTGGAGACAACGAGCAGAAGAGTGTGTGCACCTGGCTGTGTGAAAATACAGTGTAACTGGCTGTGGATTAATCAGTGGGAGACCAGGGTACAAATATTCAAGCAGCTCCTACAGGGGCACTACTACATACATTATGTAGCTGGCACGGTGACTCGCTTACCTGGGAAAGAGATAACACCAGGGTACAGTATGGGAATGCTAAATATGTGATGCTTAGGGCAAAGTTCTGCTGAGAAACCTTGGTCTTGTCATTCATGTGGATGTTATTTTTGCATGTTGTCAGGAGCAGGTAATACTCCTGCTCCATGATAGCTGCTGGTCTTATTCCAGCATCCTGGTTTTGGTTGAGCTGCATTCCCCTTGTCTGCCTTTCCACCTTGAACAACAGCAACAATATTCTCCAGCGCCTAGATGATAGTCCAAGTCATAAATGAACGCTGTAGTCAGAAGTGGATATTATTTTAAAGCCTTGCTGCCCTCTAGGACTGACTAACACTGTTGAAAATAGATAAAAACAGAAGGTGCACTGGCCTAGTGCATTACCCAACAACAAATTTATTGAGGACAAAATAGGACTACCCACAAACGTAGGTAGTAAAAGCACTCATCAAGCCACTGCAAGTGGGCTCTGATGAAGAAGGAGATACCTTCGAAATGCGCCAGCCAGCAAGGACCCTGGTGAGGTCCTACTTGAGCTAGAGTCTTCGGCAAAGCTGGGAGATTGCAGCCACCTGTAGTCGCTTGATGAGTGCTTTTACTACCTATGTTTGTGAGTAGTTACAGTATATTTTATCTTCAAGAAAGTTTTGTTGGATAATGCACTAGGTCAGTGCGCCCTCTGTTTTTATCTATTTTCAACACTGCCTTTCTACCTGCAAGGTGATTAATGTAGCCAGTCTCTGGGTGGAGACCATACCTGTTTTAAGCCAGCCAAACCCCCAGTGTCCTCCCTGTGATAGTGTGTGTAACACACGCTTCAAGCTCCCTGTATGTCTGCCCCATTCCTGTGCCCGCTAGTTTGGATTCCCTTGTTGATGACCTTTGATCGGATATTGACTACACTCAGAACTCAGCCTAAACCCAGACTGTCACTGACCACTCTGCCTGTCTGCCAACTGCAAGTACCTGTTTGCTTTGCTCAGTTCGTGCCTGCCACGGCATGGTAGCCAGGCACTATAGGATTCTGTATAAGACCTGGGTGCAACTGAGTGCCTGTAGGCCTGCTTGCCTAATAGAAAAAGTGGCTGCTCTAGCAAAGAACACGGAAACCAGCTATAGTGCCTGACCACCTAAACTAGAGGTAGGCGTGACACATGTATGACCTACCAAAACATTGTTTGGTGGTCATAAAGTTATGGCTTATTGGTGTGCTTTACAAAGAATAGAGAAGTTAGACTACATAGAAGAGGAGACATTTAGAACATTGGCAAGAGCATCTCTTTCCAGAAGATACAAGAAGATAATAGGGTATTAAGTTTCACAGTTTCAACCTGTTAATAAAATATCAGTTTTTGGTGGACCGCTTCTTTGATCCACACAGTATTTCAGATTGCACTATGCAACCCTCTAAATGTGCTATTGTAAAAAATTACATAAGACGGACGAGGATGATTTAAGGTGGCAAGCTGACAGTAATTAGGAGACAAATGGCTTCGAAATTGTCTGCGTCAGCTGTCGCTTTCTGTGTCTGTTCTGTGATATACATCAAAACTTCCCACCATTCAATTGTCACGGATCTTCTATACCATGCCTTTCATCTTCACACTTGTGATATGCAAGAGAATAATATTATGTACTGCTTTCACAAAGTCCCACGTCATGTCGAGATGCTTCCAATTAAAGAGGAGCAGGGGGAGTCTTTAGAGAATGGCTTTTTTATTCTTTAACACAAGAAAAATGAGAGACTTTTATCTCACTCCTAACTGTTTCTTTTACCTCCTTTCAATATCTATTCTTCCCGGGAGATTACTTGCTTTTAAACAAATCCACCGGTAAATCTTGTGCTACACAAGCAAGCTGAGGATAATCAAGATAAGAAATGAACATGTTTTTCATCAGAAGGCATTGTTGTGCATCTCTCAAAGCAGGTTCTGTGTTAAGACAAATTAGAGGGGCCGTCTCAGCCAAAGTTGGTTAATGACATTTTGTTAGGCTGGGGTAAAGGTTTCCTTAAGCGTTAGATGAAGGTTACTTGTTAGGTATGATTTAAGCATCATAATTCGGTTGACTTTAACTCTTGGATTCAATTTAAAAATTCTAATTGGAGTTAAAAGAACTATGTTTTTGAGAGCCAGGATCCATGACTCTATGGAGAATATGCAATGTGGGGTGCATAGGCTGCTGCAAGATTCCAAGGGATACAATCAAGCCAACATGAGCACCTGTTATTTGGGGTTCCTTTCTGAGCAACAAATCCGGACGATGGGTTCATGGCGAAGCAGGTATGCCACTAAGGAGGCATACATGACAAAGCAGAAATGCCACTGCTGAAACATATATGATAAAACAAGTATGCCACTAGTAATGCACACATAGTAGAGGAGGCAAGGCACTGATGAAGAAAACTTGACAAAAAAAGAATGCCACTGGCGAAGCATACATGATGAAGCAGGATTTCTACTTGATGAAACATACATTACAAAGCAGGTAAGCCACTGGTGAAGCATACACTACAAGGCAGGCATGTCTGATAAAGCATACTGTGACAGAGGAAGGCTCTATCACTGTAAGAATATAAGAATTGTGAAACAGGATTCACATTAAGGGTTAATGCAAGGTTCAGAAATATCATTTCTGAGTGGAGAAAGCTGTGTTTTTGGCTTTCTCCAGATTCTGTAGTTCTGCATAAGAACATTCAATCCTGTGTATGGGTTTTGCTAGACGCCTGCAACCTGGCTGAATACACAGGTGTGGGGGTCCATTATATACTCAGGTCTGAGGATAGTTCATTGTTTCCAGTTTGGAGGCAGCTTCCAGTATGGGGACCACCCCAGTATGGGAGACAGAAGGTCTCACCAGGGGTCAGGGGGCCCCAGCCAGAAGTCACGAGACAGAGGGTCTCATTAAGGGGTCAGAGGTGCCCCAGCCAGAATCTAAAAGATAGAGGGTCTCAGTACCAGGAGTCAGGTCGACTCCTATCAGGGTGTCAGGAGAACCCCAATCCATAGGCCAGAGGTGGGCCGTTCTGTAAGTTTAGAAGGTGTGGATCCTGTGTTCTGGTAAAGCAGAAACAATGATTCATGGCTTCCACTAGTAAAAGCACCTCCCACACAGTTAGAAAACAAATTTTAAGCACACAGTTAACCCTTTGATCGCCCCTGATGTTAACCCCTTCCCAGCCAGTGTCATTATTACAGTGACAGTGCATATTTTTAGCACTGATCACTGTATTAGTGTCACTGGTTCCCAAAAAAAGTGTCAGTTAGGTGTCTGATTTTTCCGCTGCAACATTACAGTCCCACTATCAGTAGCTGATCGCTGCCATTGCTAGCAAAAAATAAATAAATAAAAACTCCATAAATCTATCCCATAGTTTGTAGACATTATAACTTTTGCGCAAATCAATCAATATGCACTTATTGCGATTTTTTTTTTAACCAAATATATGTAGCAGAATACATATTGGCCTAAATTGATGAAGAAATTTTATTTTTATTTTTTTTTTATCGGATATGTTTAGAACAGAAAGTAAAAAATATTGTTTTTTTCAAAATTGTCTGTCTTTTTTTGTTTAAAGCGCAAAAAATAAAAACCGTAGAGGTGATTAAATACCACCAAAAGAAAGCTCTATTTGTGGGGAAAATGTTTCTGGGTACAGCGTGGCACAGTTGTTAGTTAAATTAACGCAGTGGCGTATCGTAAAAAAATGGCCTGGTCAGGAAGGGGGGTAAATCTTCCAAAGGTGAAGTGGTTAAATATAGCACATAAAAGTGTATTTATTTAATTTCTAATCTTTTATTCATAAATTTCACTTGAGGGTAATACAACAAAATCTTTAAGCAACAGGTTTCTTATCAGCTTCACAAATATCCTTGCCTTGTTCTCTTTTTTATTATCTCCTGTCCTTGAAAAAGAGCTAAGAAGACTCTAAAATAATTAGCTTGTACGCATTCATACACGTCTGTGCCTCGAACTGACTCATCATAAGGGAAAGTTAGCCAACGAACAGTCACCATTTGACATTAAGACACCTACCCCTTCCTCCCTTATCAGTTTCATAAGATGCTGTGGCCCTGAAGTTCTAATAAAAAATGAGGCCAGAAGGTCATTCCACCCTGTGCCAAGGCAGATGTCAAAATTAATGAGATATATACTATTTTTTGGAATGCCAATAAGGCAGTTACATGGTAGTTCAAGGTAGTTTCACTCATTATTGTTCCACATGCTCATTATTGTTCAATAACAACAACGATTGGACAAGATTTTGGATAGTAGTGATTTTACGCCCTACGCAACTGGGCTTTTTAATTAAAAGAATTGCTATGAAATTAGATACGCATTTTGATTTATATGATCTAAAATATGTGTTAATTGGATAATGTCTGCTCACAAATGTATATAAAGGGTTCTGTCTTGTAGGAGGCTCATACTTGCATGCTGACTGCCTCTCCGTACTGCCAGCTACAGAAAATAAAATTTGCTGAAAAAACGTATCTTCTCTTTCTTATGAGTATTCTTTAGCAGGAGTTGTTGAGGTATTATTTTTTAGGATTGGGTTGAGTATAAAAAAAGTCAAACACTGGGCTCAGATACTCAAGTTGGCTCCCCACTATCCTTGTGAAGGACTACCCCCGAAGGAGCTGCTATACTTCAACTGGTTCTTTCCCAAAGTAGTGCAGAGGCAGCAGGGTCCACAACAGCAGTTCATCCACTCGGGTTCAATACACAGTCCAGGGTGTCTTTTTTTGTAAGTGTATTGCTAGTAGAACTTGGAAAAGGTTCAGGCAGTGATGCAGGACACTACAAAACGAAGCCGGTTGCTATCAGAGGCTTCTATCTTAGTAGTAGCAAAAGTAATCACCAGTGGCGGCCCATCCATTAAGGGTGCATTGGTGCCGTCCCCCTATGCATACGTCTGGCCCCCTAATCTACATGCAGGACACTGGACGCATGCATTCCAATGAGGGTATATTCTATTTTTGAAGCACGTGATTAGAGCCGGAGGCTCTAATAGGCTTCAAAAAAGGGAGGGCTTGGGGCACAGAGCACTGTGCCCTGAGCATACCCAGTTGTGTGCCAATAGAGAATGAATATTCGGTATTGTCACACTGATTCTCCTCCCGCCCAACCAGGAAGCGGGTTTTGAGACCCATTTCCCGATTGGCCAAAAGGAGAACCCATCCTATTGACCTAGGAGGAGGAAGAAGGAGAAGGGAAGAGACGCATGGCTAGGAAAAGCCAGACCGACCGATGGAGCACCAGCTGCCACTGGTAATCACGTAAGTAGTAGTAGCAAGCTAGAAAAATCTCTCTGCACACAGCTGGGGACCATGCAGCAAAGTGTAGGGCAAGTAATAGGAGACTGAAATAGTCCATATTTCACAGCTGGGGACCATGAAAACTTCAGCAGAAGTGAAGAGGTTCTGCTCACAGGTCCTAACAGTCTATGGATGAAGCCTCAACAAAACAGTCCAGCGTCCAGCCCCGAAGTGTCCCAAGGCAAGCAGCCCCCTGGAGCTCACAGATCCATTCTCACTTAGGGAAAGAACCCTCTCCTCTGGGCTCCGGCCTAATTCTTCTAAATCTTCAGGCCAAGTATTTAAATCCTTCTGCCCTAAACTCCAGAAGTTTTGCCTATAGACAGAGGGAGGTAATCAAACTCCCAGCCTGTGGAGCCTCGAGCAGAGCCAATTGAACAATGCCACCTCCTGTAGCTACAGCAAAAGCACATACTAAATGTACCAAACAGCTTTTTTAGGAGGGCGTTACATCTGAATGGAGGGAGTGTGGATGAACATCATGATGATCCTTCTCCAGTTAGAGAATGCCTTACATTCAATGAGAATGCAGGGCATTTTATGACTGTGGGATGTGCCTACAAGCAAACTTTTGTGATATTTGTACTATGGCCAGAACTGTAAATCTCAGCGCTGGACATTCTGTACCAACAAGGAAGTGTGAGCTAAATAAATGAAAAAGATACAACAAAAGTTGCAACAGCCACTAGTACACTGAACATATTTTTACTGTGCAAATGTACAAAAATTGATTTAGGCCATGCTTCAGATTTAGGACACTATCTTCTGGGTTAGCTTAAATGTTAAAAGGAACTGAACTTTGGAAGCTGTGCCCAAAAATGGCAAGCAGAGGACAAAGGATGGTGTCCCTGCACATGATCTTTTTACCATTACAGATGTTTCCCGTTAATGACTGGTGATTTGATGCCTGGCGGAAGAATATTCAAGAAGCAGGAGGAGAGGTGGAGGAAGCACAGATCCACAGAATCAATTAAACAAGAGCAGGGAGATCCTTGTACTGCAGGTCTACAGACACAGCTTCCTCTCCAGCAAGGAGAACAGTGAGCAGTACAGTAATGACATCACCAAATCTAACTCCAAATCTTGTGAGATTAAAACTCGGAGGCTACAGTGTCTCTCACACTGCAGATGCACAGCTATACATTTGTAGGCATGCGATAGCCTAGGCACAGTTATAAATCAGGAAGTGAACTTCTGTTTTTAAAGGGATAGAAAACTGCCTATTCAGTTAAGAGGAACCAGTACATAAAAAACAAACTGCAGCTTTGACTAATGTGAAATAATGCACTTGCCATGTGTTGGTTATGTGATAAGAGGAGCCACTGAGATCTCGAGGAATGGAGAATTCTGTTTTACTTGCATATGAGAACAGCATTACAGGAGAGAAAGATAAAATTAAAAAAACCTTCCTTCCTGTGGAGAAAATACAAATATATACTGTAAATATACACACAGACACTAGTATATAACTACAGTGCCATCTATAGGTCAGAGTGTATAGTATAGTATATGACGTTGTACTTCCAACACCATAGCCGTAGGCTACCTCCTGAAGTCTGACTGAAAAACTCCCACAGCCCCTAAGATGTTCCCAGCCATTTCTGCTTGCCCCTCCCCCCCCCCCCCACCATCACCATCACCAAAGCATGTTGGTGTGCTGTTTTCCCCACTGCAGCAGTGTTGGGCTCAGAATCACTGCTAAGAGGGAGGGAGAGTGCATGACCTGGGTTTTTAATAAGACAGAGAGAGAGAGCCCCTGTGATGGCGGGGGCAAGCAGTAATGGCTGGGAGCATCTTAGCAATGTTCAAGAAATAAGGCAAAAAAGGTGAACGCAACCTCTGGGAGTTTTTCGGCCAGGCTTCCGGAATTTCATAGATTGCCTACAGCTATAGCAATTGCATTATTTCACATAAATCAAAGCTGCACAGTTTGTTGTCATCAACTGGGGCCCTTGAAGGCAGCCCATACATTATGCCCGTAATCAACGCTACACAGTTTGTTGTTATCTACTGGTGGAGAGAGACAGAATAATTTTTGGGTCCAGTACGTGAGAGGGAGGGAGAATCGTCACTAAGACTCGGGTTGTGACGACGTCACCCCTTTTGTCGTGTGGTTGTACGAAACCACT
>BLSH010426738.1:37194-47368 GCA_018402905.1 Glandirana rugosa | reverse complement strand
TGAGAACTGGACGGACGAGACGGTCACTCCCCAATCTATGAGTGTCGTCTCGTCTTTTTCTTTTTTTTTGATAATTGTCAAAGAATTTAAGAGACTACCCTCATCGGGGAGGGTCCATCATCCGAAGTTTCTTTCTTTTATTTTGGTTTCTCCCGTTTGAAGTGGGGTAGCAGGTCGTCAAGCCCCCCCCCCACGTGTGAGGTAACAAGAGGAGGCTGTCAGGAACCTTACGCAACGTTCCGACATAGTGTGGGTGTCAGAGATGTAATATTCTCTCTTGTTCGTTAGGACGGACATCCGGGGGGAGGGAAGAGGAGGAAATTGGCGAACGCGCGGGAACCGCGATTCTGGGAGGACGTCAATAGACGTCCTCCCAGAATTAAGCAACCGCCCTGTAGACGTCAATTGTCTATGGGGCGGTTGTTAAGCGGTTAAAGGAGGAGAAGGGAGGGGGGCCTACAGGCAGGATTGCTTGTTCTCTCTTATAATGTAGAGACTGTGGGTGTGATACAGCCTTGCAACGCATTCCAAGGACTGTCGGAGGAGAACAATGGAGTGTGCACCCCCCCCCCGAACTGCTGGACGATGGGGTGAAGTTTGCCCTCTTTGGTTTTATTTTCTTTCTTTGAAGCCTACTACCTGGGAGGGGCTACTCCCATCAGAGAATTTAAGAAACTGTTAATAGTTTTTTTTTCTTTTTCTGCTCTGCTGTGAGTATCTAACCCCTCACTGGCAGAGCAGGCAGGTCAAGAGTCGTGTGGAAAATTTTTATTTTTCCATTAGGAGGCTTGTAACCCCCTCCTGATAGGCTATGTTGTTTAGTTAGTTAGTTTAGATAGTTGTGTTTGCCTTCTCTTAGGATTCTTGATGGAACAGCTGTTCATCTTTATCTGTCGCGAGTCAAGCCAAACTACAACTGTTGCTAACTAGGCGGGTGGAGGGCTTCCCTTTAGGGGGAGGTGCTCTGGCCCAGAGTGTGTACAGTATGCTGCAGGTAGACGCAGGGATTGTAGATAGAAAATGTGATAAACTGTATATTGTAAATACTGCAAAAATGGAGATGATATAGTTTCGATACTTATTTATTAATGTACAGTTTTATATGTCCCCTTCCAAGTTTGTTCCCTTTCCCCCTCCATTTTCTGACTTTGGGATGCCCTGCTTCTGTTCAAAGAAGCTATTTTTCAATTTCAGCTGGGGACCAGCTGATGTTTAGGGGGGGTGAGTTTAGCGCCGCCATAGTATAGGTGCGTTTTCTAGCAGGGTTTTTGGCTAGGAGAGGTAAATTTAGTCAGGCCTGACTGTAATGTGCAGGCCCGGATGTTTTGATCTGGGCTGGGAGGAGAGGCTCAGGGAGGATTGGGTGGACTTAACAGATGAGGTCACCAGAACCTCCCACTTCTTTCTAGAAACCTGGAGAAGGTTTTCTGGTCAGAGAGCTGGGAGATGGATGGAGCCATCTGGAGTGTTCTGAGGAGCCCTGACCAATCCCCAAGCAGGGTTGACAGGGGGTAGGCCTCCTTAAATACTCTGAGTCAGCCCAATCTGGGAGGAGTAATGTTGGGTAGAAGTCTGGAGGTGTAGCAGAGGCGCTGTGGTGCAGGCCCCTACCCTAGAGGTGGCCCCCAGGCTGGGGACGGTGACCTTGTTGCCTGGGGGTTCGGGTGCAGCCAGGAAGGAGAGTGATTCCTGGAGCTGCACAGTAGGAATAGGAGAACAGCGGAGGTGCTACAGGAGGAGAGAGACTTTAAAGTGATCCACCGGTGGGTGAGTGACAGTCCCTGGGACTGGAGAAGAAAGTGCTGGAGCAGGCTGGGAGCAGAATGGAAGACCGTCTGTGGAAGCCTTGGGAGCTAGTCAAGGGAAAGGAGAGTCACTACAAGAGGACAGGTCGACGGGACCTGGAGAGGATGGGCTGGAAGTTGTAGCCAATCAAAGGCCCGGTTAGCACTAAAGTATTTTGCTGCACATTCAGGGGCCGTGATCCCTGGCCTGTAATGGGTGTTCTGGAGGTCCTGCTGAAACAGGGTAGGCCTCACCATGTGCTAGCCGCTATGAAGAGAAAGGTATAGAGAAGCCTGATAAATTTCCCTTCAGGCTGGAAACTAAGTTCTGAGCTGGAGAGAAGCAAAGAAGTGTAAAGCTGTGAGTTCTGTGTAGTGAGAGAACTGTAGGCGAAACGGTCAGCAAGTGAAATGCTGGAGAATGAGAGGAGCAATAGTCTGCAGGGGGAAAGTCTGCAGTGAAATGTGCATATACAGGACTGTATATGGAATCCTTATACCATAATTCTTTGGGCATCCCACAGTCATCTCTTATCCCCATCCAAGTTATTTCCCCCAAATAAAACAACAAAAACAAGAGCCGGTCTGGTCAGTGTCTCCAGATGTGTGATATATGGTGCGATTGAGGTCAGCTATCAGGTGAACCACTACTACAAGCCACTCTCAAGGGAGCGCATGGCTACAGCTGTATTACCAGGAGCCCAATTCTGTTTCTTCAGGTCTCAGCATCTTCAACACTAATGTTGGTGCAGCTGCAATGCCTGCCCCCCCCCCCCCTCCTGCCTAGTCACAGAAGCCTTTGTATTATTTGAACGTCACAAACTACAAAGGTTTCGCTGAATGGGCAGCAGAGGAAAGGGGCAGGCATAGCTGCTCTGTGTGCCTCTCTCTCCTCTCACAGCCCTGAATGTCAATGTATGCTCCAGTAGAACCATATATCCGTCACATATAAAAAGTAGAGATAGGTTCAAGCGACGTCATGTACCTCCTTGGCCCTAACTCATTGTGTGCCTGCACTTTTTACAAGTGGCTGAATTCCTGTAATTCAGCTTTAAGCTGACCATAGCAATTACATCAAAAATATCATATGGGTTCTAACCTATGCATATTCTATAAAAATTAAAAAAAAATATGAACTGACCTTAACCCTAACACTTAAAGCTGATCTCCAGGAAGATATACAAGGCACATATTACTGAAGTTTCCTATTTATTAATAGACCGTTAAATCATTTTTTAATACTAGCAATGTTTTGAATTGGCTAGCATCAGCCTCTTGCAGTTCCAGTGAAGCAGGGCTCAGACAAGAAGCCAATCCATTGTGCTGCACTACAAGGAGCATTCTGATAGGAGGAGAGAGCAGAGTGAAAGAAAATGAGCTCATTCATCTTCTACATCTCCTTTCATTGTCCAATGACAGGTGGGGAAGGGACAAAACCTGTAAGTGTTACTTTACTGCTTTACTACTTTTCTAGGGCTGTGCAGGGTGGCAGAGCTGTGTAAATCTCAGGATTGCATGGACAGCAATACAAATCCTTTGGCAGTTAAAGGATGTTTGTCTTGGGTTTGACTTTAACCCCTGACCCATTGTCCTTACAACAACCTATCTCCAACATTAAAGTATAACTAAAGGCAAAACTTTTTTTTTGTTTGGATAGAGTGGAGAGGGGTTAGAACCCCTGTCAGGTTTTATTGCTGTCTGTGCCCCCATTAAGGAGATTCACCCTCTGGTCCTGTTTACTATTATCATTGAAAGTAAAACAAAATCCCAATTTTTCTTTTATCCCCAAAAAAGTAATAGCGTGGAAATCTTCCAATGGGCACACTAGTTGTAGTAGGTGATCTGAGTGATCAAAGAAATTCCCTTAATTTGCAGGGATTTCCTCTCACTTCCTGTTTGGCTATGGAACAGAATGCAGTGAAATCTCTGCAATGGGACAAAGATAGCGGAAAAAAATCTGACAGGTTTTATAACCCTCCCTTACTCTATCCAAAATGAAAAAAACAAAGTTTTGCCTATAGTTCTACTTTAACCACTTGCCGACCAGCCGCCTTCATTATACTGCGACAGTTCGGCTTGTTCCCGCAAATTGCCTTAGCTGTATGTCAGCGAACGGGCTTTTGTGGGTGCGCATGCCCACTGGCCAGCGGGGGAGCCAATCAGTGGGTGGGGCGAACTCAATGTCCTCTGGCCACCCGCGATCATTCCTCGCAGTGACAGAACGGAGATCTGCCTGTGTAAACAAGGCAGATCTCCGTTCTGACAGGGGAGATCACACAGATCCTTTCTTTCTGCTATGCAGGAAGACGGATCTGTGTGTTTCCCCAGGCAGCCCATCCCCCATACAGTTAGAAACACACAGTGAGGGAACACATTTAACCCCTTGATCACCCCTAGTGTTAACCCCTTCCCTGCCAGTGTCATTAGTACAATTACAGTGCATATTTTTAGCACTGATCACTGTAATAATGTCACTGGTTCCCAAAAAAGTGTCAAAAATGACAGTTAAGTGTCTGATCTGTCCGCCACAATGTCAAAGTCCCTCTAAAAATCACTGATCGCCGCCATTATTAGTAAAAAATAAAATAATAAAAATGCCATAAATCTATCCCCTCTTTTGTAGACACTATAACTTTTGTGCAAACCAATCAATATACGCTTATTGCAATGTTGTTTACCAAAAATATGTAGAAGAATACATATTGGCCTAAACTGATGAAGAAATTTGTGTTTTTACATCTTTTTTTTGGATATGCATTATAGCAAAAAGTAAAAAATATTGTTTTGTTTTTTTTCAAAATTATCGCTATTTTTTGTTTATAGCGCAAAAAATAAAAACCGCAGAGGTGATCAAATACCACCAAAAGAAAGCTCTATTTGTGGGAAAAAAAGGACATCAATTGTATTTGGGTACAACGTTGCATGACCGCACAATTGTCAGTTAAACTGACGCAGTGCTGTATTGCAAAAAATGGCCTGTTTATTAAGGGGGTAAAACCTTACGGGGCTGAAATGGTTAAATAACACCGGAAGCATCCATGCCTGTCCCAATCGTTGCGCCTGGTTGGATCTTGTTGCTGAATACGACTGACTTGCCCATACAACAGCACCCTTGTTTCTACATGAAAGAACCCAGACATAATATTTTAGATACCTAATATCTAGAAGCAAGCCCCCACTTCTGCTTCTCCTCATTAAAAAAAAATGACCATACCCAAACCGTGAAGTGTTAGCTTGTGACAATGATACGGTATGCTCCCCGCGCACACACTGTTATCTATGGCGTTCATTACAGCCTTAACATGTGTCTAATGCTTGTTTAGAAGAACGGGCTGGAGGTAATCTTCATTTATGCATGGTCCATTGGCCCCACAGCTGGAATTGATGAAGGATCACTTCTGGACCTGAAAAGGTTAATTGACGCCCCACTGTGCCGCCGCAACTGAGAAGGAGGCCGACACGTTTGATGCGAATTGTTATTGGGCTAAATGAGGTTTTCTTTCTATTGCGGCGCGCTCAGAACACGATAAAAGGGCACCGGTTCACCATCACTTTCTCTGAAATTACCAAATCTGCTCGGGAAGCCTTCATTAGGATATTAAACGCGACTTAATAAGTGAAAGTGATTTGCATCACGGGTAATCGCAGGCATTAATCAAGGCAGCTTCTGGCCCCTATCACAATATGTTTCATGTTCCATTGTAAAGCCTCTCTCTTTTTTTTTCATTTCTGTAGGGCTTCTTAAGAGGAAAACGTTACATTTAGAAAGCCATTTTTAAAATGATTTACTTAGCAAAGATCACTATAAATAACGGTCAACTCACTTTGCAGCTTTGTGCATCAATATAATTAATACTGTGGTCTCGGGCCAAGCACCCGCGGCAGATGTGTGCGTCCATTATCAGACTTAGACTGCACTTACTCTAATATGTGCCCCGGATTCCCAGTAAGTTTTCTCCACCAAATGTCTGCATCAGCTGCATTATATCCAAGTCACGGGTTTAAGGCTGAAATCTGCAATTTGATTTTTTTTTTTCAGCTGTGCATGTAATAAAAGGAAATCCTAGCCTACATCATGATGGGGTTTTTTTTTAGACAATGCAAAAGTGTCAAAGCTGCCGCACTCTAATGATTGTTGTTAAAGTTGACTGCAAAGCAGATCTAAAAAAACTCAAAATATTCATCAATGATACATAAATACAATACAATATTCATCAATACATCAATACAATATTCATCTATACATCAATACAATACAATATTCATTGATACATCAACACAATACAATATTCATCAATATATCAATACAATATTCATCAATACATCAATACAATACAATATTCATCAATACAATACAATATTCATCAATATATCAATACAATACAATATTCATCAATATATCAGTACAATATTCATCAATACACCAATGCAATACAATATTCATCAATATATCAATACAATACAATATTCATCAATATAGCAATACAATATTCATCAATACATCAATACAATACAATATAAATCAATATATCCATACAATACAATATTCATCAATTTATCAATACAATACAATATTCATCAATACAATACAATATTCATCAATATATCAATACAATATTCATCAATACATCAATGCAATACAATATTCATCAATATATCAATACAATATTCATCAATACACCAATGCAATACAATATTCATCAATATATCAATACAATACAATATTCATCAATACAATACAATATTCATCAATATATCAATACAATATTCATCAATACATCAATACAATACAATATACATCAATATATCAATACAATACAAGATTCATCAATTTATCAATACAATACAAGATTCCTCAATACATCTATATGATATAGTGTGTTGGTATAATTAAGTCAATTATGATTTTGGGTAATGCTAGAGAAAGTGGTGTACTATTTGCATTTTGTTACTTTGATCTTCTGTTATATTTCAATCTGTGTTATTTATTTTATGTTGTATTTTAACCTTTTCAGCTCCGGAAGGTTTTACCCCATTTCATGACCACCCCATTTTTTGCGATACGTTGCTGCATTACTTTAACTGACGTTGTTGTGTGACGTTGTACCCAAATAAAATGTGTGCCCCTTTTTTTTCCCACAAATAGAGCTTTTTTTTGGTGGTATTTGATCATCTCTGTGGTTTTTATTTTTTGCGCTATAAACAAAAAAGAGCGACAATTTTGAAAAAAATAACAATATTTTTTACTTTCTGCTATAAAACATATCCACTAAAAATATGTAAAAAAAATCGAATTTCTTCATCAATTTAGGCCAATATGTATTCTGCTACAAGTTTTTGGTTAAAAAAAATCCCAATAAGTGTATATTTATTGGTTTGCGCAAAAATGATGGCTTCTACAAACTATTGGATATTTTTTTTTTCACTAGAAATGGCAACGATCAGCTACTGATAGTGGGACTGTGATATTGCGGCGGACAAAGCAAACACCTAACTGACACTTTTGACACATTTTGGGGACCAGTGGCACTAATCCAGTGATCAGTGCTAAAAAAATAAGCACTGTCACTGTACTAATGACACTGGCAGGGAAAGGGTTAACATCAGGGATGATCAACGGGTTACATTTTTCCCCTGGGAGGGCTTACTAACTGGTGGGGAGGTGCTTTGAGTGCTGGAAGGGAAAGATCCGTGTTCCTGCTTAGCAGAAACACAGGATCAATACATTCCCCTCTCACAGAACGGCGGCCTGCCTAGTTGACATAGGCAGGCCACCATTCTGCCTGTCTCCCGAACGATTGGCGGGTCCCACCGGACCTGCTGATTGGCTCCTGCGCACCCCAGACCTGGAAGTGTCAGGCACAGATCGGCCGTCCTGCCGCAGTTGTGCATGGGGCGGTCCGCAAGTGGTTAATAGTATGGATGGTTTATTAGAGTATAGTTTTAATTTAGTTTTATTTGGTACTAATTGCTGTTATTGGTAAATGTATTGTGTTATTGTGTCTTGTTCCATTTGTTATTGTGATCCTGTGTTGTCTTCATTGAATATAAGGCTGGCCATATATTATAGAATTTTCTTTACAACTTTCCCTTAGATTTACCAAAACCGCATAACATGAGGTCAAACCTAAACACTTTCAATTTGTATGCAATCAGGCGGACCCTTGCACTACATAGTTGAAGGTAAATCTAAAGAAAATTGAGCAAGAAAATTGTATAATGTATGGCCAGCCTTATTGTATTTAATCATTTCCCTTTGGGTTTAATAAAGTATTCTGAATCTAAATACATTATTAACTCTTTCGCTGCCAGAGCCGCTTTTGTGGGGTTTTTTTGTACAAATGTTTAAAAAAATAATTTTAGGCCTAAAGATTACGTGAAACCCCCAAATATTATATATTTCCTGAACACCCTACAGCAGGAATATGCAATTAGCGGACCTCCAGATGTTGCAGAACTACAAGTCCCATGAGGCATAGCAAGACTCTAACAGCCACAAGCATGACACCCAGAGGCAGAGGCATGATGGGACTTGTAGTTTTGCAACAGCTGGAGGTCCGCTAATTGCACACCCCTGCCCTACAGAATGAAATAGTGGTAGTTCCAGTTTTGTATGTCACACATTATTACTGCAAAGGTCTAGGAAATGCAAAATTTAAGAAAAAACAAACTAAAGTGAATATTAGGGCAAACAAACACAATAAGCTACCCAAATTTTTGGTAAAATATAAAAGACAAGATCGCACCGAGTAAATAGATAACCAACGTGTCAAATCTTAAATTTGTGTGCGCCCGTAAAATGGCAACACACTTCATTGCCCTATATTTTCTATAGGCCACTCTTCAAAGCCCCCTATAGGTATCAATTTAGTGTTACGGAGGAGGTCCTGAGTTAAAATGATTGCTCTCACTCTGGCGTGCGCGGCAATATATAACATGTATATTACAATCAACGTTTTCACACGTAAGCGCCTCCTACACATGCATTTACATTCTTATGTGTGTATATGTGGGGGTTGGGGGCCTCAATAAATTTTGCAGGGGATTTTATGTGCTTGGGTGTAACTTTATTTTTTTGCAGGTCCGCATGTCATAAGGCAGCAAAAGGGTTAAATGTATTTTTAAACACAAGTAGAGTTGAGCGAACTTCTAGAAGTCCGGGTTCTGCTGGTTCGGCCGAACTTTGTCCCGGACCCCGAACCCCATTGAAATCAATGGGGACACGGACTTTTAGGCACAAAATGGCTGTAAAATAGTCCTGGAAAGTCCTAGAGGTCTGCAAAAGGAAGGAAATGGGGGTAAGGGTGGGACAAGTGACCTACAAAGAAATGGGGACAGGGAAATAACTTTAAATATTTTTTAAAAAATAAAAACATAAAAAAAGCAAAAATGGAGGTGAATGTGGATCATCTTCAAACTGGGTCTGAAAAGTATTAATTAACGGTAGAGGCCATATAACTGTTCTAAAATCATCTTCAAACTGTGTCAAAAAAGTATAAATAAGCTGGGAGAACCCATATCACTGTTCTGCAAACATCTGAAAACTGTGTGTGTCACTTTAAATATAGCCGCTAATAACTGAACATCTGTTCTGCACACATCTGCAAAGTCTGTGTGTCACTTTTAATATAGCCGCTAATAACTGAACATCTGTTCTGCACACATCTGTAAAGTCTGTGTGTCACTTTTAATATAGCCGCTAATAACTGAACATCTGTTCTGTACACATCTGTAAAGTCTGTGTGTCACTTTTAATATAGCCGGGAATAACTGAACATCTGTTCTGCACACATCTGCAAAGTCTGTGTGTCACTTTAACCACTTCAATACCGGGCACTTAGGACACTTCCCGCCCAGACCAATTTTCAGCTTTCAGTGCTGTTGCGATTCAAATGAGAATTGCGCAGTCGGGCGACGCTGCACCCAAACAAACTTTTTGTCATTTTGTTCCCACAAATAGAGCTTTCTTTTGGTGGTATTTGATCACCCCTGCTGTTTTTATTTTTTGCGCTATAACAAAAAAAGACCGAAAATTTTGAAAAAAAAAAAAACATTTTTCTTTGTTTCTGTCACAAAAATTTGTATAAAGTACATTTTCTCCTTCACTGACGGGCACTGACGTGGCTACACTGATGGGCACTGATGAGGCTACACTGACGGGCACTGATGAGGCAGTACAGATTGGCACTGATGAGGTGGCACTGATAAGGTTGCACTGATGATGGGGCAAATATGCAGCACTGATGGGCGGCACTGACAAGCAACACTGATGGGCACTGATACGTGGCACTGATATGCGGCACTGATGGACACTCCTAGGTGGCACTGATAAGTGGCACTGGGCACTGATAAGGGGCACTTTTAGGTGGCACAGGTGGGCACTTTTAGGT
>BLSH010426709.1:229008-240831 GCA_018402905.1 Glandirana rugosa | reverse complement strand
CACTCCCCCCCCCCCCCATACAGTTAGAACACACTGAGGGAACACAGTTAACCCTTAGAGCGCCCCCTCCAGGTTAACCCCTTCCCTGCCAGTGACATTTACACAGTAATCAGTGCATTTTTATAGCACTGATCGCTGTATAAATGCCAATGGTCCCAAAAAAGTGTCAAAATGGTCCGACATGTCCGCTGAAATATCGCAGTCCCGCAGATCGCCGCCATTACTAGTAAAATAGAAAAAAAAAATAAAAACCCCAGAAATGAATTCTCATGGTTTGTAAACGCGGCAAAATTTGCGCAAACCAATCAATGAACGCCGATTGCGATTTTTTTTTTTAACAAAAATATGAGGAAGAATATAAATCGGCCAAAACCGATGGAACAAAAATGTTTTATTATATATTTTTTTTGGATTTGTATTTTAGCAAAAAGTAAGACATTTTTTTTTTTTTTTTATGCAAAATTGTCGCTCTTTGAAATGACGCAGAGGGGATCAAATACCACCAAAAGAAAGCTCTGTTTGTGGGGGGGAAAAAAAGGACGCAAATTTCGTTTGGGTGCAACGTCGCACGACCGCTCAATTGTCAGTTAAAGCGACGCAGCGCCGAATCGCAAAAAGCGCTCTGGCCCTAACGTGGGAAATCCTCCCGGGGCTGAAGTGGTTAATCAGAAACACAGAGCAGAATAAATTTTGGCCAAAACGTAAGAAATTCTTTTTTTTTTTTTTCCATAAATGTTTTATTGGCATTTTTATCGATAACTTAAGAAATTCGATTTATAAACTTTTTTTTTTTATTGGAAATGCTTTTATAGCAGAAAGTAAAAAATAGAGCATCGCTTTATTTCATTTTTTCAAAAAATGTCGGCCTTTTTTTCCGTTTTTATTGCAGAAAGAAAAAAAAAACCCCAAACACCACGAAAAGAAAGCTCTACTCTAAAAATGATATAAATGGCGTTTGTGTAAAATGTTGCAATCGGGATTTAAAGTAGCGCAGTGCTGAACAGCCTGGTTATGAAGGGGTAAAACCTTCCGGGATAAATTAATAAATTTCAATCGTGCAAATAGAGGGTGAAATCTTCTGAAGCTGAAGGGGTTAATGGATCTGCGTCTCCCTGTGGGGTCAGGAAGGGCTTCTTTCCTCTCATTGGGTGAAATAGCGATAGCCCCCGCGTGCGATTCGCCTTCCTCCTAAATCAATGTGTCCTTATTTTACCTTTCCGGTTGGCGTTGCAGCTGCGTGACGGAAATATTTACACTTCGTCCCGGCAACATTTCCTCTTGGTTCGATTTTGAACTTACATGCGGTTTCCTCCAGAGCGCAGAGCAGCAGCGCAGTCGGCTTTTGGGAGTGACTTTCCATCTGACTGCGAATTCCATTGACCTTTTCCTGCCAGTTGTTCCCTGCAACACAGACGGTAAATAAGGTGACAATGACAGCACTTTCATTACCGGGTCCTATGTCTGTTATTAGATCGCTTTTCATGGCTGGTAAGTTCACCGCAATTATGACCGCAGTAACTGTACTGTGTGTGTTGGGTCCATTTATTAGGGCCTAGTTATATTTTTGTAGTGTGTTAACACATGTGCACTAAATCTCACTTACACTATATTGTCAAAAGTATTTGGACGCCTGCCTTTACACGCACATGAACTTTAATGGCATCCCATTCCATCCACTGATACCAAGAGCAGGGCAACCTTCCTCCCACTGACACCAATGATGGGCCACTATTCCTCCCACTGACACCAATGATGGGGCACTATTCCTCCCACTGACACCAATGATGGGATACTATTCTTCCCACTGATACCAATGATGGGGCACTATTCCTCCCACTGATACCAATGATGGGGCACTATTCCTCCCACTGATACCAATGATGGGGCACTATTCCTCCCACTGACACCAATGATGGGGCACTATTCCTCCCACTGACACCAATGATGGGACATTATTCCTCCCACTGACACCAATGATGGGATACTATTCCTCCCACTGACACCAATGATGGGACATTATTCCTTCCACTGATACCAATGATGGGACATTATTCCTCCCACTAACACCAATGATGGGATACTATTCCTTCCACTGATACCAATGATGGGGCACTATTCCTCCCACTGATACCAATGATGAGGCAACATTCCTCCCACTGACACCAATAATGGGGCACTAGTCATCCCACTGATACCAATGATGGGACACTATTCCTCCCACTGATACCAATGATGGGACACTATTCCTCCCACTGATACCAATGATGGGGCACTATTCCTCCCACTGACACCAATGATGGGATACTATTCCTCCCACTGACACCAATGATGGGATACTATTCCTTCCACTGATACCAATGATGGGGCACTATTCCTCCCACTGATACCAATGATGGGGCACTATTCCTCCCACTGACACCAATGATGGGATACTATTCCTCCCACTGACACCAATGATGGGACACTATTCCTCCCACTGATACCAATGGTGGGGCACTATTCCTCCCACTGACACCAATGATGGGGCACTATTCCTCCCACTGATACCAATGATGGGACACTATTCCTCCCACTGACACCAATGATGGGGCACTATTCCTCCCACTGACATTTTTTTCTCACTACAGTAACAAGGTAAGAGAAAAAAAGTTTGTTTCTGGACTAGAAAAAAAAAAACCTGTGGACTGGTCCATCCACGCACCCCACAAGGACTGCGTCCAATTGGAACAGTCCTATTTGGAAGCTCCAATAGCATCAATTGCTTCACTTTAGCCTGAGCGCTGTAAATCAGTTCAGGTTTTCCATCACCCGCTGATCTCGGCTACCTTACAGAATTTTCGGCTTACCTGTAATGTTCATCACCTTTCCACGGTTCCCGGGCCCTTGGCACCACTGAGACTCAATCTGGATTTTGTGCCCGGATCCTTCTTGACGATTCCATGGCCACACACTCATCCCTGGGCTTACCAGTGTTTCCATTGTTGGAAGTTTATTGAGAGAGACTCCTTAGAATCTCATGTTCCTCACTCCAATGCCCCTTCTTGGACTTAAATCCAACATTTTTTTTGGATGGAACGGGGGATAAGCAGACATTTGGCAGAGACTGGCCTGGTCTCCTTTTGAGGGGATTTGCACCAGGCCCGTGCCTCTAAAACACCTGGTCTCTGATATCTATCCCCTTTTCTTCATGGGCAGCACATGCCCCCAACTCGGGCAAAGCCTGTCCGGGGGGGGAAAGAGACTTGGATCTCCATCTAGAGGAGGATGAATTGGAACAAATCAATCTGCTAGCTCATAAAGGGCTCTCTGAATGTCCACACTGAGGAGAACTCATAGAAGATCGGATCGAGGTGGCACAGAGTTCCATCCCTGGTTCATACGTTTTTTCCTACAGTTTCTGACCATTGCTGACGTTGCTTGATGGTGGAGGACACGTTCCTCCATATCAGTTGGGGATGTCCCCTTGTAGCTCAGTTCTGGACCACAGGGCATGATATCACTTCCTGGGTCACGGGGCGCATTATAGACCTTTCCCTGGCCCAGAACCTCTTGCACCATATGATGTTATACTGCTGTGACAGCAGGGGAGGGCTGGGCCAGGGGGCAGGGTGGCAATTGCCCCCCAGGCCACCCTAACTTACATTCAAAATGGCCGACAACCGCTACCCGTTCACACTTTTTTCTTCTTGTGGAGGAAGGAAGCAGGGGCCAGGGGCGCAGCCACAAACTAACTGCAGGCAAAGGGGGGGGGGGAAGCACCCAGGGCCGGCCCTACCATGCATCCCGCTGGGCCCATTGGGCTGCCTCGGGAGGGGGGGTGCCACCAGATCACACAAAGCGGGCATCTCCCGCTTACAAAGTCCTACCTCCTGGACCGACTTCTATAATAGACAGCCCACTGGTGATGTCTATCATAGGAGCCGGTCCAAGAGGCGGGACTTCATATGACAGCGGCCGCACCAGGTAAGTGGGGATCTCCGGCGGCTCTCCTCTCTCTGCATTGCAGGCTGCATTGGATGGGCACTGGTGAGGCTGCATTGGATGGGCACTGGTGAGGCTGCATGGATGCATTATTTTTGTTAATCCTCCTTTGTTGCTATGAACATTAAATGATGTTACAACATTGTATCATATTTGGCTTGCTTCATGACATCAATATCCTTTATAAAACCAGGTGGGCATGGATGGTGAGCTGATTCGGTGGTTCAATGGGCCACTTGACTGGACTTGCCCCCCAGGCCTAAGGCTGCCAGCCCTCCCCTGTGTGAGAGTATTAGTGGTCTCTGCAGCCTCACATGATCAATGGTTCCTCCATATACCCTGGAGAGACACTAATCCACCGAGTGTTCAGGAATGGTTTACACGCTTGACCAAACTGGAGAAGATGGAGCAGCTGATCTTCGCAGGGCAGAATCGATGCCCACACAACTACATGGGCTTGTTGGATGCATTTTAAATCCCTGGATGAATATAAACACCCGATGGTCTAAGTACTCTTGAGATCCGACCAAGTTAGACATCGGCGAGTCCTTTCATGTGTATATAGCGGTTCAGCCATGCCGGGAGGATGAAGGTCAAGACCTTGGTCATTTCTAAGACGCTGAAACCATGGTATGTGCCCCTTACCTGGCTCCCTGCGGGAGGGATGGTGCCCTCTCCCTCTTTCTGATGGAATGTTCCATCGGACTGGGGAGCTTCCCTACCTCTTTATCTTTTTTCCTTCCTCTTCCCCTTTTTGTTGTGTTTAGTTTTTTTTCGTTGTTTTTGTATCCAGGATGCAGTTGGAAGCTTTGAAGCAAGGAGAGTAGCCTCATACACACGGCACGACGATCGCATACGACAGGTCGTACTAACGACCGTTGTATGCGAAATCGATTGTTCGTTGCGCGATTAGAACAGCCGAACATACGACGGTCGTACAAGGGGAGTTGTATGAACAGACTAGTAAACTTGGTCGTTCCAACAAGTGGTCGAACGACCGTTATATCGTGTGTACAGAGCAGTCGATACAACAAAGTTGTATTGTGCAAAACACGCATGCTCAGAAGTCAGGAACGGCCGGATGCTAATTACATGCGCCTGAACGTTCTTTCTGCGGTCGTACGATCGTGTAGTGCAGTCAGTATGCAATTTCCATTATCCAACATACGATTTGAGACGATCGTAAGTACGATCGTCGTCCCGTGTGTACGAGGCTTTAGTCTGGAATTTTCCACACTGGACTTCCATTAGAACAGTGGTTCTCAACTCCGGTCCTCGGGACCCACTAACAGGCCAGGTTTGCAGGATAACTGAAACACATCACAGGTGATATCATTTTCTGCTCAGTGATTGCAGTATTCTAGTCTGCATCTCCCCAAGGTAATACTTAAAATCTGGCCTGTTGGTGGGTCCCGAGGACCGGAGTTGAGAACCACTGCCTTAGAAGTTAGTATGGATCACTTAGTTGGGCCTGGGCTTGGTATGGATGACAGCTATCCCTATCTGCTCTATATATTTGGTGTATGATTTACCTTCCTCGGCCCCTGTCCAGGGTTTTTTCGTTCGTTTGTTTCGTTTTTATATTAGTTCCCTTCACATTCTGCTTATGGCTGTGGCTCCTCGTACCCCTTAGAGCAGTGTTTTCCAACTCCAGTCCTCAAGGCGCACCAACAGGTCATGTTTTCAGGATTTCCCTCAGATGAAACAGCTGTGGTAATTACTAAGGCAGTGAAACTGATCAAATCACCTGTGCAAACTCATGGAAATCCTGAAAACATGACCTGTTGGTGTGCCTTGAGGACTGGGGTTGAAAAACACTACCTTAGAGCAGTGGTTCTCAACTCCGGTCCTCAGGACCCACCAACAAGCCAGATTTTAAGTATTAGCTTGGGGAGATGCAGGCTAGAACACGGCAATCACTGAGCAGCAAATTATATCACCTGTGATGTATTTCAGTTATCCTGCAAACCTGGCCTGTTGGGTCCCGAGGACCGGAGTTGAGAACCACTGCCTTAGAGGTCTTGACACCACAGACGTTTTTCTGCTTATTTGTGCCTAAATTGGGTACGATTATTCATGGTATGATAACAGATTGGATGTTGACTTGTATTTTATGTGTCTGTGGACAACCTTGTATGTTTTTGCCTTTTTCTTTCAATAAAAATGTATTATGGAAAAAAAAAAAAAGACAAATTAAATTGCTTTTTTTTACATCTTTGTAATGGCGGTCCTTGTCCAGCGTACTTTTGTTTTCAAGCCTTGAATTTGCCTACAAGGTGTGGGGTCCACTTCAATCTGTAGATGCTTTTGTGGGGACAGGATTCCCAGCAAAATAGAAAAGTTGGCAATCGTTATATCAAAACTCAGGATTTCGATTTTCCCTTAAGCCAGTGGTTCTCAACTCCGGTCCTCAGGACCCACCAACAGGCCAGATTTTAAGTATTACCTTGGGGAGATGCAGACTAGAATACGGCAATCACTGAGCAGCAAATGATATCACCTGTGATGTATTTCAGTTATCCTGCAAACCTGGCCTGTTAGTGGGTCCCGAGGACCGGAGTTGAGAACCACTGCCTTAAGCCATGCCCCCTTGGCTCATGGCTGGTGAAGATTAATTGCAGAGACACTTCAGATTATCATAAGAAAAAAAAAAAATAAATAAATACAAAAAAAGAGAGGGAGAAAAAAAAAGAAAAAAAGGGAAAAAAGAAAAGCATACACTATATTGCCAAAAGTATTGGGACGCCTGCCTTTACACGCACATGAACTTTAATGCCATCCCAGCCTTTGCCCGCAGGGTTCAATATTGAGTTGGCCCACCCTTTGCAGCTATAACAGCTTCACCTCTTCTGGGAAGGCCGTCCACAAGGATTAGGAGTGTCTATGGGAATGTTTGACCATTCTTCCAGAAGAGCATTTGTGAGGTCAGGCACTGATGTTGGATGAGAAAGCCTGGCTCACAGTCTCCACTCTAATTCATCCCAAAGGTGTTCTACAGCAGTGTTCCTCAACCCAGTCCTCAAGGCCCACCAACAGGTCATGTTTTCAGGATTTCCCTCAGATGAATCAGCTGTGGTAATTACTAAGGCAGTGAAACTGATCAAATCACCTGTGCAAAATAATGGAAATCCTGAAAACATGACCTGCTGGTGGGTCTTGAGGACAGGGTTGGGGAACACTGTTCTACAGGGTTGAGGTCAGGACCAGTCAAGCTCCTCCACCCCAAACTCTCTCACCCATGTCTTTATGGACCTTTCTTTGTGCAGTGGTCCAAACCATTTGGTGGAGGGGGGATTATGGTGTGGGGTTGTCTTTCAGGGGTTGGGCTTGGCCCCTTAGTTCCAGTGAAGGGAACTTTTAAGGCGTCAGCAGACCAAGACATTTTGGACAAATTCATGCTCCCAACTTTGTGGGAAGAGTTTGGGGATGGCCTAGGGTTGCCACATCATCCCTTTAATCCAGGACACATGAATTATAGAGGTTGTTCTGAGGCTAATTTAATGCAGATGAGGCACCAAGTGAGTTTAATTACCACCTTAATCAGCAGGGGAGGGCTGGCAGCCTTAGGCCTGGGGGGCAAGTCCAGTCAAGTGGCACATTGAACCAGCGAATCAGCTCACCATCCATGCCCACCTGTGTAATCCAGCGATACCCCCCTAGGCAGCCCAATGGGCCTAGCGGGATCCATGGTAGGGCCGGCCCTGGGCGACCCCCCTTTGCCTGCAGTTAGTTGGTGGCTGCGCCACTGGCCCCTACTTCCTTCCTCCACAAGAAGAAAAAAGTGTGAGCGGGCAGCGGCTGTTAGCCATTTTGAATGTAAGCTAGGGTGGCCTGGGGGGCAACTGCCACCCTGCCCACTGGCCCAGCCCTCCCCTGTAAATCAGCCACAGAACCTGTGTAATTAATCTGTGTCCTGGATTAAAGGGATGATGTGGCAACCCTAGGATGACCCCTTCCTGTTCCAACATGACTGCGCACCATTGCACAAAGCAAGGTCCATAAAGACATGGATGAGCGAGTCTTTAGTTGGAAATAATCACTCTGAAAACCAGACATGTCCCATAATTTCTAATGAAATGCAGTGCAGCCTATGTGCATCACCTTAATGCAAGGTTTCTCAACCAGGATTCCGTGGGCCCTAGAGTTCCTCTAGAGGTTGCTAGGGGTTCCTTGAGCAATGGTCAATTTCTACCTCTCAGATAAATTCCCAATGATACCATTGATCTTTTTAGCTATCTGTAAGGGGGGTAATTCTTCCCAATGACCACAAGTGTAAGGAGCATTCTTCCCATTGACCATCACACTAATGTATCATGAGTTGTAGATTTTTAATTTTTAGCAGGGGTTCCCCGAGACCGGAGAATTATTTCAAGGGTTCCTCGGTGTTGAAAAGGTTGAGAAAGGCTGACTTAATGCATTGTGTCGCCATTCAAAATGAATAGCACTAAAATGCAACAATGCAATCTAACATGCGTTACTGCAATTAAAAAATATAAATGGGCCCACTTAGGGGTAAATTTGATTACT
This sequence comes from Glandirana rugosa, assembly GCA_018402905.1. Taxonomy (NCBI): domain Eukaryota; kingdom Metazoa; phylum Chordata; class Amphibia; order Anura; family Ranidae; genus Glandirana; species Glandirana rugosa. The sequence continues at coordinate 232,323 of BLSH010426709.1, read as the reverse complement.
GGCAATAGATAAGCTTTTGGTTTTGAAAAATGGAATAGAGGTGTAAGTAGCAATCAAGAAAGTAAAACCAATAACAGTTCCACTAAGTGATAAACGATGTAATGATATTTGCGCCAGGCTTGATGTGGTTTTTAGTCACGTGAACTCTCCGGTCACCTTTAGACATGGCAATGAATAATAAACACAATAAATGTCATACCTAGAAATTCCTCAGGGATTGCATAGATTTCGTTATCGGGCAGAGGGGGGCGCTGACTCCCCCACACCGCATCCACTAGATTGACGGGTATTGAGCGCAGAATCCTCCCAGATCCTTCAAACAAATTGTTGTAGGACTCCCATTCATCTAGGAGAGAAACCAAAACAAAAAACGATTTATTTAAAATAAATGAGAGATCTTATGGGGATATCTGTGTGGGTAGAGCTTATAATAAGATCAATATACTTCCCAGGCCTACAATTTAGGTGTTACATTTCAGTCTAACCCGAAAGTAAAATCTGTCACTTTGCCAATTTAGGGCAACATTACAGGTACTCTTGACAGCCCATTCATTACCTGTGCCACACTTCCATGATGCTCCATTTTCACATTGGAGCTCTTGGAAATACCGGACACTTTCAGGTATGGGGGATCGTGTGATCTTCTCCCCTTCCTCCTAAGATGCAATGCTTGGGCCTTAGTGGCCAATCACACAACCTGAACACAGTCACATGATGGAGAGGAGAAAGTCTTTAACCCTGTCTGAGCTTTGACACCATCTAACAAAAGGCTTAAATAGGGATTAGACCAGCCTCTCAACCATGGATCTCCCCAAGGTTCCTAGTGCTTCCTTGGCTAACCACTAACAGAATCAAAAACGTAATGGGCATTCTGCCTCCAATTGTCTACCAATCTGAGGGTCCATGTCCCTCTGACCATAAATAAAATGGTGCAATTGTTCAATGACTACCAAAGAAAGGGGAAGTTTTCTCCACATGTAAAGGACATTCTTTCTCCAATTTTATACAAATGGTATCCCTTGGCCCACTGACCATAAATGTATGGAAGACCCTTCTGCAATTGGGGAAGCATTCTCCACTGATCACTAATGGAAAAGACGTTCTTCCTCTAACTATCCGCCAATGGTATCTCTTGTCACACTGACCATAAATATATGGAAGGCCTTTCTTTAATGTCCATCAATGTGTTAAACTACTGACCCCCAATGTAAGGGAAGCCTTCTCCGTTGATCACTAATGTAAAAGACGTTATTCCTCCAATTATCCACCAATGGTATCTCTTGTCCCACTGATCATAAATATAAGGAAGACTCTTCTTCAGTGTCCATCAATGTGTTAAATTACTGACCCCCCAATGTAACGGAAGTCTTCTCCGGTAATCACTAATGTAAAGGTTGTTCTTCCCCCAATTGTCAACCAATGGTATCCCTTGTCCCACTAATCACAAATATAAGGAAGGCTCTTCTTCAATGTCCATCAATGTGTTAAACTACTGACCCCCAATGTAAGGGAAGACTTCTCAACTGATCACTAATGTAAAAGACGTTCTTCCTCCAACTATCCGTCAATGGTATCTCTTGTCTCACTGACTATAAATATAATGAAGGCTCTTCTTCAGTGTCCATCAACATGTTAAACGACCAACCCCCAATGTAAGGAAAGCCTTCTCCATTGATCACTAACGTAAAGGATGTTCTTCCCCAATTGTCAACCAATGGTATTCCTTGTTCCACTGACCAATTAACGATGAATATAAAGAAGGCTCTTCTTCAATGTCCATCAATGTGCTAAACTACTGACCCCCAATGTAAGTGAAGCCTTCTCCGTTGATCACTAACGTTAAGGATGTTCTTCCCCAATTGTCAACCAATGGTATCCCTTGTCCCACTGATCATAAATATAAGGAAGGCTCTTCCTCAATGTCCATCAATGTGTTAAACTACCAACCCCCAATGTAAGGAAAGCTTTCTCCATTGATCACTAACGTTAAGGATGTTCTTCCCCAATTGTCAACCAATGGTATTCCTTGTTCCACTGACCAATTAACGATGAATATAAGGAAGGCCCTTCTTCAATGTCCATCAATGGGTTAAACTACTGACCCCCAATGTAAGGGAAGTCTTCTCCGTTGATCACTAATATAAAGGATGTTCTTCCCCCAATTGTTAACCAATGGTATCCCTTGTTCCACTGACCAAATAACGATGAATATAAAGAAGGCTCTTCTTCAATGTCCATCAATGTGCTAAACTACTGACCCCCAATGTAAGTGAAGTCTTCTCCGTTGATCACTAATGTAAAGGTTGTTCTTCCCCAATTGTCAACCAATGGTATCCCTTGTCCCACTGACCATAAATATAAGGTAGGCCCTTCTTCGATGACCATCAATTTGGAGAAGGGCTGACCCCAAAGTAAAGTGGAAACTTTCTCCACTGTAAAGAACATTCTTCCTTTAACTGTCAACCAATGGTTTCCCTTGTTCCACTGACCATAAATGCAAGAAAAACTCTTCATCAATATGAGGAACTGCTGTAAGCCATTGGCTCCTGCTGCTGTCAGTCAAATCCTGTGAGGAGGGAGTAGGGTGGGGGGTGTAGCTGAGCTTAGCTTTGTGTGTCTATAGACTCACAGCCTGGCTTGGGAGCGCTCCTGCATGGGTGCCCCCTCAGCACACGGCTTGCTGGGGGGGCACTTGGCAGAAGGGAGAGAGAGCTCCAGAGGGGGACTTTAGAAGAGAGGGCAGGGGACTGCTTTGTGCAATGCCATTGCATAGGGCAGGTAAGTATAACATCTTTTTTATTTTAACAAAAAATAGCTTTTACAATCACTTTCATAGATGGAGAAACAAAACTTACTGATAGACCAGAGGAATGGATCGAAGCCGATTTGATCTCCGGATTTCCCTTCTTCCACAATCCAAGCCACCATGGCAGAAAGTGATACTAAAAACAACATACAAATGCATGTCAGAATGTATGATAGTTACAATTTTCCTGGGCAAACCACAACATAAACTGCCTAGAAAAACAACGAGTTTAGCCGAAGCTAGGTAAGGAGACCAGATAGTCATTCAAAACAAAGAGGTAGATACTTTCACTAACATTTTCGATAAAAAACAATTTTATTTTTTCTACAATATGAATGGACGGGATACGTTACCGTAACGTGTTTCGTCAGGGGACGGGAGAGAAGATTTCAGGGGGAGACCTCGAGAGAGAGGGAAGACGGTTCACGGGGGGGTCGTTCGGCACACGACTCCCCCGTGGGTACGTCCTCGCGAGGGTTCGGTCCGACACTCAGATATCTGTGTGTTTC
>BLSH010426709.1:207022-224943 GCA_018402905.1 Glandirana rugosa | reverse complement strand
CTCTCAGCTTAGACAACTGCAGCCAGCAACCCTGCTGGGAAGCCATGGTCCAGGCTGAACAAGGTGTCCGGGTATCAGGCAGTCTGAAACCCGGACGCATGATTCCAAACCCGAACTGTCCGGGCGAATCCCAGACAGGTGGCAACCCTATTCCAAATGCAGAAGGTTTCTTTGCTTTTATGCATTCTATATGTAGCCATGCCCGCGCAGGGTTTGCTGGAAGTAGTGGTTCACCTGTCACACTGCCCACGCTTGTCTTTTACTTCCGGAGTCAGGAAGAACAGGCTGGTCGTGTATTTGTGGTTTTATTAAGGGATGTGACTTGGATGGGGTATGGGGTGATTATGGGATGCCTAGCAAATTGAACAGTCCATTAACCACTTGCCGACCGCAGGTTGACGGCGACAAAGTGGCTCGATATCGCAAACCGCCGTCATACGACGGCGGCTGCGAGATCGCGCACTGTGAGCGTGGGGGGGGGGGGCCAGGGAGCGGGTGCGGTGGACTCGATCGCCGCTGGCTACCCGCGATGCCCCCCCCCCGGAGTGAAAGAACGGAGGTCCGTGTAAGTAAACACCGACCTCCGCTCTGTGAGAGGGGGAATGGCTGTGATCACTTCCCTTCCCCAGCTAGGGCAGCCCACACACAGTTAGAACGCCCAGGGAACACAGTTAACCCTTAGAGCGCCCCCTGCAGGTTAACCCCTTCACTGCCAATGGCATTTACACAGTAATTTGTGCATTTTCATAGCACTGATCGCTGTATAAATGCCAATGGTCCCAAAAAAGTGTCAAAATGTTCCAACATGTCCGTCGCAATATCGCAGTACCGCTAAAAATCGCAGATCGCCGCCATTACTAGTAAAAAATTTAAAAAGATAAAAACCCCAGAAATGAATTCTCATCATCCGTAAACGCAGCCACTTTTGGCAAACCAATCAATAAACGCCGATTGCGATTTTTTTTTATCATAAATATGAGGAAGAATATAAATCGACCAAAACCGATGAAAAAAAATGTTTTTTTGTATTTTTTTTGGGATTTGTATTTTAGCAAAAAGTAAGAAATTTGTTTTTTTTTGCAAAATGGTCGCTCTTCTTTTGTTTATAGCGGCGATCAGAAATGACGCAGCGGTGATCAAATACCACCAAAAGAAAGCTCTGTTTGTGGGAAAAAAAGGACACAAATTTCGTTTTGGTGCAACGTCGCACGACCGCGCAATTGTCAGTTAAAGCGACGCAGCGCCGAATCGCAAAAAGTGCTCCGGTCCTAAAGGGGGAAATCCTTCCGGGGCTGAAGTGGTTAAAGGGACCATCTATATACACTCCTGTATATACTCTTCTCCTCTTCCTCCAGCACAACACTTGCTCTCAGCTAACCACTTGCCGATCGCCTGGCCGTCGTATGACGGCGGCAAAGAGGTTCGATATCGCAAACCGCCGTCACCTGATGGCACCCTTCGAGATCGTGGATCGTGAGCGTATTCGCGCCGCCGGAGACGCACTCGCGCGCTCACTGTCTACCCAGGGAGCGGGTAGGGTGGACCCAATGTCCGGCCAGCTATCCACGATCGCTCCCCCCGCAGTGACAGAACAGGGGTCGGTGTATGTAAACATGGATCTCCGTTCTGACAGAGGGAGAAGGGCTGTGATCACAGCTTTCCTGTATATGGGAGTCACGATCACTCCCCTCCCCCCGCCAGCCCAGCCCCCATACAGTTAGAAACGCACACAGGGAACACAGTTAACCCCTTAGAGCGCCACCTGCAGGTTAACCCCTTCACTGCCAATGACATTTACACAGTAATCAGTGCATTTTTATAGCACTGATCGCTGTATAAATGGCAATGGTCCCAAAAAAGTGTCAAAATGGTCCGACGTGTCCGCCGCAATATCGCAGTACCGCTAAAAATCGCAGATCGCCGCCATTACTAGTACAAGAATTGAAAAAAATAAAAACCCCAGAAATGAATTCTCATCATTCGTAAACGCGGCAACTTTTGCGCAAATCATTCAATAAACGCCGATTGCAATTTTTTAAAATCAAAAATGTGAGGAAGAATATAAATCGGCCAAAACCGATGGAAAAAAAATAGTTTTTTATTTTGGATTTGCCAAAAGAAAGCTCTATTTGTGGGGAAAAAAGGACGCAAATTTAGTTTGGGTGCAACGCCGCACGACTGTGCAATTGTCAGTTAAAGCGACGCAGCGCCGAATCGCAAAAAGTGCTCTGGTCCTAAAGGGTGAAAGGCTGAAGTGGTTAACTCCTCTTCCTCCAGCACATTACTTCTCCAGCCTAGCTAGCACATGGTGAGCCCTGCACTTCATTTAGCCAGTGAATCGCCCATTACAGGCAGGGACCGCTGGTCCCTTTAGCATAGCAAAAGTGGAAAGTGTGCTAGCTAGTCTTGGTGGACTACTGCTCCCATTCCATCCTCTTCGGGTCCTACCAGCCCTTCCTGGCTGCAACGGCCCAGCTCCCCTGCCCAGTTACACCACAGTCATAACTGGCTCTTGCACCCTTCTCAGACTGTCTCTCACTCCTCAATGTGCCTCTTCCAGCTTCCCTGGGTGGAGGGAAGCTGGTGGATCCCTCCCGGAGACTTGCCCGGCAGCACCACTCCGTTGCCCTCTCCTGCTCTATTTGGTCAGGGCTCCCCTTGGGTTTGTTGAGGGGTCCTTTCCACTCCTGAGCCTCCAGGCCCAAGATCACCCCCCCATACTGGGGGCTCCCTCAAAGGCCACTAGTGCTCCATCTCCCATTTGTTCACCCAAACTCTCCTCCCTGGCTGGGCTGACCCCAGGTATTTAAGAAGGCCTGCCCCCTGCCAATCCAGTTTGGAGATTGGTCAGAGCTTCCCAAACACCCCAGGCAGTACCACCCCTCTTCCACACCCTTTCTTCTAGAACCCTCTAGAAGCAAAGTAGAGGTAACCAAGAGATGGCCCTGCCTGTAAGTCACCAACCACTCCCTAGGCCACTCCCGTGCCCAGAATCAAAACAATCAGGCCTGACTAAATTTACCTTACCTACAAAAATCCTAACGCTCAGCACCTACCTAAATGTAGAGGGTGCTACATATACATTAGGGTAAAAAAACCTGCATGCAGCCCCTCCCCCAGCTTCCACCTTATACTTCCCTGAGCCCAATCTTGATCCTGCTATGTGCATGAGAGCAGCAGTACTGTCAGCTCTCTCTTACCTCATTGGACAGAAAGGCAGCAGCGGGAGCCAGACGCTCCTGCTGCTGCTGTCAATCAAACTAGTGAGGGGGAGGGGAGCCCAGCTCGGGATTAACCCCACACGAGTGCCCTCATAGCAAGCAGCTGGCTATGGGGGGCGCTCGTCAAGGGGGAGGAGCCCACCTATGTGATGTACAAGCTTGTTAATAGACTTGTGCTCGTTTTTTTTTTTTTTTTTTCAGAAATTCGAAAAATTCAGAATTCGGAAATTTGCGGTAAATCAGCAATTACGGTAATTCGCCAATTGTGGTAATTGCGGTAATTCGGAAACTTGCGGTAATTTGTAGATTGCGGTAATTCGGAAACTTGCGGTAATTTGTAGATTGCGGTAATTCGTAAATCCGCGGTAATTCGGCAATTGCGGTAATTTGGAAAATCTTGGTAATTCGGCAATTGCAATAATTCAGAAATTCGAAAATTTGGAAATTGGGAAATTCGGAAATCCGAAAATAACAAAGAACATTTGAAATAATAACTAACTAATAAATAACTATTAAATTATAGGCATTGGAATTTCCTTGAAATTTGGCTGTTAGTGAATTTCTGAAATTCGGTAATAAGAAAGAACATTTGAAATAATAATAAATAACTATTAAATTATAGGCATTGGAATTTCCTTGAAATGTGGCTGTTAGTGAATTTCTGAAATTCGGAAATAAGAAAGAACATTTGAAATAATAATAAATAACTATTAAATTATAGGTATGGGGATTTCCTTGAAATGTGTCTGTTAGTGAATTTCTGAAATTCGGAAATAAGAGAACATTTGAAATAATAATAAATAACTATTAAATTATAGGTATGGGAATTTCCTTGAAATTTGGCTGTTAGTGAATTTCTGAAATTCGGAAATAAGAAAGAACATTTGAAATAATAATAAATAACTATTAAATTATAGGTATGGGAATTTCCTTGAAATGTGGCTGTTAGTGAATTTCTGAAATTCGGAAATAAGAAAGAACATTTGAAATAATAATAAATAACTATTAAATTATAGGCATTGGAATTTCCTTGAAATGTGGCTGTTAGTGAATTTCTGAAATTAGGAAACAAGAGAACATTTGAAATAATAATAAATAACTATTAAATTATAGGTATGGGAATTACCTTGAAATTTGGCTGTTAGTGAATTTCCGAAATTCGGAAATAAGAAAGAACATTTGAAATAATAATAACTATCTATTAAATTATAGGTATTGGAATTTCCTTGAAATTTGGCTGTTAGTAAACCTAAATATGAAATTTATCACTGACAGCCATATTTTCAAGGAAATTCCAATACCTATAATTTAATATTTATTTATCATTATTTCAAATGTTCTTTCTTATTTCCGAATTTCGAAAATTCACTTACAGCCGAATTTTCAAGGAAATCCCAATACCTATAATTTAATAGTTATTTATTAGTTAGTTATTTCAAATTTTCTTTGTTATTTTCGAATTTTCGGATTCCCCAATATCCCAATTTTCGAATTACTGCAAATGTCCCAATTTTCGAATTGGAAAAACGAAAATTCGGAATAATTCGGAAACTAGAAATTCGGAATTCGTCCGAATTGCAAAATTCAGTAAAAACGAAATTCGGAACTAAACAAATTGCCTACTTGTTAATGTGCCAGTGTAACACTTCCAGGTCACAGAGATCACAGTTCTCCCCCCCTAAATTGTCTATCTGCTTTTCTCTCCAGAAGGGCGGCGCTGTTTTTGCTCTGGCATCGTCCAGGGTCACAATATTCTTTTGCAATAAATTAATAACAATTTCTCGAATGTCGATCGAATGTCAAGAGTCACATGGTCCGAGCTTCCTAGCACTGTGGATGTTACAAATCATTAGAGAATTTCAGATCAGATAAGCGGATCAGCAAGGCACAGCTATTATGGCTGCCCCTGGTTACCTAGATAATTACAGTCTATAAAAGGTTCTTTTAAGTAAAATATTTTTATGGCAGAAGTAATAGCAGACCGGATTTTTGCAACTCCCAGTTGCAGTCCATCTGGCGCTCGGCCTGGGTCCAATAACGACTGTCGGTGAACAAGGCTGCTCTGCTCATAGTGACCACCGCATCACCTAAAATGAAACAAATATACATATTGTATTATATATTACGTTATTAAAGTGCATGCATAAACTGTGTTACATTTTTGAATAAAGTAGGAAAGTGTTACAACCCCTGCCAGGTTCTGTTCTGCTCTCTGCGTATCATTGTGGAAATTTCCCTTCACTTCCTGTCCTGAAGATCCAACAGGAAGTGAGGGGAAATCTCCAAAAATGAGGGGGATTCTTCTTTTAACCACTTGCCGGCCTCCCGCCGCAGCGTGACGGCGGCAGAGTGGCTTGTTATCGCAAAGGGCGGCGGCCGCGATAACCAGTATTGTGAGCGCGCGCGCGCCGCCGGAGGCGCGCTCACTTTGTGCCGGGGAGGCCAGGGAGCCGGTAGGGCGGACTCCATCACCGCCGGCTACCCCAGATCGACAGAACGGAGGTTCGTGTATGTAAATCCGTTCTGACAGAGGGGCAAGAGCTGTGATCACAGGCTTCCTGTATATGGGAGCCGTGATCACTCCCTTCTGCCTGCCAGCCCCCCTACAGTTAGAACACACTGAGGGAACACAATAACCCTTAGAGCGCCCCCTGCAGGTTAACCCCTTCACTGCCAATGACATTTTCACAGTAATCAGTGCATTTTTATAGCACTGATCGCTGTATTAACGCCAATGGTCCCAAAAAAGTGTCAAAATGGTCCGACATGTCCGCCGCAATATCGCAGTACCGCTAAAAATCGCAGATCACCGCCATTACTAGTAAAAAATAAATAAAATTCCCAGAAATGAATTCTCATCATTCGTAAACGCGGCAACTTTTGCGCAAACCAATCAATAAACGGCGATTGCGATTTTTTTTTTACCAAAAATATGAGGAAGAATATAAATCGGCCAAAACCGATGAAAAAAACGTTTTTTTATATATTTTTTTTATTTGTATTTTAGCAAAAAGTAAGAATTTTTCTTTTTTTTTGCAAAATTGTCGCTCTTCTTTTGTTTATAGCGGTGATCAGAAATGACGCAGAGGGGTTCAAATACCACCAAAAGAAAGCTCTATTTGTGGGGAAAAAAGGACGCAAATTTCTTTTGGGTAAAATGTCGCACGACTGTGCAATTGTCAGTGAAAGCGACAATTTCACTGACGCAAAAAGGGCTCTGGTCCTAAAGGGTGAAATCCTTCCGGGGCTGAAGTGGTTAAGGACCGGGCCTATTTCTTTTTACACTTTACAAGTTAAAATCATTTTTTTCCTGCTATAAAATGACTTAGAACCCCCAAACATTATATATATTTTTTTCAGACACCCTAGAGAATAAAATGGCGGCCGTTGCAATGCTTAGGGGTTGATTTACTAAAGGCAAATCCACTTTGCTCCACTTGGAAGCGCAGTCGCTGTAGATCTGAGGGGGAAGATCTGAAATGAGGGGAAGCTCTGCTGATTCTATCATCCAATCATGTGCAAGCAAACATGCTGTTTTTTTTTTTATTTTCCTTGCATGTCCGCCTCGATCTCCAGCGACTGCGCTTCCAGGTGCACTTGTGGAGTGAAGTGGATTTTCCTTTAGTAAATCAGCCCCTTTATGTGGCACCGTATTTGCGCAACTGTCTTATAAATACTTTTTTTAAAAAAAATACACTTTTTTGAATTAAAAAATAAGAAAACAGTAAGGTTAGCCCAATTTTTCTTCTATATTGTGAAAGATAATGTTACGCCGAGTAAATTGATACCCAACAATGTCACGCTTCAAAATTGCGCCCGTTCATGGAATGGCGACAAATTTTGGCGCTTAAAAATCTCCATCGGTTTAAAAATAAAGTTTAAAAATTTCTACAGGTTACCAGTTTTGAGTTAAAGAGGAGGTCCAGTGCTAGAATTATTGCTCTCGCTCTAACGATCGCGGCGATACCTCACATGTGCGGTTTGAACAACATGTACATATGCGGCGGGACTTACGCATGTGTTCGCTTCTGCGCGTGAGCTCAGCGGGACGGGGCGATTATAATATTTTTACTTTTTATTTTTTATTTTTAAACGCGTTGGGTGCGTGGCCTGGTGGGAGCCCATTTTGATTTTAATTTTTTTATCTTTATTCTTTACATTTCATCTTTCAGTACATTCATTTCTCATCTTTATTTTTCATTTTTATTTTCACTTTTATTTCATTTTTTTTTTAAATTTTTATTTATTTATTTTTCATTCCTTATTTTTTGTTTTTTCATTTCTTTTATTTCATTTTTTTTATATATTTTTTTCTCTCTTTATTTATTTATTTTTCATATTTATTCCTCACCATCTCTTCACTGCACCTTTTCATTTCATAACACCATCTCTCCCGAACAGCTTGAATGATCAATTGCACTCACCTGCCAGCCCTTTATACATTTTGAATGACTGACTGATGATGCTTAAATACTCCACCCACGCATGAGATCTCCATCCCCATAACTACACTCGGGGGGGGGGGAGAAATGCGTTGGAGGCGTGGCCTGGCGAGAGCCCATTTTGATTTTGATTTTTTTTATCTTTATTCTTTACATTTCATCACATTCCTTTCTCATCTTTATTTTTCATTCTTATTTTCCCTCTTATTTATTTTTTTCATTTTTTAAATTTTTATTTATTTATTTTTCATTCCTTATTTTTTTATTTCATTTTTTTTTACTTTTTTTCTCTCTTTATTTATTTATTTTTCATATTTATTCCTCACCATCCCTTCACTTCACCTTTTCATTTCACTAATACACCATCTCTCCCATCTTTATTTTTTTTTTCATTTTTTAAATTATTTATTTATTTTTCATTCCTTATTTTTTTTCATTTTTTTATTTCATTTTTTATTTTTTTTCTCTCTTTATTTATTTTTCATATTTATTCCTCACCGTCCCTTCACTTCACCTTTTCATTTGGGGGCGTGGCCTGGTGGGAGCCCAGGCTGAGTTTGCCGCTCTTATCACTACTACTGGTCTTCGCTGATTTGTGGCACTAGGGAGTCCTTCCTCTTTTACCTCCGGTAAACATCCTCGCATGTTAGCCTATGTGTCTGTACTAGACGTGCAATTTGTTTCCTTCCGAATTCATATTTCAATGAAATCCAAAAAATGTGTTAATTTGTAAATATTCTAATTAACGAGTACCCGTTTAATGAATTTTTCAGAAAATCTGAAATTTTGAAATCCGGAAATTCGGAAAAGTGAAAGTCCGAAATTCGGATATCCGAAAATAAAACCAAAATCCGAAATAACTAACACAAGGATACAATGTGCAATTTGTTTCGTTCCGAATTTGTTTTTCAATGACATTCGAAAAACGTGTTAATTCGGAAAAATTTCAATTGACAAAAACTCGTTTAGACAATTGTTTAGAAATTCAAAAATCCAAAATTTCAAAAATTTGAAAATCCGAAATGTGAAAATAAAAATGAAAATCCGAAATGATAATTAACTTATAATAACTATTACTAACTATGAATTTGTTTTTCAATGACATTCAAAAAATTTGTTAATTCGGAAAAATTTCAATTAACAAAAACTCGTTTAGACAATTGTTTAGAAATTCAAAAATCCAAAATTCGAAAATCCAAAATTTCAAAAATTTGAAAATCCGAAATGTGAAAATAAAAATGAAAATCCGAAATGATAATTAACTTATAATAACTATTACTAACTATGAAATTATAGGTATTGGAATTTCCTTTCAAATTTGGCTGTTAGTGAACGTAACGAATACAAATTTATTCAAAGTTACAAATTATCTGAAATAACGAAAGCCGCATCTATAACGAATGGAACGTAACAAATTAATAATAATAATAAAAATAATAAAACCTTTTTATTATTATTATTTATTCTTATTGTTACATTCCATTTGTTTAGATTTGTTACTTTGGATAATTCGTAACTTCGGATAAATTCATATTCGTTATGTTCACTAACAGCCAAATTTGAAAGGAAATTCCAATACCTATAATTTAATAGTTATTATTAGTTAGTTAGATATTACCTCAGATTTTAAAAATTTTGTTCTTATTTTCAGATTTTTACATTTTTGGATTTTCGCATTTCCGAATTTTCAAATGTCTGAATTTTTAATTTCCAAATGTTTTAATTTCCACATTTTTTAATTTCCAATTTTTCAAATTTCCGAACTTCTGAATTTTGTAATTTTCCGAATTTTTTGAATTTCGGAATTTTTGAATTTTCAGAATTTTTGAATTTCTGAATTTTTGCATTTTTCTGCAGTTAGGAATTTATTCGAAATAATGAATTTCGATCAGTTAGTTATTTTCTCAGACTTTCAAATTTTTGTTCTTATTTTCAGATCTTCCAATTTTCAGATTTTCGAATTTTCAAATTTCCAAATTTCTGAATTTCCAATTTTTTACATTTCCAAACTTCTGAATTTTGGAATTTTCCCAAATTTTGGAATTTCTGAATTTTGGAATTTCTGAATTTTGGAATTTCTGAATTTGTGGAAGTTTTGATTTTCCAAATTTTCACATTTTTCCAAAGTTACGAATTTATTCGAAAGAATGAATTTCGATCAGTTAGTTACTATCCCAGACTTTCAAATGTTTGTTCTTATTTTCAGATTTTCCAATTATTGGATTTTCAAATATTCAAATTTCCGAATTTTCAAATTTCCGAACTTCTGAATTTTGGAATTTTCATAATTTTTTGAATTTCCGAATTTTTGAATTTCCGAATTTCCGAATTTTTGAATTTCCGAATTTTCCGGTTTTGATTTCTCCAATTTTTGCATTTTTCCTAAGTTAAAAATGTATTCAAAATAATGAATTTCAATCAGTTAGTTATTATCTCAGACTTTCAAATTTTTGTTCTTATTTTCGGGTTATCATATTTTCAAATTTCCAAATTTTCAAATTTCCGAAAATTCTGAATTTTGGAATGTTTAGAATTTTTTGAATTTCCGAATTTTCTGGTTTTGATTTTCCCAATTTTTGCATTTTTCCGAAGTTACAAATTTATTCAAAATAATGAATTTCAATCAGTTAGTTATTATCTCAGACTTTCAAATTTTTGTTCTTATTTTCGGATTTTCATATTTCTGAATTTTTGAATTTCCCATTTTTCACATTTCCGAACTTCTGAATTTTTGAATTTCCAAATTTACAGAATTTTTAAATTTCCAAATTTTCCAAATTTGCAAATTTCCGAGTTTATGCATTTTTCTGAAGTTACAAATTTATTCGAAATAACGAATTTCAATCGTAACGAATGACCCAAAAAACCAAAAAAAAAGAAGATGAATGAAAGGAAAACAAACGCGTTTTTCGGCAGGGCACGTGTCTCGCCTGTACACACATTGGCATTTAAAGGCGTTTAGAGGCAGAAAACAAAAACGCACAGCCAGGGCATCCAGGAGCAGCTGTGTTTTGGCAGAAAAAAAGCTTCCAACGCCTCTAAATGCGACCGCCACTTTTAGCGCTTAAATGTTAACTCATATCAGAATAATTTTAGCCAATGAAGCCATTAACGCCCAAGTGGTTGATGCGCCTAAACACGCCTAGACGCGTTTACAAACATTTACCAGCGTCGTGTTTTTTCTGTTGCCGCCAGAAGGAAAGGCGTCTCAGAGAGTTGGGCAAACATCCTGTGGGCATGAGGCCTAAAAGTGTTGATTGTAGAACCTCCTATAATAGGTGAAGGCTTCCTCCTCTCGAAATCCATGCCAAACCCTTCAGGTCTGGTGTGGATTTTAAGGGAAAATCCCACAAAAAAAACTGAAAAAAAAATGCATGAGGTATCCCCCAAAATTTCATACCAGACCCGTGTGTGGCACCCTGGTTCTAATCAGGGCTGCTATCAGATTTAGTTCTAGGTGCTAGGTGGTAACTAGCCTGGCCAATTGATAGGGGATTTCCTGATCGTTGCCCTAAGCCTGGGTTGGTGTATCCCTCTCTCCTGTCATTGGGTGGCGCTGCTGCTCTTGACACCAGAATGACAAGATCACATTGTATCCAGGTTAGGAGTGGATAGATTGTTCCAGCCAATCAGACGTGGGTTGCTTTGGCCCCAGGAGCTGCTGGGAGAGCCTATTTACTTGGGAGAGGTCAGGTGATCGGGGTTCTGTGCCACCTGGGCGGCTGTCTAGGTCAACCATTTCTACATAGAGGAACCCTTGAAAATAACGTTCTGGTCTCAAGGAAACCCCTTTTAAAGATGACTGTATGTACAACTCATGATGCCTTCGTTTGATGGTCGGTGGGAAGAATGCTCCTTACACTTGGGAAAGTTACCCCCTAACAGGTAGCTAAAAAGATCAATGGCGTCAGTGGGAACTTATCTAAGAGGCAGAAGTTATTTAATTTAATAGTTATTTATTATTATTTCAAATGTTCTTTCTTATTTCCGAATTTCGGAAATTTGGAAATAAGAAAGAACATTTGAAATAATAACTTATTTATAATAAGTTAAAATAATAAATTAATAACTTATTATTTCAAATGTTCTTTCTTATTTTCGAATTTCCGAAATTCAGAAATTTTGAAAAACTCATAAATAAGAAAGAACATTTGAAATAATAAATTATTAATTTGTTATTATAACTCATTATAAATTATAATAAGTTATTATTATTTCAAATGTTCTTTCTTATCTCCAAATTTCCGAAATTCGGAAATAAAAAAGAACATTTGAAATAATAATAAATAACCATTAAATTATAGGTATTGGAATTTCCTTGAAAATACGGCTGTTAGTGATAAATTTCAAATTTAAGTTCCCTAACAGCCAAATTTTTAAGGAGATTCCAATACCTATAATTTAATAGTTATTTATTATTATTGCAAATGTTCTTTCTTATTTCTGAATTTCACAAAATAAGAAAGAACCTTTGAAATAATAAATTATTAATTTGTTATTATAACTCATTATAATAAGTTATAATAATTATTAATAACTTATTATTTCAAATGTACTTTCTTATTTCCGAATTTTGAAAATTTGGAAATAAGAAAGAACATTTGAAATAATAATAACTTATTATAATTTATAATAAGTTACAATAATAAATTAATAACTTATTATTTCAAATGTACTTTCTTATTTCCGAATTTTGGAAATTTGGAAATAAGAAAGAACATTTGAAATAATAATAAATAACTATTAAATTATAGGTATTGGAATTTCCTTGAAAAGTTGGCTGTTAGTGAACTTAATTATGAAATTTATCACTAGTAGCCATGTTTTCAAGGAAATTCCAATACCTATAATTTAATAGTTATTTATTAGTATTTCAAATGTTCTTTCTTAATTCCGAATTTTGGAAATTTGGAAATAAGAAAGAACATTTGAAATAATAATAACTTATAATTTATAATAAGTTACAATATTAAATTAATAACTTTTTAATTGAAATGTTTTTTCGTATTTCCGAATTTTCGAAATAAGAAAGAACATTTGAAATAATAATAAATAACTATTAAATTATAGGTATTGGAATTTCCTTGAAAATTTGGCTGTTAGTGAACTTTAATATGAAATTTATCACTAACAGCCATATTTTCAAGGGAATTCCAATACTTATAATTTAATAGTTATTTATTATTATTTCAAATGTTCTTTCTTATTTTCGAATTTTCGAATTTTGTATTTTCTCATGTTCCGATTAACGAATTTCCAAATTACCGCAATTGCCGAATTACTGAGAATTTACACATTACTGCAATTGCTGAATTACCACGAATTTTCCGCAGTTGCCGAATCCGTGTTTTTGGATTGCCGAATTTTCGAATCGGAAAAACGAAAATTCGGAAATTCGAAATCCGGAATTCATCCAAATTGCCGAATTTCGCAAAATTCGGCAAAAACGAAACTCAGAACGAAACAAATTGCACAAGCCTAATCAGGATTTATGATATCGGTGTTGTAATATCGCTGGTGGGGTGAACTCTAGGAGCTCATATATTTCAGTTTCTTCCTCTGTAATCACATCAGATAATTTTGCACATTTCTTTTTTTTTTATGTTGCAGAATTCCGGCTGTTTATATAAATCATAAACCGGTGATTCGCTCTTATCACTCTGTCAATCATTTACAGCTTTTGTTCCGGTGCGGTGCAAAGTCGATCATAAAAGATTCTCTGAGAGATAAAACGAGGACAAAAAAAGAGAGATAGAGAGAATATTTTTATTACCTGATTAGTAACCCGGCCATTAAGTCTGTTACTTTTCAACTTCTTTTACATGGAACAAACTGTCCAGAGGATTGAGACAAACCATTTACCACTGACAGGGGTGTTTCCAATGGTCCAGGTTCAACCACTTACCAACCAGCCAACTGTTGGCTGTTGGCTTCCCCAGGCACTGTGATGTTCTGCTATGTCACGGTGCTCATTGGCAGCTCTGCTGATTGGGGGGACCACCGGTCCTCTTGTAGGGGGCCCGAGCACACAGGGAATTAGAGATGGACGACAATTGCGTCTCTCTTCCTCCAGCAGCTGAAAGCTTCTCTCCTCCCCTCTCCCTGCTGCCAGCTGTTATCTGCTGAGAAAGAGTTCTGTAATTGTTGTCTCTCACTAATCCCCCTCCCTGTGTGCCCGCTCTATCCCCCAGCAGTGGCGGCTGGTGAAATTTTAGTTTCTACCCCTTGTGTCAGGAGTATACAGCCCAGCATCACCAGATAGGGTATACAGCATCAGCAGATAGTGGTATACAGAGTCACCATATAGCAGTATACAGAGTCACCATATAGCAGTATACAGAGCCCCAGATAGCAGTATACAGTCACCAGATAGGGATATACAGAGCCCCAGATAGGGGTATACAGGGTCCCAGATAGGGGTATACAGCATCACCAGATAGGGTATACAGTATCACCAGATAGGGGTATACAGAGTCACCATATAGCAGTATACAGAGCCCCAGATAGCAGTATACAGAGTCACCAGATAGGGATATACAGAGCCCCAGATAGGGGTATACAGAGCCCCAGATAGGGATATACAGAGCCCCAGATAGCAGTATACAGAGCCCCAGATAGGGATATACAGAGCCCCAGATAGGGGTATACAGAGCCCCAGATAGCAGTATACAGAGCCCCAGATAGCAGTATACAGAGCCCCAGATAGCAGTATACAGAGCCCCAGATAGGGGTATACAGAGCCCCAGATAGCAGTATACAGAGCCCCAGATAGGGATATACAGAGCCCCAGATAGGGATATACAGAGCCCCAGATAGGGGTATACAGAGCCCCAGATAGGGGTATACAGAGTCCAAACATCTGGCCAAGACAACAAAGGAGTGGCTCAAGAAGAAGCACATTAAGGTACTAGAGTGGCCTAGCTGGTCTCCAGACCTTAATCCCATAGAAAATATGTGGAGGGAGCTGAAGGTTGGAGTTACCAAACGTCAACCTGGAAACCTTAATGACTTGGAGATCTGCAAAGAGGAGAGGGAAGAAATCCCTCCTGAGATGTCTGCAAGCCTGGTGGCCGACTACAAGAAACGTCCGACCTCTGTGATGGCCAACAAGGGTTTCCCCACCAACTACTAAGTCGTGTTTTGTGAAGGGGTCAAATATTTATTTCACTCATTAAAATGCAAATCAATAAATATCTTTTTTGAAATGCGTTTTTCTGGATATTTTTGTTGTTATTCCGTCTCTCACTGTTATAATAAACCGACTATTAAAATTATAGACTGATCGTTTCATTGTCAGTGGGCAAACCTACAAAATCAGCAGGGGGGGGGGCAAATACTTTTTCTCTCACTGTATTTGTGGATTCTGCAACATTTTCCTCCAAAAGGAAGCCAGTGTGCCCAATGATAATTTCAGTGACCCTTTGGAAATCGTAATTCGGCATTCTGTTTGTTCTTGTGTTCTGCCTTCAGTACCAGCGGGGACCTTCAGCACATCTGCGTATGCGTGGGTCCGCCCGCGAGCATGTGTGAACACAGAGCGATTAGGAAGGTAAAGGGCTTTCTGTTCTCTCTGCGCACGGTCCGAAGTCTTGATACATGCGCAGACCAAACAGAAAGTCCCGTGCCTTCCTCATAGCTCCCAGCTGTCCCAGATTTGGAGGGACTGTCCCTGATTTGGAGGAACTGTCCCGGATTTGGAGGAACTATCCCAGGATTTGGAGGAACTGTCCAGGATTTGGAGGAACTGTCCCGGATTTGGAGGAACTGTCCCGGATTTGGAGGAACTGTCCCGGATTTGGAGGAACTGTCCCGGATTTGGAGGAACTGTCCCGGATTTGGAGGAACTGTCCAGGATTTGGAGGAACTGTCCCGGATTTGGAGGAACTGTCCGCCCCCCCTAATCAGTTTTTTTTTTTTTTTTTAGAAGCACGTGACTACAGCCAGAGGCTCCAATAGGCTTCAAAAAAAGGGTGGGCTCAGGGCGCAGTGCCACAATAGTGAATTAATATTCGCTATTGTCTTCCTGATTCTCCTCCTTGGCCAGTCAGGAAGCGGGTCCTGAGACCCGTCACCTGACTGGCTAAGAGGAGAAGCGATCCTATTGGCCACCAAGGAGGAGATGCAGGGGAAGCACCAGGAGGAGGAGACGCCACCCGTTGCCCGGAGGAAGCGATGCCCGCGACCTAGATGGGGTAATTACAGGGCTGCTGACCGACTTGAGGGGGGAGTCGCCTGTGACCCGAGCGACCGGGGGGAGGGCAGCGGGTGTATTGTTTGCCGCCCACCCCCCCAAAAAATATACCACCGGCCGCCACTGCCCTCACGCGATTTCTGGCAGGATCAATAGGTATGAGCATGTGTAACAAAACACTTTCAGCCTGTGATTCTCCCTCACTTCCTGTCTGGTGAAAGCTTTGTCAGCAGGACAGGAAGTGTGGGGAAATCTCTCTAACGGAGCAGTAAAAACCTGACAGGGGTTCCATTCCTTCCCCTTTTTTTCCCACGGTGTGTGAGCTCCTTGGGTTGCCGGGGGGTCACCATTACCTGCAGATCCAGTGAAGCCGGTCATCCACTGCCTTCGTTTTTCCCGGTCTGCGATGTATTCCCCCTGTGTACAGGACACAAAGAGGCTGATTTACTAAAGGAGTAGAATCTGTTCACTCCGCAAAGTGAGTCTTAGTAAATAATGTTAAATTGTGTTCAGTTGTGCATAACTTTTCCCTACGCTTGACTATTTGAGGCGAACGGCTTCGCCTTATTAACCCCTCCTGTTGCGAAATCGCGCACCTCTACGCGATTCTGCGCACCGGGTCCTGCCACCGGCGACCCGCTCCCGCTGTGATTGGACATATTGGGAGCCGATCAGCAGACCCGATGTTCGCCGGCACCCCGAGATCGTTCTCAGCGGCGGTCTGCAGGGCTGTCTCTAACGCAGGGCAAAAGGGGCAGCTGCCCCGGGCCCAGTTATTGCTGTGGGGGCCCAAAGCAGCTGCCCCTTGAGCCTGCGTTGCCTGTAAATAGCTAATAAGTGGATTCGGGGTTTGGGGGGCACCCAAGAAAATGTTTGCCCAGGGTCCAGTCAATTTTAAAGATTTTTTTTCACTCTTTGACACCATTGAGGGGATTTTCCCTCACTTCCTGTCCCTGGGACACCAATAGAAAAAAACAAGGAAAGGAGGGTTCAAATATAACCAGAACCAACAGGCAGGAACAGCAATACCAACAGCCAACGTCTAACCCTTCCCCCACCCACTAAAAATGTGTTTTAGTCTTAGTCCTTGTTGAGGAGACTTTACAATTACTTCCTGTGTTAACAGTAACCAGGCCTGGACTGGCCATAGGGCACACTGGCATTTGCGAGGGCTGCTGGGTCACATGTACTGGCAGGGGCGGCCTGTTGGTGACCGGGCCAGGCGGTGGTGGGAGGAGCTGGAGATCCGCCTCTGCCCTGCTGGAGGAGGGACTGTGCAGGGAAGGACAGGGGAAGGTTCATCTGTCCCCCGCTGGCTCTGCAGTGAGAACTGAGCGATCAAACACCGCTGATCGCTCAGCTCTCCCCTCCGCTCTGAGCAGAACACTGTCATTCACTAGCTCTGCCCCACCGCTTACTGGAGCTCTGGGCTGGGGAGGGGGCGGGATGGATTGATTGCATCTGTCCCCTGCTGCCGCTAAGACCAAGAACTGAGCAATAAAACACCGCTGATCGCTCAGCTCTTCCCTTTACTCTGAGCAGAGCACTGTCAGTCACCGGCTCTCTGCTCTGCCCTTCCAGTGCTTACTGGAGATCTGGGCTGGGGAGGGGACGGGATGGATTGATTGCATCTGTCCCCTGCTGCCGCTAAGACCAAGAACTGAGCAATCAAACACCGCTGATTGCTTAGCTCTCCCCTTTACTCTGAGCAGAGCACTGTCAGTCACCAGCTCTCTGCTCTGCCCCTCCAGTGTTTACTGGAGATCTGGGCTGGGGAGGAGACTGGATGGATTGCTTGCATCTGTCCCCTGCCGCCGCTAAGACCAAGAACTGAGCAATCAAACACCGCTGATCGCTCAGCTCTCCCCTTTACTCTGAGCAGAGCACTGTCAGTCACCGGCTCTCTGCTCTGCCCTTCCAGTGCTTACTGGAGATCTGGGCTGGGGAGTGGGGGGATGGATTGATTGCATCTGTCCCCTGCTGCCGCTAAGACCAAGAACTGAGCAATAAAACACCGCTGATCGCTCAGCTCTTCCCTTTACTCTGAGCAGAGCACTGTCAGTGAAT
>BLSH010426709.1:182308-197048 GCA_018402905.1 Glandirana rugosa | reverse complement strand
CAATCTCCTCCTGGCGCCCCCTCACCTCACATGATACCAGAGTGCCCCCCTCTGCCCACCCCTTGTCTCGGCCTTCACTATCCCCCAGTATCCCTGCACCCTATCCAAGGACACCCCTGGACTGTTCATTGACCTGCTGTAGATGATTGACTGATAGCGTGCGCCCGGCTGCTGATACACTAGTTTGGGAAAGAACCCAGGGGCCACTCAGCGGGCCCTTTAGGGGATGGGCGCTACGCAAGTGTATGAAATGCAAATAATGACTAAAGATACCCACTTTAGCCCCCTTCCCTAAATATAAGTGTCCTTCTGGCATCGCTGTTTTGTGCTGGGAGTGACGGCACTGTCACCAGGGCTGCTGTTAGTAATCACGGGGGCCCCATACAGCCTTCCTGACAGGGCCCCCATCCCTCGGCCAAAAGTTATTTATCAGTCTCTTTCTCTGTAGCCTCAGCTGCACAGATGAATGAATGTGAGGCACTCCAAGGCTACCTGCTCATTCACAAACTGAAGCATAGTAAACACAGTTGACAAATGGACAAAGGAGTGATTGGTACCGATCACTCACGGTGTTCATTCAGGAATGGAAGGGGCCAGTAAATTACATATTCCCCCCGCTCTCCATCCTGAAACATGCCCTTGTGTGCCCGCAGCAGCTGCCAGCAGTGGAGGAGGAAAGCTGGCAGTGCTGCGGGGGAAAGGGGCCCACAGGGGAAAGCAGCTGGAGGGAGGAAGAGGAGAAGGGAACTGGCCAGGGGCGGCTGAATTTTCGCTGTTGTTACACTGATCCTCAGTCCGGCCAATCAGAAGCGGGTGTGGGACTCATTTTCTGATTGGCTGAAAAGAGAAGATTCCCGATTGGCCGCCGAGAAGAAGGGAGGAAACGGAAGCCGCCGCCGCTGTGGAGACTCGCTGAGACCCGTGGAGAGCAGGGGAATGGGAGGCCGCCGCTGAGCATGGGAAGCCACAATGGGGTAAGTGCGACTGACGTACGGACGGACCAACCGACCAACGGGGGGGGTGGGTTTCTTGTTATAATGTTTGCCCCCCCCCCAAAAAAAAAAACAATTCCACCGGCCGCCAATGGAACTGCCAGAGCTGCAGGGGAAGGCAGAAGAGGATCGGTGTCTGCAATAAGACAGTACAGCCGGACCTCCTGGTCCCAGGGCCACCATCAGGGGGGTACAGGTAGTACTGTTGTAAGGGGCCCCAGTGTCACAAGGGGCCCTTACAACAAAGACTTTAGCGGTCTTTAACATTGGAGTCTATGGGAGGGGTCACCCGGTTTGGGGACACCGTTCTCCCGAACCCTAGGCGATGAAAATACCAAACTTGAGTCACATGGAGAGAGCCAACGGGACAACAACTGGTCCAAGTTTGGGACCTCCAGCACCTATGGTTCGGACGTACCGGGTCCCCAAAATGACCAGTCATTGACCGGCAATTGTTTGGTGAATTTCGGACTTAACATTGGAGTCTATGGGAGGGGGTCATCTGGTTCTCCCAAACCATAGCCGATAAAAATACCAAACTTGGGTCACATAACGAGGGCGCCATTGGCAACAACTGGTCCAGGTTTGGGACCTCTAACACCTATGGTTCGGCCGTACCGGGTCCCCAAATTGACCGGTCATTGGCCAGCAATTGTCGGGTGAATTTCGGACTTAACATTGGAGTCTATGGGGGGGGGGGGGGACACCAGGTTTTGGGACACCGTTCTCCCGAACCATAGCCGATAAAAATACCAAACTTGGGTCAGATAGAGAGGGTGCCATGGGCTATAACTGGTTTAAGTGTGGGACCTCCAACACCTATGGTTTGGCCGTACCAGGTCCCCACAATGACCGGTCATTGGCCAGCAATTGTCTGGTGAATTTCGGACTTAACATTGGAGTCTATGGGAGGGAGACACCCAGTTTTGGGACACCATTCTCCCGAACCATAGGCGATAAAAATACCTAAGCTTGGGAGACATAGAGAGGGCGTCCTGCGCAACAACTGGTCCAGGTTTGGGACTTCCAGAACCTATGGTTCGGCCGTACCGGGTCCCCAAAGTGACCAGTTATTGACCAGCAATTGTCGGGCGAATTTTGGACTTAACATTGGAGTCTATGGGAGGGGGACACCCAGTTTGGGGGCACTGCTCTCCTGAACCACAGGCGATAAAAATACTAAACTTGGGTCACATGGCGAGGGCCCCCTGGACTACAACTGGTCCAAGTTTGGGACCTCCAGCACCTATGGTTTGGCACAAGGTCTTATTGCAAGCATTGGATGAGGCTGTGCTGCCTGTGCACTGTTTTTTTAACCCCTTGGATCCCACACTAGCATGCATTGCACCCTTCACTTCACTTGAATGAGTCATGCTTGGCTACACCTGGTAAGTGTGACAGGGGGTATAATTCCTACTGCGGCTGAGACATGGGTGCACCCCTGGCCAGTGGGTGGATGTGGTGGGATGGCCAGTGGGCGGGCCCTGGGGACTGTTTGTGGTCAGATGGGAGGGGGCCCAGGTCTAAAGCTGTTTAAGGGCCCCCAAAATTTCTCATGGCTGCCCTGTTAATGGCGTTGTTCTGCAGCGAACCGAACTGGGGGGGGGGGGGGCTGGGGGGGGCTGGGTGTTCGGCTCATCCCTACTGATCAGTGCTCTGATTATCTGTGCGGTCCTCCCTGTGAGAAAATGCTGCTGATTGGCTCTCCTCTCCTCACGCTGTCAGTGTGAGGAAAGGAATGCCGATAACCGGCATATCCTTGTTTGCATGTGATCAGTGCTGATTGGACACAGCTAATCACATGGCCGCATCATTGGCTCTTTCCCGGGGATCGGTGATGTGCCGTATGCCAGGGACACAGTGCCGTGCCGCATGCCCCCCGCAGCGAGAGTGGGGCGAGGTCCCAGAACAATAGAGCCAGCGCCCACCCGTCATTTGTCAATACGCCGGACGGGAGGTGGTTAAAGAAGAGCTGATGCATCCTTTTTAAGATGCAGACACTGATCTCCGGAAAGGGATAAAAGAGTGTGACCTGCGCAGCAAAGCTGGAGTGCGAGAGGGAGAAGCAGCACAAGTGGCCAACCAGCACAAGTGCAGGCGAGAGGCGTGCTGATAGGAGGAGAGAGCAGAGTGTCAGAGCGATGAGCTCATCACTGTGCTGCTTCTACTTCTAGCAACATCCTGATGACTCTTCCATCGCTGCAACAAGTAAGTGAGAGACAAGCATTGTAGAGTCCGGGCCTCCCTGGGGGGCCGGGGGTGTTCCTCTTACCAGGTGGGGGTCGGTTGATGGGATGATGTAAGCGCTGAGGTTGTGGTTTCTCATCTCTTGGCGGAGTCTGGTGAGCCCTTCAGTGGAATTTTTCACAGTGGGTGGAATGTACTGCCAAGAAAACAACACATTTATTTACTGTGAGGAAAACACATCATAAAAAAAAACGTAAAAATAGTAAATAAATAAACACAATAAATACATTAAATTAAACAGTCCAATCAGAAAGCAGGATCTTCGCCTCGCTTCAATCTGTAATAAACTGGGATTGGTACACTGCTGGGAGTGATACAGCAGCCACAGGAGCACGGTGGGGTAAGAGTGCCTGCAGTCAGTCCAGGAACAGCGGTGATTAGCAATCCAGGAACAGCAGTGATCAGCAGTCCATGAACAGCAGTGATCAGCAGATGGCCGTGGAACAGCAGTGATCAGCAGTCTAAGAACAGCAGTGATCAGCAGATGGGGAACAGCCGTGATCAGCAGTCCAGGAACAGCAGTGATCAGCAGATGGGGAACAGCAGTGATCAGCAGATGGCCATGGAACAGCAGTGATCAGCAGTCCAGGAACAGCAGTGATCAGCAGTCCAGGAACAGCAGTGATCAGCAGATGGCCGTGGAACAGCAGTGATCAGCAGTCCAGGGACAGCAGTGATCAGCAGTCCAGGAACAGCAGTGATCAGCAGTCCAGGAACAGCAGTGATCAGCAGATGGCCATGGAACAGCAGTGAGCAGCAGTCCAGGAACAGCAGTGATCAGCAGTCCAGGAACAGCAGTGATCAGCAGTCCAGGAACAGCAGTGATCAGCAGATGGGGAACAGCAGTGATCAGCAGATGGCCGTGGAACAGCAGTGATCAGCAGTCCAGGAACAGCAGTGATCAGCAAATGGCCGTGGAACAGCAGTGATCAGCAGTCTAGGAACAGCGGTGATCAGCAGTCCAGGAACAGCAGTGAGCAGCAGTCCAGGAACAGCAGTGAGCAACAGTCCAGGAACAGCAGTGTTCAGCAGTCCAGGAAGAGCAGTGATCAGCAGTCCAGGAATAGCAGTGATCAGCAGTCCAGGAACAGCAGTGATCAGCAGTCCAGGGACAGCAGTGATCAGCAGTCCAGGAACAGCAGTGATCAGCAGATGGCCGTGGAACAGCAGTGATCAGCAGTCCAGGAACAGCAGTGATCAGCAGTCCAGGAACAGCAGTGATCAGCAGTCCAGGAACAGCAGTGATCAGCAGTCCAGGAACGGTGATCAGCAGATGGCTGTGGAACAGCAGGATTTAATCGCAGTCCAGGAACAGCAGTGATCAGCAGATGGCCGTGGAACAGCAGGAGTTATCAGCAGTCCAGGAACAGCAGTGATCAGCAGATGGCCATGGAACAGCAGTGATCAGCAGTCCAGGAACAGCAGTGATCAGCAGATGGCCATGAAACAGCAGTGATCAGCAGTCCGGGAACAGCACTGATCAGCAGTCCAGGAACAGCAGTGATCAGCAGATGGCCGTGGAATGGGATATTACAGCAGACTGGCTGGACAGCAGAGCAAGTTCAGGCAGGCTGGGTTGGCAACGCTCAGGTACATCAGCAGGCAGCAATCAGACACTGGTGAAGAACAAGTCGGGTCAAAGTCACAGATGGCAGATAACAGGATCTCAGGAACAACATGGAAGCTGCAGACCAAACAGCAATGTGTCAGTGCAGCAGTTCCATTTAAATAGCCCATCCTGGCACCAGTGTCAGTGGCGAGCACATCGGTGGACATGCGCGTGCGCTGTGACAGTCCGATTGTTCCTGACAGGCCGTCAGGACCTGTGCAACTTGGTTAGGCTTCCGGCATGAAGCCTCCAATCCTCCGCTGCTCCTTCTTGTCCTGGATAGGCCTCAGACTGCCTAGAAACCAGGAACTCCCAGATAGACCTCAGGCTTCTGGCTTTCGACACACGTCCACCCAGACAGCCGCCCAGGTGGCACCAAACCCCGATCACCTGACTCCTCCCTAATAAATAGGCTCTCCCAGCAGCATACTGCCCAACTTTTTGAGATGGGAATGAGGGACAGCTATTATCAAAAGTCCGGGACAGTTTCTCCATATCAGGAACAGTTCCTCCATATCAGGAACAGTTCCTCCAAATCAGGGACAGTCCCTCCAAATCTGGGACAGTTCCTCAAAATCCAGGACAGTTTCTCCAAATCAGTAACAGTTCCTCCAAATCTGGGACAGTCCCTCCAAATCAGGGACATTCCGTGCAAAACAGGGACAGTCCCTCCAAATCTGGAATAGTCCATACAAATCCGGGACAGTTCCTCCAAATCAGGAATAGTCCATACAAACCTGGGACAGTTCCTCCAAATCAGGAATAGTCCATACAAATCCGGGACAGTTCCTCCAAATCTGGAACAGTCCCTCCAAATCAGGAACAGCTCCTCCAAATCAGGAACAGCTCCTCCAAATCAGGAACAGTTCCTCCAAATCTGGAACAGTCCCTCCAAATCAGGAACAGCTCCTCCAAATCAGGAACAGTTCCTCCAAATCAGGGACAGTCCCTCAAAATCAGGAACAGTCCCTCCAAATCCGGGACAGTCCCTCCAAATCCGGGACAGTTCCTCCAAATCCGGGACAGTTCCTCCAAATCAGGAACAGTTCCTCCAAATCAGGAGCAGTCCCTGCAAATCCAGGACAGTTCCTCCAAATCCTGGACAGTTTCCAGAACCTTGTCATTCCAGTGCCATAAGCAGCAGCGCCACCCAATGGCAGAGGAGAGAGGTGCATCAAACTCAGAGTTAGGAAAAGAATCAGGAGACCCCCCCCCCCCAACAATTGGCCAGGCTAATTACCACCCAGCAAACTAAATTTAACAGCGTCCCTGTTCAGGACCAGGGTGCTACCTACGACCCAATTCATAAACTGACACAGTGAGTGAGGTGACGCTGTGCACCCATCACCCGTCTCACAAGCACAGATGTTTGCTTTATCCATGTCTTACCGGAGGAGCGATGGAGCAGTTTCTGATGGTCGTGTCTCGGGGTTCTTTAGGAAATACAGCCGCATATCCTGGGTGCAAGCAGACAGGTAATTGAATAAATAAATTGCAATAAGAACTATAGCGTCTAATTTATAAAAAATAAATAAAAAACTAAACAACAACAACAGTGCGGCGGGGGCAGGAGCGAGTATTATGAGAGCGCGCTGGCAGGGGGGGCAATCATTGTCCGACATGTCCGCCGCAATGTCGCAGTCCCACTAAAAATCTCAGATCGCCGCCATTACTAGTAAAAAAAAAATAATAATAATAAAAATGCCATAAATTCATTCTCATTGTTTGTAAACATGGCAACTTTTGCGCAAACTTTTTGCTATTTTTTTTTTAACAAAAATACGAGGAAGAATATAAATCGGGCTAAACTGAGGAATACATTTTTTTTCTTAATTTTTTAATATTTATTTTAGCAAAAGGTAAGAAATATTTTTTTTTTTTTTTTTGCAAAATCGTCGCTCTTTTTTTGTTTATAGCGCAAAAAATAAAAAACCGCAAAGGTGATCAAATACCACCAAAAGAAAGCTCTATTTGTGGGGAAAAAAGGACGTCAATTTCATTTGGGTACAACGCCGCATGACCGCGCAATTGTCAGTTAAAAAGACGCAGTGCCGAATCGCAAAAAGTGCTCTGGTCAGGAAGAGGGGTAAAACCTTTAACCACCTCAACTCCGATTTACCCCCCCCTTCATGACCAGGCCATTTATTGCTATTCGGCACTACGCTATTTTTTACGCAGTCGCGCGATGCTGTACCTAAACAAAAAAATTTCCCCCCCCCCACTAATACAGCTTTCTTTTGTTAATATTTTTTTTTTAGCGATATAATTGAAAAAATACCAAAAATATTGAAAACATTTTTTTTTAACTTTCTGTTATAAAACATATCCAGAAATAAATAAGTAAATAAATAAAAATTACATTTCTTCATACATTTTGGCCAACAAAAATATATTCTGCCTTTGCAAAAAAAAAAAATTCCAATAAGTGTATATTGATTGGTTTGTGTGAAAGTTCTAGCGTCTACAAACTACGGGATATATACTTTACACGGTCGTGTGACGCTGCACCCAAACAAAATTTATATAATTTCTTTTTCCCACAAATAAAGCTTTCTTTTGGTAATATTTGATCACCTCGGTTTTTTTTTTTTTGCGATATAATTGAAAAAATACCGAAAATTTTGAAAAAATATATATTTTTTTTACTTTCTGTTATAAAACATATCTAATAAAAAAACAAATAAATAAATGAAAAATCGAATTTCTTCATACATTTTGGCCAACAAAAATGTATTCTACCTTTGGTAAAAAAAGAAATTCCAATGTATACTTTTCACGGTCGTGCGGCGCTGCACCCAAACAAAATTTTTATAATTTCTTTATCCCCCAAATACAGCTTTCTTTTGGTAATATTTGATCACCTCTGTTTTTTTTTTTGGCGATATAATTGAAAAAATATTGAAAGTTTTGAAAAAAAAATTTTTTTTAACTTTCTGTTATAAAACATGTTCAATTAAAAAAATTTAAAAAATAAAATGTCTTCATACATTTTTGGCCAACAATGTATTCTGCTCCATGTCTTTGGTAAAACAAAAAAAAATTCCAATAAGTGTATATTGATTGGTTTGTGTAAAAGTTATAGCATCTACAAACTACGTGATATATACTTGACGCGGTCCTGCGGCGCTGTACCCAAACAAAATTTATATAATTTCTTTTACCCACAAATACAACTTTCTTTTGGTAATATTTGATCACCTCTGGGTTTTTTTTTGCAATATAATTGAAAAAATACTGACAATTTTGAAAAAAAATTTTTTTACTTTCTGTTATAAAACATATCCAATAAAAATAAATAAATAAATAAATAAAAAATCTAATTTCTTCAAAAAAATCCAATAAGCTTATATTGATTGGTTTGTGTGAAAGTTCTAGCGTCTACAAACTATGGGATATATACTTTACGCGGTCGTGCGACGCTGTACCCAAACAAAATTTATATAATTTTTTTCCCCACAAATACAGCTTTCTTTTGGTAATATTTGATCACCTCTGTATTTTTTTTTGTGCAATATAATTTAATAAAATACTGAAAATTCTGAAAATTTTTTTTTTTACTTTCTGTTATAAAACATATCGAATAAAAAAATAAATAAATAAAAAATCTAATTTCTTCATACATTTTGTTCAACAAAAATGTATTCTGTCTTTGGTACAAAACAATTGCAATGTATACTTTACGCGGTCGTGCGACGCTGTACCCAAACAAAATTTATATCATTTCTTTTCCCCACAAATACAGTTTTCTTTTGGTAATATTTGATCACCTCTGTTTTTTTTTTTTTTTTGCAATATAATTGAAAAAATACCGAAAATTTTGAAAAAAAAGTTTTTTTTTTACTTTCTGTTATAAAACATATTCAATAATAAAAAAGAAATAAATAAAAAATCTAATTTCTTCATACATGTTGGCAAAAAATGTATTCTGTCTTTGGTAAAAAAAAAATTCCAATAAGCGTATATTGATTGGTTTGTGTGAAAGTTATAGCGTCTACAAACTATGGAATGTATACTAGAAATTTTATTTAATATTATTTATTTATTTTTTTATACTACTAATGACGATGACTTATAATTGGACTATGGTTTTGCGGCAGACAATCTGACACTAACTGAAGCTGGGTGGGGGGGGACTGACTGCCACTGACACCACCAGTGACACTAATACACTGATCAGTGCTAATACTATGCACTGTCACTGTACTAATGACATTTGCTGGGAGGAGGTTAACATCTAGGGGGCGATCAAGGGGTTAAATGCGCGCCTAACAACGTGCAATGTGCGCTGCTCTTACGATCTCTCAGTCTTCAAGGGAGAAGTAACTGGCCGATCCCAACCTTCATACAGGGCTGTGTGTTGTTTACCATCACAGAGTTCTGTACTGTGATTGGACAGAGCCGATCAGCAGGTCCCAAACGTCACTCATAGGTCGGGACTTGCTGACAGGCTCCTGCTGTGTGCACTCGCAGCGGGGGCTGGGCAGGGGGCCCTAAACCAAAGGTAGGCAGCACCGTACCAGTACCTCGCTTTGCCTACAGCGGCCGCTCTCTCGCACTACCTTTCGGGCAGGCAGTCGCTATACGACATTTGACCACTAGATGGCTCTAAGTACACTTACCGCCCTCTAATGGCCAATTGAGGTATTTTCGTTTTTTTTAAATTAATAAAAAAATATTTGACCGGTAGAGTAAATAGTCTAATAAGATATATATATTTTTTGGCTTATTCACACAGAACGAATGTACATGGACTTTCACTCGGTGGCTTCCTATGCATTTTTTTTAAAAGATACACCCCAAAAATCAATCACTATGATTACATGAAAGTGGAAAAAAAACTCACAGTGAAATACATGATAGCAAAAAAAAAAATAAAACATGATAGCAAAAAATAAAAAATAAAAGATAAGAATACATGATAGCATAAAAAAGAATACATGATAGCAAAAAAAAAAAAATACATGATAGCTAAAAAAGAAAAAAGAATACATGATAGCATTAAAAAAAGAATACATGATAGCAAAAAAAAAAAAAAAAAATACATGATAGCAAAAAAAAAAAAAAAAAGAATACATGATAGCAAAAGAATACATGATACCAAAAAAAGAAAAGAATACTTGATAGCAACAAAAAAAAAGAAGAATACATACTAGCAAAAAAACAAAAAGGATACATGATAGCATAAAAAAGAGACATGATAGCATAAAAAAAATACATGATAGCAAAAAAAAAATGCATAATAGCAAAAAAAAAAAAAAGAATACATAATAGCAAAAAAAAAGGATACATGATAGCAAAAAAAAAAAAGAATACATGATAGCAAAAAAAAAAGGATACATGATAGCAAAAAAAAAAAGTAACCGGAATTTTCAGAAGAGGTCCAAAGGGCTCCATATATTTGTTGGGTGTTTAAAGGAAACCTCCTCTTATATGTATCACAAAATTTCCAAACTCCCCCCCCTTCCCATTCACAGTTCATTCTCATCGTATTTATAGAAAATCTGTAGAACTCACCGTACTGAATGAAGGCGAATATTCCCAGAATCCAGAGGAGTCCCGACATGTCACCCTGCGACCCTTCCCTGCGCTCAGAGCGACCAATCCTTCTATCCTCCTGGGATATTTGCTATAAGATTGAACACCACCCAACTGAATGACAGCGAGGGAGCTGCCTCTATTGTACGGCTTCCTAAGGACAATCCACCTCTCTCCCCTTCCTGGAGTCAGCAACAAGGAGTTTCCTGTTAATAATAGAATGCTAAGTGCAAACTAAAGGCACGTAAGTAATAAAAATAGAGCGAATAAGGTAAAAAAAAAAAAATAAAAAAAGATAATAATATTAATAGAGCGAATAAAGTAAAAAAAAAAAAGATAATAATATTAATAGAACTAATTAAAAAAAGATAACAATATTAATAGAACGAATAAAGTAAAAAAAAATAATAACATTAATAGCACGCATAAAGTAAAGAAAAAAATTATAATAATATTAATAGAACAAATAAAGCAAAAAAAAAAAAAAAGATAATAAAATTAATAGCACGAATAAAGTAAAAAAAAAATAAAAAAAGATAATAATATTAATAGAACGAATAGAGTAAAAAAATTAAAGTAATAAAGTAAAAAAAAAATGAAGAAGACAATAATGATAATAATATCAGAAATAATAGAATAAACAAGGTAATACGAAAAATAATATAACTAAGAAGTAAAAAATATTAATAATTATACTACTACTAATAATAATAGAACTAATAAAGTGAAAAAATATATAATAATAATAATAGAACTAACAAAGTAAAAATAAATATATAATAATATTAATAAAGTAAACAAAAATGATAATAATCGTAGAACCAATAAAGTGAAATAAATAAAAATAATAACAGAACTAAAAAAGTAAAAAAAAATAATATTAATAATATTACAACCAATAAAGTTAAAAAAAAAAAAAATATATATATATATATTATTAATAAAATGTGTACATTGCCGAGCGATGCCACTGGACTGGATCTTTCTTCAAAGTTTCTCCATGGAAAGGGGGTGCAATAAACATGAAAAGAGAGCCCCACGTGGTGTAAAATCCCTGACGATGCGTTTATTAAAAGTGGATTGCACTTACATAAAAGCGATGGTTATGAGCTCAGACAAACAGGCCGGCATAAACAGAGGCACAGAGGTATGGCTCCGACGCGTTTCGTCCTCTAAGACGTCGTCTGGGGGTTACTCTGGGATATTGTTTGGATGCAAATGCAAAGGTGCCCCCCCTCCACTGTCAAAATGGGTTTCCTGAATCAGGACAATATTGGCCCCCGATTGCCTGAACTCCCCAAGGGCTAAGCGCCACTTACGGACAGAGTCCAGGCCATGTACATTCATTGATCAGAAAGAGCCTGAAAGAGAAACAGAAGATTAGATCAAGAAATAACACAGACGTGACATTAAGCATCTACATCTATTGTAGCCAAGCTTTCTAGCTAATAGGCTATTAAAGTTCCAATTCGTCCCCTTGGTATCTAAAGATACAGGGGGACACGCTTAAAAAAACAGAAACAAAAAGAAAAAAAATCTAAAAACTATCCAAAAAAAAACCAAGAAGGAAAAACCCTTTTAGTTATCAAGTAAGGGGGGAACTATGAGAAAAAAAAAACGTATTTGGGGTAAAGGATGGGCAAGCCGATCAAATTCAGGACTCCAATCTAACAGCCCAGATAGTTGTGCATTGCTGAGATGAAAACAGTTTAGATCGGTGTTCTAAGAAGCCAATTGGGGGCGAAGGTAAAACAGAATGCGATTTAAACATACAGCGCAACCAAAAACCCTTAGCATGATCGGATCCTGGGGCAAATAGGGAAGATTTGTTCTTGATTAAAGAAGTCTCGTGGTCCTCAGGTATTTCTTTGCTTGGTGGACTTTCGAGGTGTATGCGGGCCTCGGGATCGCTTGGTCAGGGAGGCTCTACGTCACACCGTGGGTCGCAGAGCTCGGTGGGCCCTATCCATCTTGATGTGCTTGGAGGGGGATCTCCCAGCAGATTGTTGAACAGAGACTGCAGAGTGGTCTGCAAGTCCTCAGGGCCCTCAGGCTCCTTACACAAATGTTGTTTCTACGCCCCCTGTTGTCAAGATCCTCAATATAGCGTTACATATCCCGTAAGAGGAGACAGCATTCAGAGGATTGGGCCTGAGTACGGTGGATTGATAGCTTTGTCTGCTGTATTTCTTCCTCTGCCGTTTCTACCCTATCCGCGAGGTGCTTAAGGTCCATGTGGATAGCTTGAATTTCCTGACGGCAGGTAGATTTAACGTCCGCCAGCAATTGCTTGAAATCATCTTTTGTGGGCAAGGATTGAAGGTATAAGTGCCATGAGGAAGATAGATGTTGTGGAGGTGGGAAAACCGGCTGCTGAGGTCACAGCTGAGGGTATGGGGACTGCAGATGGAGTGCCTCCTGAAACTCGACATGAGATTGAGAGGTGGAGGGCTGTGGAGGCTCATTCCAGGCAACATCAATTCCCATCCCTTCTGGGGGGGGGGTAGATTGATGAGGCCCCTTATTCCCGCTGGTCATAGCTGGGTAAGCTACCACTTGAGCATATAGTCAACGTGGGCTTCCTATGTCCCTGGAGATACCGGGGTCCCGGGGCCTTGGCTGTCGCTGCGCTCTGGGAGACACAGGCTCAGAAGCTGGGGTCCGCATGCGGGCTTCTGGCCACTCTGGAACTGAGGTCGGGGCTAGGAAGGCAGAAAGTCCCGGAGCTTGTGGGGGCAGACTTGCCATGCAGAGGCCTGGGTCAGAAGATATCTGCAGCAGACGTGGAAAGTTCCCTGTGCACTGGGTGTAGGGGAGCAACACTGGAGCCTGGTCCAGAGAAGCAGCCTGCTCTCCCTGTGTCAGCAAATCAGGGGGGGGCAGATGGCGGGGATGTGCTAACCATTCTCTGTGCAAGCGGCCGTCCCCCTGATCCAGCAGAGGGGATCCCATAGCTGCCCAGTGCAGGTCTTGAGTTGAGGAGGAGAGGTGGTGAAGGGCTCAAGATCTCGTGGCGGGAGCGCTCAACGCCATCTTGTCCCGACTGGCTGGTGTCATGTCGGCCGGTGAGAAATAGGTTAGAAGGCCGGCGACTGTGTTGCACCCCAGGCTTTTGTAGATTTAGCCCGTTTGGATTTCCCATATAGCAGGTTGGAGAGGTCCCAGAGGCAAGGTCAAGCATGGGATGAGTGGGAGCTAGAGCTCTAGACTTCCATTACCGTCGGCTTCCGGACACGCCCCCCCCCCCCTTTAGTGGTATTTCATGAATAGCCTCAAGGTGTTCGGGGTCCAGCTCATGTTGATACTCTTGTAGTTCAACGATTTTATTTATAAATGATAAAGATAATAACTTACCTATAATTTCACCTTACATGTTCTGTTGGACCCATAATGGAGGCTTTCATGTTGTGAAAACTTATTTTTATCTGATAACATCACAAATATTTAAACATTCTATGAACAAGTAGTACCTAACTAATTTTCGGACATTCGATTCGAATGAAATTAGGCCCCTTTCACACTTTTGTGCTGCGACTTGGGGCTTCAAAGTCGCAGGACAAGTCGTAACCCATGATTTCCAATGAGTAACGTTCATATCGGTGCGACTTCAACCCCTGCACTACTCTGGGCGCGTCTTTGATGCGGCTTGAGGTCTATAGACCTCAGGATTACACAGGCATAGCTTCAAGTCGCGTCAAAGTCGCGTCACTTTCAGGTCCTGCAAGTGTAAACGGGGCCTTAGAATACGGATGAAAAAAAAATTCAAATTGAATCAAAAGCAAAAAAAATAAAGTGAGAACAAAACGAATTATAAAAACAAATCATTCTAACATAATGAATGTAACTAAACTAAAGTTTTAGCTTATTGAATCGAATCCGAAACGGAACTAATGTTTTTTTTTTCGTTCCGCACGTCTCTAGTTGGCTCTTGGGAGGAGATACAGCTGTGCTCATAAGTTTACATACCCTGGCAGAATTGATGATTTCTTGGCCATTTTTCAGAGAATATGAATGAGAACACAAAAACTTTTCTTTCACTCATGGTTGGTGTTTGGCTGAAGCCATTTATTATCAACCAACTGTGTTTACCCTTTTTATATCATAATGGCAACAGAAACTCCCCAAATGACCCTGATCAAAAGTTGATTTTGGCCTGATAACATGCACACAAGTTGACACAAAGTGGATTGAATGGCTATTAAAGGTAACCATCCTCACCTGTGATCTGTTTGCTTGTAATTAGCGTGTGTGTATAAAAGGGCAATGAGTTTTTGGACCCCTGACAGACCCTTGCATCTTTCATCCAGCGCTGCACTGACGTTTCTGGATTCTGAGTTGTCGACATAGAGGAGGGTTC
>BLSH010426709.1:165283-178154 GCA_018402905.1 Glandirana rugosa | reverse complement strand
ACAGTTCATTGAGGGAACCATGAATGCCAACATGCACTGTGACATACTGAAGCAGAGCTTCCCCTCCCTTCAGAGACTGGGCCGCAGGGCAGTATTCCAACATAACGACCCCAAACACCTCCAAGACGACCACTGCCTTGCTAAAGAAGCTGAGGGTAAAGGTGATGGACTGGCCAAGCATCTCCAGACCTAAACCCTATTGAGCATCTGTGGGGCCTCCTCAAGCGGAAGGTGGAGGAGCGCAAGGTCTCTAACATCCACCAGCTCTGTGATGTCATCATGGAGGAGGGGAAGAGGACTCCAGTGCCAACCTGTGAAGCTCTGGTGACCTCCATGCCCAAGAGGGTTAAGGCAGTGCTGGAAAATAATGGTGGCCACACAAAATATTGACACTTTGGGCCCAATTTGGACATTTTCACTTAGGGGTGTACTCACTTTTGTTGCCAGCGGTTTAGACATTAATGGCTGTGTGTTGAGTTATTTTGAAGGGACAGCAAATTTACACTGTTATACAAGCTGTACACTCACTACTTTACATTGTAGCAAAGTGTCATTTCTTCAGTGTTGTCACATGAAAAGATAGAATAAATGTGAGGGGTGTACTTACTTTTGTGAGATACTGTATATAATATATATTAGCAATATAACACATTGCAATACTTACAGTTGGCTTGTGAAATTCTGTAATGCTGCCATCTAGTGGTTTTTCTTGGTCTGACAATTTAGACCTAAACATTGTTGGAAACCTGACTCCGGGCAAAGTGTCCTGAGGACATGGCATCCAGGGGTAACCCTCTACCTCCTCTACTGAGATGCCAACCCAGAATCCTTAAAATCCTGTTGGCTGTGCAGTTCCTGGATTTGTTCACAAATGTCTGACACAACTCAGTCCCTGCAACCTCTCACCAGGTGCTTTGACACAAAGTTACAATGCTGCAATCTGATCACTGAGGAGAGGAGACTGAGGAAAGACTTCCTCCCACCTGCAGCAGAATGATAATATTTCATCGTAGACATAGTCACTAACTGAGTTTTAGGAAACCTTTTTTTAATGATAAAAGGAGAAGCATTTCTAAAAAAAAATGTCTACTGTTGATGTCACATAAGGACTTTTTTCATGCAGATCAGCGGTTTACAAACTGCGGTCCATTGGCCAAATGCGACCCTTTTCTTGCTTTTATCCAGCCTTTGGGGCAATATTTCATTCAATGATACCAACAATGGGGCATTATCCCCCCCACACTGACCCCAAGGAAGGGCCCCATTCCTCCCAATGACATCAAAGAATGGGCATTAACCACTTGCTTACTGGGCACTTTCAACCCCTTCCTGCCCAGGCCAATTTTCAGTTTTCAGCACTGTCCCACTTTGAATGACAATTGCGTCATCATGTGACTCAGAACAAATTAACAAAATAAACCCGAAAAATTTGAAATCTTTCTCCTTCATTGATGTGCACTGATGAAGCGGCACTGATGAGCACTGATAGCCAGCACTGATAGGCACTGATAAGGTGGCACTGATGGGCACTAATAGGTGGCGCTGATGGGCACTGAAAAGGCAGCACTGGTGGGCACTGATCAGGAGGCACTGATGAGGCTGCACTGATAGGTGGCGCTGATGGGCACTGATAGGTGACATTGATGGGCACTGATAGGTGGCACTGATGACCACTGATAGACACTGGTAGGTGACACTGATAGGCAGCACTGATAGGTGGCACTGATGATGAGGCACTGATGGGCACTTATTCGCAGCACTGATAGGTGGCACTGGTGGGTATTGATAGGTGGCACTAGTAAGTGGTACTGGTGGGCACTACTTAGCAGTACCAATATGCACTGGTAGGTGACACTGGTGGGCACTGGTAGGTGGCACTGGTGGGCATTGATAGGTGGCACTGGTGGGCATTGTTTAACAGTACTGGTGTGCACCGGTAGTTGGCACTGGTGGGCATTGATAGGTAGCACTGGTAGGTGGCACTGGTGGGCACTGCTTAGCAGTACTGATATGCACTGGTAAGTGGCACTGGTAGGTGGCACTCGTGGGCATTGATAGGTGGCACTGGTGGGCACTGCTTAGCAGTACTGATATGCACTGGTAGGTGGCACTGGTAGACACTGGTAGGTGGCACTGGTGGGCATTGATAGGTGGCACTGGTAGGTGGCACTAGTGGGCACTGCTTAGCAGTACTGATATGCACTGGTAGGTAGCACTGGTGGGTACTGGTAGATGGCACTCATGGGCATTGATAGGTGGCACTGGTAGGAGGCACTGGTGGGCACTGCTTAGCAGTACTGATATGCACTGAGAAATTTAGAAGTGAATACCGCGCTAAGTGTGAGGATGGAACAGGTTAGCTGCCACACAACAACCAATCTATTGTCTTTAACCTATATGCCCAATGTGTAGCGCTCAACCTAAATGTCAATAACTAATTAGTGTAAACCGAGGCATAAAATCAATTATTTCATCTCAATGTAAAGTGCTAATGCAAATCAAAATATAAATTATTCATACATGATCAGCATCATTGGGATAATCCATAAAAATAATCCAGAAGTGTACAATTGACCCAAAACTTGCAAATAATGTACAAAAAGTGCAATAAGATGCAATAAAAAGTACAACAATAAAGTTCTAGTGGGTTATAAATTCCAAGCAGATCATCAACATCAAAAGCATGAAGTGCATTTAAATGTGTGGCACCATAAGGATGCAAGGCTTACCGGAAAGCCAATATATTCAGGCCTGAGTATTGGAAGAGATGGAATGGGAGCAGTGGTGGTGAAATTTTAGGATGGGGGGGCAGACCCTGCCCTTCCTTTTGACCCCTCCCACTTCTCATAAGCCCCACCCCTTATATTTTCCACCCCTTGTGTCAGGTGTATACAGCCCAGCATCACCAGATAAGGTATACAGCATCATCAGATAAGGGTATACAGAGTCACCAGATATCAGTATACAGAGTCCCAGATAGCAGTATACAGAGCCCCAGATAGCAGTATACAGAGCCCCAGATAGGGGTATACAGAGCCCCAGATAGCAGTATACAGAGCCCCAGATAGCAGTGTTCAGAGCCCCAGATAGCAGTATACAGAGCCCCAGATAGCAGTATACAGAGCTCCATATAGCAGTATACAGAGTCCCAGATAGCAGTATACAGAGCCCCAGATAGCAGCATACAGAGCCCCAGATAGCAGTATACAGAGCCCCAGATAGGGTATACAGTCAACAGATAGGGTATACAGGGTCCCAGATAGGGTATACAGAGCCCCAGATAGGGAATAAAGTCACCAGATAGGGGTATATACGGTCCCAGATAGGGGTTCACGGTGCCACCCCCCCGAAGTAGGGACAAATCCCGCACTTACCCCTTCTAATAGGCAGGCAAGCAGGAGTGTGCAGAGATCAGCATGTGGCCAGCGGGCTGTTTGTATGCAGAGCGGCTTGAGGCACAGAGCAAAGCGCCTCAAGGCAGGATTAAACCCTGCCATTGAAGCGTGATGCCTACAATCATGTGATTGCAACTACGTCACGCTTCCCATAGTGCACTTTTTAAACAAACTTTTTTTTTTTAAGGGGACCTTTTTTTTTTTTTTTCTTGGGGGGGTGGGGGCTTGCAGTTGTTCCTCTCCCCTTATTAATTTTGATGCCCTTCTCTATACTCTCTCCAGCTCCAGCACATCCCTCCTGAGGACCGGTGACCAGAACTGGACGGAATGCTCCAGATGTGGCCTCCAGAGGTTTATAAAGTGGCAGGATTATCGTATTATCTCTGGAGTATATCCCTTTTTTTATACATGCCAATATTCTGCCGGCTTTGGTAGCCTCAGCTTGACCTTGCATGCTATTGCTCAATCTATCATCTACTAGGACCCCCAGATCCTTCTCCATCTTTGATTCCCCCCAGAGGCTCTCCTCCCCTAGTGACGGCTGGATTAAGAGCATCATGGGCCTGGTGCTGAGGAAGTTACATCCTCCTCCTCTGCCGGGGCCTGTGCTTGCACCAATAATTTTCACAGCAGTGGACACTGGGCAATGGTGGGCAGAGTGGCGGCGCCATGGTGCCAGGGAAAAGTTCTTGGGCGGCTGGGCCTATATTAAGGTAGGGGCCTAGAGCTGCAGCTCCAATAGCCCCTACGTTAATCTGGCCCTGCCTAGTGAGTAGTTTGCTTTTATGTTCTTAGCCTCCAAGTGCATTATTTTACATTTCTCCATGTTAAACCTCATGTAGTTGCCCACCCCATTATTCTATTCAGGTCTTTCTGTAAAATTTCTATACCCTGATATGAGGTTATTGCCCTGTCTATTTTTGCGCTGTCCGCCAAAACTGAGCTCGAGCTATGTACACCAACCTCTATATCATTTATGACTAAATTAAACAGAATTGGTCTTAAGACAGATCCATGGGGGACCCCACTTACCACTCCAGACCAGTCTGAGTACACGTTATTTATCCCCCACCCTTTGGAAACGGTTTTGATCCATGAACAAACACTATGCCTGCAGACCTCAGATTGTAGATTAAACGTTTATGGGGAACCAGTTTGAATGCTTTTGCAAAATCCAGAGACACCAAGTCTATGGGCCTTCCCCTATCTAGATGGCAGCTCACCTCCTCATACAGTGTTAACAGATTGGACTGGCAGGAACGACCCTTCGTAAACCCATGCTGATTACTGCTAATGATACTATTTCCAACAGCAGATTCTTTGATATGGTCCCTTATCATCCCCTTCAATAGTTTACATACTATCGATGTTAGGCTGACCGGCCTGTAATTCCCAGGAATATATCTCTTCCCTTTTTTGAATATTGGTACCCTGTGGGCTTTTCTCCAATCAGCTGGTACCATTCCAGTCAGTATGCTGTCTGCAAATATTAGGAATAGCGGTCTGGCTATAACCCGACTGAGTTCTTTGAGAACCCTCGGGTGTAAGCCTCCCTGTCCCGGAATTGTATAGCTTTTCTAGTAATTTCTGGACCCTGGCTTCTGTAAGCCGCAAGAGTAGATCCTGAGACGTGCTACTAACAGTACAGTCATGGTTGTTATATCCCTTGAGGGATATCCCTCTTCTGAGGAGAAGAAAGCAATTAGTATAGGTTGCCTTCTCCTTATCATCTGTAACCATCTTATTATCATCATCCTTTCTGTGACCAATATGCCCTGACCTCGCTTTACTGTTAATATATCTAAAAAAGTTTTTGGGATTTTTTTTTACTATTCCCCTCGCCATGTGTCTCTCGTAAAAATTTTTTAGCCACCATGATTTTTTTCTTATACTTCTTATTGCATTCCTTGTAGTGTTGGAATGCTGACAATGACCCCCCCCCCCCTTTATATTTTTTAAAGGCCATTTTTTTCTCTTTAACCCTCTTCACACCTAAGGGTAAAACAAATATTAATGCCTAAGCACAATTTTGCAACTTTGACATGAGTCAGTAAAACCGTACATATCATCACAACTATTTTGTGCTTCTAGGTGGATTATACCATGTTTTTTTTCAGGACAAATTGGGCTTTCACTTGGTGGTAAATAGTTATGGATATCTCCTGTTTTTTTTTTTTTATTATCAAAGGAAAACTGGCACAAAATAGTAAAAAAAATCCTTTTTTTTAATTTAGATGTTAGTCTTGTGACTACCATAACCTATCACCAAAGAACAACCCAAAATAAATTCTCCTGCTCCTGACAATCGCAGTGATATCACGTACGTGTATTGTATGTTGTGTACTGTATGTTGTGTACTGTATGTTGTGTACTGTATGTTGTGTATTGTATATTGTTGTTATTTGTTGTTTGTACCCGTAGTACAGCCCAGAAACAATAGTGCGCATTTTGCTTCTTTCTTTTTTTTTGTCCTACCTAACACACCGACACTAACTGACACTAACTGACACTGATGCTACTCTAAAAAAAATAAAAAAAATTGTGCCCAAAATATATTGACCCTGACCTTGACCCAAACACTTAAAGCGGAGTTCCGTCCACCTTTTTTTTTGTTTTTGGCATCCCCTCTGCTCTTCTATATAATATTATCAAACACAATAATATATTGCCATGCCGTTCCTATGCATATATATTTTTTTTATTCTTGCCTGGGTTCCTGAGCGCATCCATGTCTATTGTGGGCATGTGAAGCCTACTCAGTCCCCACTCGGTCCCTCTTCCTGGATAAGGTGCATGCTGGGTACCCAGCATGCACCTCCCGATCCCACAAGTAGACAGTGTGCGAGTGACCATCCGCCCATCAAGCCTCCAAGCACCGCCCCACAAGCTCAGGACACGCCCCCCACAAGTAGACAGTGTGCGAGTGACCATCCGCCCATCAAGCCTCCAAGCACCGCCCCATAAGTGCAGGACATGCCCCCCGCAAGTGAGGCAGATTAACATTGTCCCTTTTCAGCCATCCTCCCATCAAGCCTCCAAGCACCGCCCCACAAGGGTGGGATACACCCCCACAAGCAGACAGTGGACAAGTGACCATCCGCCCATCAAGCCTTCAAGCACCGCCCCACAAGCGCGGGACACGCCCCCCACAAGTGATGAAGATTAACATTGCCCCCTTTCAGCCATCTGCCCATCAAGCCTCCAAGCACCGCCCCACAAGGGTGGGATACACCCCCACAAGCAGACAGTGGACGAGTGACCACCCGCCCATCAAACCTTCAAGCACCACCCCACAAGCGCAGGACACGCCTCCTGCAAGTGAGGCAAATTAACATTGTGCCTTTTCAGCCATCCGCCCATCAAGCCTCCAAGCACCGCCCCACAAGCATGGGACACCCCCAACAAGCAGACAGTGTGCGAGTGACCATCCGCCCATCAAGCCTCCAAGCACCTCCCCTCAAGTGCGGGACACGCCCACCCACAAGTGAGGCAGATTAACATTGTCCCTTTTCAGCCATCTGCCCATCAAGCCTCCAAGTACCGCCCCCCAAGATAGTTTATAGTTTCAGTGCTGCCCACTGACTCATGGGAAATGGTGACTTACATCTCCCATGAGCCCAAGCGAGGCAGGAAGTGATGCGGAGCACCACGGATCAGGAAGTGGAAGATTACAGGGACCACATAGCAACAGGGCACTTAGGGTGAGTATAATTTTTTTTTTCTCCAAAGGTGATTCAGAATAATTGGAGGATTTGAAAAAAATGTAAAGAAGTTTTTGTGGGTGGAACTCCGCTTTATGACGGATACACACTGTACAATTCTCTTTAGATGTTTTTCCTTTAGATTTACCAAAAAATGTATAATATGAGGTCAGAATTAAACACAATTTGTGTGCAATCAGGCCGGCCCTTGCACTACATAGTTCATTGAATTTAGAACATTATGGGGCATTCGCAGTGAAGCGCCCCATAATGCATTGCACCCAGACGGCACGTACAGCTCGT
Source organism: Glandirana rugosa (assembly GCA_018402905.1). Classification (NCBI taxonomy): domain Eukaryota; kingdom Metazoa; phylum Chordata; class Amphibia; order Anura; family Ranidae; genus Glandirana; species Glandirana rugosa. The sequence goes on along the minus strand of BLSH010426709.1, from coordinate 170,755 downwards.
CCCCATTGGGAGGGCTCCTGCCGTCTGCACGCTTTTTGCTTTGACAGTTTATTTATATGACAGGGCGGGGCCACCCGACGATGTAAGCGAGTGACCCTGCCCCTTCTGACGTCATGTGACGTCAGAGGGGGTGGGCCATGCACTTATGTGACCGGGTGGCCCCGCCCTTCCATATAAATAAACCGTCAAAGCAAAAAGCCAGTCAGATGGCGGGAGCCCTCCCATGGTCCGTCGCTTATTGTGATTGACAATGGATTACAACGGGGGACACTTATCTATATTTTTTGTTTTTTACTAAAGGACTTGTCCCTAATTGTCTCTTGGGTTTTTTTTTTGTTGACACTTTATTGGTGAATTAGTAGGGGTACGATGTACCCAAAACCAATTCACATGGGGGGGGGGTTAAGAATCTGGGGGCCTCCTTATTAAAGGGGGCTTCCAGATTCTGTTAAGCCCCCCTGCCCGCAGACCCCCACAACCACAGCCCAGGGTTGTGGGAAGAGACTCTTTTCCCCATCAACATGGGGACAAGCACCCATGCCCCTTAACCCCAACCCTTAACCCTACCCCTAGCTCTTAACCCTAATATTTAACCCTAACCCTAGCCCTTAACCCCAACCCTTAAACCTTACCCTAGCTCTTTAACCTAACTCTAGCTCTTAACCCTAATATTTAACCCTAACACTAGCCTTAACCCTAACCCTAGCCCTTAACTCTAACCCTAGCTCTTAACTCTAACATTTAACCCTAACCCTAGCCCTTAACCCCAACCCTTAAACCTTACCCTAGCTCTTAACCCTAACATTTAACCCTTACTCTTAACTCTAACATTTAACCCTAGCCCTTAACCTCAACCCTTAACCCTAACCCTAGCTCTTAACCCTAACCCTGACATATGACTGTGGACACATAAAGGTTCCTGCAATACTTTGATGCTACTTGAGTGCCAAAGAGTGCAAAGTCGCATCAAGGTTGCAACAAAGTCGCACTACATCAAGAGAACTGTCATACTTTCATATCAGCAAAAAAAAAGCGATACGCACCGCAAAACGAACCATAAAAAGCTACAATGGAATGGTTTTGGTCAAAGCACATTCATGGGTTAGAATGGCCCAGTCACAGTCCAGACCTAAATCCCATTGAGAATCTGTGGCAAGACTTGAAAATTGCTGATCACAGACGCCCTCCATTCAATCTGACAGAGCTTGGGCTATTCTGCAAAGAAGAATGGGCAGAAATGTCCTCTCTAGATGGGCAAAGCTGGCAGAGACTTCCCCAAAAAGACTTGCAGCTGTAATTGCAGAGAAAGGCGGTTCTACAAAGTATTGACTCCGGGGGGCGCCATACAAATGCCCCCCACACTTTTCACAGATTTATTTGTATCATTTATCATTTTCCTTCCACTTCACAATTATGAGCCACTTTGTGTCGGTCTATCGCAGGGGTAGGCAACCAGTAGCCCTCCAGCTGTTGTGGAACTACATTTCCCATGAGGCATTACAAGGCTGGCAGCTACAATTACTCTCAGAGGCATGATGGGAATTGTAGTTCTGCAACAGCTGGAGGGCCCCAGGTTGCCCACCCCTGGTCTATCGCATAAAATCCCAATAAAATACATTGACATTTTTGGTTGTAACGTGACAAAATGTAGGGAATCTCAAGGGGTATGGATACTTTTTCAGGACTGGTTACAATGTTGCATGCAATGACAGTAAATGATTCTCCATCTTCCCAGCAGCAATCAATGTCAGTTCTGCAAAATGATACTTTGTTAACAGTTTTATTTCCATGTTGCTCATTTGTATTCATCCTGCAGAGGAAACATTTCAGCTGATGATCTAATCTTGCCCACCACTGGTTATCGGCTGCCAGAATCAGATTAGGACATCGCTTTCTTAGTAACCGTTATCTTTTCAATCGCAAGTGGGAAAAAAACATTTCCTTTTCTTGCCATCTCTATATAAACAGCGAGAACCACCGCAAGGCTCCCTTCCTTATTACTTCTTGCAAATTCGAAATGGAGCGGTGCGCAAAGCTCGCAGCCGTTTGCCTCGGAATTTGTTTTATCTTCTCGACTTTTCCTTGCGTTTCTCCAACGAGAGTTTCCAACCCCGATCTCGTCATCGATCGCATCACCAAATTACTAATAGAACTGAAGACAGAACTGAAACGTTTGGTAAGAGAAGCCTTCAAGATCCCAGAGATCATTGCTAAGACGGTGAATAAGAAAGGGGTGACTTCATCAACGTAAAGTTATTTGATGCGATTTTTTTTTGTCGGTCTTCATTCTAGGCAAATAACTCCGATCACTTCAGAGTGGAGGGTCCAACGACGATCGCTCGGGTAAGATTTGTAAAAAAACCTGTATTGTTTTAAGATTCGGTTCACGCTGCCGCCACCCCCAAAGTTGTGCGCCTTTCAGTGTGACTTTGCATTGCGGCTTGACGTGACTTTCATGTGATTTTTTTGATGTTTTGCGACTTTGGCCAATCATAACAATACAGAGTGCGACACATAAGGGGGGGATTTACTAAAACGGGAGCACCCAGAATCTGGTGAAGCTCTGCATGGCAGCCAATCTGCTTCTAAGTTCAGCTTGTTCAATGAAACTTGAAAAAAAGCTGATTGGTTCCCCTGCAGAGCATCACCAGATTTCAGCACCAGATCCTGTTTGACCCCTCCCCTTATAGATTCCACCCATTGGGTCAGGGGTATACAGTATCACCAGATAGGGGTATACAGCATCACCAGATAGAACTATACAGCATCACCAGATAGGAGTATACAGCATCACCAGATAGGAGTATACAGTATCACCAGATAGGAGTATACAGCATCACCAGATAGGAGTATACAGCATCGCCAGATAGGACTATACAGCATCACCAGATAGGAGTATACAGTATCACCAGATAGGAGTATACAGAATCACCAGATAGGAGTATACAGCATCGCCAGATAGGACTATACAGCATCACCATATAGGAGTATACAGCATCACCAGATAGGAGTATACAGTATCACCAGATAGGAGTATACAGCATCACCAGATAGGAGTATACAGCATCACCATATATGGGTATACAGCATCACCATATAGGGGTATACAGCATCACCAGATAGGACTATACAGCATCACCATATAGGAGTATACAGCATCATCAGATAGGGGTATACAGCATCACCAGATAGGACTATACAGCATCGCCAGATAGGGGTATACAGCATTACCAGATAGGGGTATACAGCATCACCAGATAGGGGTATACAACATCACCAGATAGGACTATACAGCATCACCAGATAGGGGTATACAGAATCGCCAGATAGGGGTATACAGAATCGCCAGATAGGGGTATACAGCATCACCAGATAGGGGTATACAGAATCGCCAGATAGGGGTATACAGCATCACCATATAGGAGTATACAGCATCATCAGATAGGGGTATACAGAATCACCAGATAGGGGTATACAGCATCACCAGATAGGAGTATACAGCATCACCAGATAGGGGTATACAGCATCACCAGATAGGAGTATACAGCATCACCAGATAGGAGTATACAGCATCACCAGATAGGGGTATACAGCATCACAGGACAGGGGTATACAGCATCACCAAATAGTAGTATACAGCATCACAGGACAGGGGTATACAGCATCACCAGATAGGGGTATACAGCATCACAAGATTTTGCACTCCCTAATTTTAGTAAATTAACCCCAATTGTGTCATATATATTATCATATGTATATATATATAATGTAAACCTCCCCCATATTATTGAACTTACTCTACCCTCTGAAGTCAGACAAAGTTGCATAAATAAGACATAAAAACGACTTCCCTGTGGCTTTTGTGTTTTTAACATTGCAGTCTATGGTGCTCGTGTCGCAAGGAAGATGCAGGAAGTGCAGGAGCTATTTTTCTTCTTGTCCCTGTAACTTGAGTCACAGCAATTAAGACGGCACCCATTGACTGACTTGTCATGCGACTTTCTGTTTCACATGTCACAGAAAGTTGTGTGTGAAGTTGCAGCAATATGGACCCCAGGGCTGTCACTAGTTTTAACACCCCGTTTTTGTTTTTCTGTGTCCCCCCCCCCATAACATAGGAGTCTATTTATATCTATAAATCTATAGCTACACACACTATATTACCAGAAGTATTGGGACGCCTGCCTTTACGCGCACGTGAACTTTAATGTCATCCCAGTCTTAGTCAGTAGGGTTCAATCAGTGGTGGCTGGTGAAATTTGAGGATGGGGGGGCGCCAGACCCCGCCCTTCCTGTTCAACCCCTCCCCTTATAGATTCCACCCATTGTGTCAGGGGTATACAGCATCACCAGATAGGGTATACAGCATCACCAGATAGGGGTATAGAGCATCATCAGATAGGGGTATACAGCATCACCAGATAGGAGTGTACAGCATCACCAAATAGGGGTATACGGCATCACCAGACAGGGGTACACAGCATCATCAGATAGGGGTATACAGCATCACCAAATAGGGGTACACAGCATCACCAGATAGGGGTACACAGCATCACCAGATAGGAGTATACAGCATCACCAGATAGGGGTATACAGCATCGCCAGATAGTGGTATACAGCATCGCCAGATAGGAGTGTACAGCATCACCAAATAGGGGTATACGGCATCACCAGACAGGGGTACACAGCATCATCAGATGGGGTATACAGCATCACCAGATAGGGGTATACAGCATCACCAGATAGGGGTATACAGCATCACCAAATAGGGGTATACAGCATCACCAGATAGGGGTACACAGCATCACCAGATAGGAGTATACAGCATTACCAGATAGGGGTATACAGCATCGCCAGATAGTGGTATACAGCATCACCAGATAGGAGTATACAGCATCACCAGATAGGGGTATACAGCATCGCCAGATAGTGGTATACAGCATCACCAGATAGGAGTATACAGCATCACCAGATAGGGGTATACAGCATCACCAGATAGGGGTATACAGCATCACCAAATAGGGGTATACAGCATCACCAGATAGGGGTACACAGCATCACCAGATAGGAGTATACAGCATCACCAGATAGTGGTATACAGCATCACCAGATAGGAGTATACAGCATCACCAGATAGGAGTATACAGCATCACCAGACAGGGGTACACAGCATCATCAGATAGGGGTATACAGCATCACCAAATAGGGGTATACAGCATCACCAGATAGGGGTATACAGAATCACCAGATAGGGGTATACAGCATCACCAGATAGGGGTATACAGAATCACCAGATAGGGGTATACAGCATCACCAGATAGGGGTATACAGAATCACCAGATAGGGGTACACAGCATCACCAGATAGGGGTATACAGCATCACCAGATAGGGGTATACAGCATCACCAGATAGGGGTATACAGCATCACCAGATAGGGGCACTTGTGGCACTGACAGCACCCCGACATATGG
>BLSH010426709.1:109867-123251 GCA_018402905.1 Glandirana rugosa | reverse complement strand
ATGGCGGCCATTTTGAAGTTGGCCATATTGAATCCAACTTTTGTTTTTTCAATAGGAAGAGGGTCATGTGATACATCAAACTTATTGGGAATTTCACAAGATAAACAATGGTGCTTGGTTTTAACGTAACTTTATTCTTTCATGAGTTATTTACAAGTTTTTGACCACTTATAAAATGTGTTCAATGTGCTGCCCATTGTGTTGGATTGTCAATGCAACCCTCTTCTCCCACTCTTCACACACTGATAGCAACACCGCAGGAGAAATGCTAGCACAGGCTTCCAGTATCCATAGTTTCAGGTGCTGCACATCTCGTATCTTCACAGCATATGGTTTTTATTATGGTTTTTATGGTCAATAAAAACCAATACCGGGTGAGCTGCTCCTTCCAGGAGGTACCGCCATTCCTCCAAAGCCGACTTGATGGCCAGCAATTCCCTATCACCGACATCATAGTTCCAGCAAGATGGTGCACCACCACATTATGGGTGTCAGGTCCGAGCATTCCTAGAGGAACAGTTTCCTGGAAAGTGGATTGGTCGTCGTGGGCCAGTTGAATGGCCCCCAAGGTCTCCCGATCTGACCCCCTTAGACTTTTATCTTTGGGGTCATCTGAAGGCAATTGTCTATGCTGTGAAGATACGTATATATATAAGATATATAATTCTTATATACACTTGTGTTACCCTTGAGTGCCGAGATAGTCCATGCATATTTTAATTTTGGCGTCTGGGTGCTAATGGGACATCCATACCCCATACATTCACTTCCACTAGAGAGAGAAAGAAACAGGAAAGAAAGAAAGAAAGAAAGAAAGAAAGAAAGAAAGAAAGAAAGAAAGAAAGAAAGAAAGAAAGAAAGAAAGAAAGAAAGAATAAGAAAAAAAAGAGAGAAACAAAAAGAAAGAAAGAAAGAGAGAAAAAAAGAAATAAAGAGAAAATAAACAAAGAGAGAGAGAGAAAGAAAGAGAAAGAAATAGAAACAAAATAAAGAAAGAGAAAGAAAGAGAAAGAAATAGAAACATAATAAAGAAAGAGAAAGGGAAAAAAAAGAAAGAGAGAAGGAAAGAAAGAAAGAAAGAAAGAAAGAGAGAAAAACAAAGAGAAAAAAAAAAAACAGAGAGAAAGAAAGAAAGAAAGAAAGAAAAAGAAAGAGGAAAAAAGGAACTAAAGACAGAGAAAAAAGCAAGAAAGAGAGAAAGAAACAGAAAAAAAGAAAGAATAAGAAAAAAAAGAGAGACAAAAAGAAAGAAAGAAAGAAAGAAAGAAAGAAAGAAAGAAAGAAAGAGAGGAAAAACAGAGAGAGAGAGAGAGAGAGAGAGAGAGAGAGAGAAAGAAAGAAATAAAGAAAGAAAGAAAGAAAGAGAGAAAGAAAGAGAGGAAAAAAGAAAGAAAAAGGAAAAAAATAACTAAAGAAAGAGAAAAAAGCAAGAAAGAGAGAAAGAAACAGAAAAAAAAGAAAGAATAAGAAAAAAAAGAGACAAAAAGAAAGAAAGAAAGATAGAGAAAAACAAAGAGAGAGAGAGAAAGAAAAAGAAATAGAAACAAAATAAAGAAAAAGAAAGAAAGAGAAAGAAAAAGAGAGAAAGAAAGAGGAAAAAAGAAAGAAAAAGGGAAAAAAGAAAGAGAGAGAAAAAAAAAACAAAGAGAGAGAGGAAAGAAAGAAAGAAATAGAAACAAAATAAAGAAAGAAAGAGAAAGAAATAGAAACAAAATAAAGAAAGAGAAAGAGGGAAAAAAAGAAAGAGAAAGAAAGAGGAAAAAAGGAAAGAAAGAAAGAAAGAAATAAAGAAAGAGAGAAACAAAAAGAAAAAAGCAGAGAGAGAGAAAGAAAGAAAGAGAGGAAAAAAAAGAACTAAAGAGAGAGAAAAAAGCAAGAAAGAGAGAAAGAAACAGAGAGAGAGAGAAAGAAAGAAAGAAAAAGAAATAGAAACAAAAAAAGAAAGAGAGAAAGAAAGAAAGAAAGAGAGGGAAAGAAATAGAAACAAAATAAAGAAAGAGAAAGAGGGGAAAAAAAGAAAGAGAAAGAAAGAGGAAAAAAGGAAAGAAAGAAAGAAAGAAAGAAAGAAAGAAAGAAAGAAAGAAAGGAAGAAAGAGAAAAAAATAACAGAGAGAGAGAGAAAGAAAGAAAGAGAGGAAAAAAGAAAGAAAGAGGAAAAAAGGAACTAAAGAAAGAGAAAAAAGCAAGAAAGAGAGAAAGAAACGGAAAAAAAGAAAGAATAAGAAAAAAAAGAGAGACAAAAAGAAAGAGAAAAAAAACAGAGAGAGAGAAAGAAAGAAAGAGAAAGAAAGAAAGAGAAAGAAAGAAAAAGAAATAGAAACAAAATAAAGAAAGAGAAAGAGGGAAAAAGAAAGAAAGAAAAAGGAAAAAAGGAACTAAAGAAAGAGAAAAAAGCAAGAAAGAGAGAAAGAAACAGAAAAAAAGAAAGAATAAGAAAAAAAAGAGACAAAAAGAAAGAAAGAAAGAAAGAGAAAAAAAAAACAAAGAGAGAGAAAGAAAGAAAGAAAGAAAGAAAGAAAGAAAAAGAAATAGAAACAAAATAAAGAAAGAGAGAGAAAGAAAGAAAGAAAGAAAGAGAAAAAAAAAAGAAAGAAAGAAAAAAGAGAGAGAGAAAGAAAGAGAGGAAAAAAGAAAGAAAAATGAAAAGAAGAAAGAGAGAGAAAGAAAGAGAGAAACAAAAAGAAAGAGAAAAAAAACAGAAAGAGAGAAAGAAAGAAAGAGAAAGAAAGAAAGAAAGAAAGAAAGAAAGAAAGAAAGAAAGAAAGAAAGAAAGAAAGAAAGAAAGAAAGAAAGAAAGAGAAAGAAAGAAAGAAAGAGAAAGAAAGAAAGAAAGAGAAAGAAAGAAAGAAAGAAAGAAAGAAAGAAAGAAAGAAAGAAAGAAAGAAAGAAAGAGAAAGAAAGAAAGAAAGAGAAAGAAAGAAAGAAAGAAAGAGAAAGAAAGAAAGAAAGAGAAACAAAATAAATAAAGAGGAAAAAAAGAAAGAGAGAAAGAGAGAAAGAAAGAGAAAAAAAGAAAAATGAAAAAAAAAAGAAAAAAAAAGAGAGAGAAAGAAAGAGAAACAAAATAAAGAAAGAGAGAAAGAAAGAGGTAAAAGGAATGAATAAGGAAATAAGAACTAAAAGAGAAAAAAGCAAGAAAGAGAGAAAGAAACAGAAGAAAAGAAAGAATAAAAAAAAAAAGAGAGAGAAAAAGAAAGAAAGAAAGAAAAATAAAGAAATAAAATAAAGAGATGAATGAAGAAAGCAATGATGTTTTGTTAGCAGTGCAGCATTTTCATTATTTTATCTCCCAATGGTTAACCAAAGGAACCGCACAGCAGACTCTCCCCTCCCCCGTCTGTCTGCTGATTTATCAATCCTCATATCAGGTTGATGAGTTTTTTTGTTCTCGTTTTTCATATTTTAGAAAAAAATAATTGTCTGTAATATAAATTCCCGGTGTGATTTGAGGCACGCACTGTCCTCTCTGTGATCGCAGATGGAGCGTCGCTCTCCCTGCGCTGCGTCTTCATGGCTTTCATGTGCGTCTCTTCAGTCACTTTCTACAATCCGCATCGTTATATTGAGGAAATTTCTCAGCTGCTGGACGAGCTGCTCCACAAATTACAAATCTGGTGAGTGGAATCTTCAGGACTCGAATGCTGAGGGTAATAATTATTATTATAGCGCTGTGCTGCGCTGAAACTGCGATTTATATTAATTAAAAAACAAGTGAGTTTCTTTTTTTTTTTTTTTTTTTTTTAGGAATTGGTGGTGCCCTCCAGGAAAAGTAACCGGTGTGGTTGGTTTAATGAAGGAGGAGAAGCTGTTTAGTAATTGGTGAGCCTGTAAACCTTTGGGGCCGCTTCACACCAAAATGTCATTTTGACTTTAAGAAAAAGAAAAAATCCCCGATTTATTTTATGTTTTATTTTTTTACACTGTCCATTTTTTTTTTATTTATCACTTTTATTCCTATTACAATGTAAACATCCCTTGTAATAGAAATAACAGTGCCAGGTCCTCTTTATTGAGAGATCTGGGGTCAAAAAGACCCCGGATCTCTCATTTTCTGTACCTTAAGCCCGAGAGGTGCAAGTGACGTCGCTCCGGTCCACCAAGGCCATACAGCCAAGAGGGGGCTATCCTTCCCAGGCACCCGGGGGAGGGGATTGGCTCCAGTAAGCTCGGAGACGAGTGGGAGGGGGATGGGGGAGGGGGAGGGGGGTTGGGTAGGGGGGGCGTCTCTCCCACTGCCTATAAAAGTGATCTTGCGGCGAATCCGCCGCTGTGACCGCTTTTATCTGAAAATCGGCTACCTGACTGAAAAAAAGATACTGGGGTCACGGCAGCTAGCTGCAGCCATTACCCCGGTATTTAACGTCAAAGTAATGACGTACATTTACATCTGGTGGTCGGAAAGTGGTTAAAATTAAAATTAAATTTTAAATTAAATTTCAAAATAAAATTAAAATTTAAATTAAAATGTAAAATTACATTTTAAATTAAAATTTTAATGTAACTTGTAGTTGAAATTTAAATGTAAATTGTTGTTAAAATTTAAATGTAAATTGTAATTAAAATTTAAATGTAAAATGTAGTTAAAATTTAAATGTAAATTGTATTAAATTTTAATGTAAATTGCAGTTAAAATGTACATGTAAATTGTAATTAAAATTTAAATGTAAATTGTAGTTAAAATGTAAATTGTAATTAAAATGTAAATGTAAATTGTTGTTAAAATTTAAATATAAATTGTAGTTAAAATTTAAATGTAAATTTTAATTAAAATGTAAATGTAAATTGTAGTCAAAATGTAAATTGTAATTAAAATTTAAATGTAAATTGTAATTAAATTTAAATGTAAATTGTTATTAAAATTTTAATGTAAACTGTAATTAAAATTTAAATGTAAATTGTTATTAACATTTAAATGTAATTTTTTATTAAAATTTAAATGTAAATTGTAGTTAAAATTTAAATGTAAATTGTAATTAAAATTTAAATGTAAATTGTTGTTAAAATTTAAATGTCAAAAATATGTACGATTAAGTGCATTGCAACATTTGAAAATTTAATAAAAAAGAAATTAAAAAAAAAAAATTAAATGTTAAATTATTTTGCTTCCAGGTCAGGGACTTATCGGGGTAGTTAAATAAATTCAGGATAACAGCACCGCATTGTAGAAAGACTGGTCAACAATGGTTTCTCTTGTGTTTCTGACAGTCCTGGATTAATTCAAGTTTAATTTTGTGTTCAAAATTAAACTTTAAAAATATTTGGCCAAATTGCAGGGGATACCTGTAATTTGACTTCCACCTCTAAGGAAAAGCAGCCTTCCAATGGCTTAAGCCAGAAGATGGGGATTCTGAGACAGTGGGGTTTAGTTATTAAAGTTACAGAGGCTGTATACTTTGCAAATAGAATATTACTGAATACGGTGAAGTTGCTTTTACCCTGGATCCTAAAACTATGACAAAATTAAAAAAAAAAAAAAAAAAAAAGATTTTGGATGGACGTTATCTTATTTGCTAAGCTTGTTAAATATTCAGTTTGCAAAGTGACTAGACCAGGGAAATCAACACCAACCTTTTTTACCAAGAAAGAGACACTTGGATGGTCCAAGGGTTTAAAAAAATCGTAGGTTGCATACAAACTGAAATCTAAAAATGATCCTTTAAAAATAAACATTTTAAAAAATAAAATTAAATCATAATAAATGTAATAAAATTAAATCATAAAACGCCTCTAAGCTCCAAGCTGCACACGGGCTGTAGTTTATTTATTTATTTATTTTAGTTTTATGTATTTATTTAGAGAGCAAGGATTGAGGGAGAAATTCTAAGCCACAAAAAAAAAAATAATAATAATATAGCTGGACTTTGTGGGCACACCCAAGCATAGAGATGGCACAAAATAAAATAAATATACTTTATTATAAAATAGGATTAATTATGGAATGCTTACATTTATTTATTTATTTGTATTGTTCACTTGGCACATATTTAGTCATTTTTTTTTTCTTTAGCAACACGTGAATTATGGAATGCTTACATTTATTTATTTATTTATTTGTATTGAATCACTTGGCACATATTTTTGTATTCATTATTTTATTTTATTTTTTTTTAGCAACATGTGAATAATGGAATGCCTACATTTATTTATTTGTATTGAATCAATTAAGCAAATTTTTTTTTTGCACATTACATTAATTGAATGATTCTGATTAATTAAATGTATTGATTTTATATAAAGGGGCACGCGCACCTGTTTTTTTTAACTTATAAAAAAATGTCTCTGTCTAGAAATTCTATGCAATAAACAATAATATTTAATTACAAATGGCTTCTATGCAGCGACAATTTTAATCAAAATGCTAAATAAGTCATTTAAATTTGATTCTGACTTTTTTTAAATTTTAGAATGTTGGCAACAAAGACAAAGAAGTGATTGGCATCAGACTGTATGAAATGGTAAGACCTGGAATGTTACCTGATATTATTTTTATTGTCTTAAATATTTTATTTATTTTTTATAAAATTAAATTTATTTATTTTTTACATTTTTTTTTAGTTTTTCTTAGTTTGCGGATAATTTTAGGGAGGTTGTTTTTGCTTTTTTTTCCCAATGCGGACAATGAACACCACTGGAAACTGGGACTGGCATTATAATCCTCCCTAATACTTACTGTAAAAAAAATAAATACTGTAAAAAAAAAAAAAAAAAAAAACAGTCAATGGCTCCCGCTGCTATTAATCTTCCCAATGAGGAGAGAGTCAATGGCTGGAGCCGCTGCGCTCATGCACATCGCTGGATCGGATCGGGCTCAGGTAAGAAAAGGTGGAGTCTGGGGGGACCAGAAGGTTTTTCACTTTAATCCATAGAATGAGGGCTTTATTTAAATACGATTAAAAAGTAATATATACTATGTGAGTTTCCATGATTTGCTTTAATGACACGGAGAACTACAGTGCCTGGAAAAAGTATTCATACCCCTTGAAATTCCCCGCATGTTGTCATGTGACACCCAAAAACGTAAATGTATTTTATTGGGATTTTATGTGATAGGGCGACACAAAGTGGCTCATAATTGTGAAGTGGAAGGAAAATGATAAATGATACAAATAAATCTGTGAAAAGTGTGGGGGGCATTTGTATGGCGCCCCCCGGAGTCAATACTTTGTAGAACCGCCTTTCTCTCTAATTACAGCTGCAAGTCTTTTTGGGGAAGTCTCTGCCAGCTTTGCCCATCTAGAGAGGGCATTTCTGCCCATTCTTCTCTGCAGAATCTCCCAAGCTCTGTCAGATTGGATGGAGAGCTCTGTGATCAGCAATTTTCAAGTCTTGCCACCGATTCTCAATGGGATTTAGGTCTGGACTGTGACTGGGCCATTCTAACCCATAAATATGCTTTGATCTAAACCATGGATATGCAATTAGCGGACCTCCAAATGTTGCCGAACTACAAGTCCCATGAGGCATAGCAAGACACTGACAGCCACCAGCATGACACCCAGAGGCAGAGGCATGATGGGACTTGTAGTTTTTTTTTCCTTCCACTTCACAATTATGAGCCACTTTGTGTCGGTTTATCACATAAAATCCCAATAAAATACATTTACGTTTTTTGGGAGTCCAACAAAGTCGGTAAGCGTACAACTTTACATTCTTTAAGCGTGCTATGCTATATATCTGCTATTTGGATGGTGGATAACGATCCTGGAGGCCAAGTCCACGTCGGGGGTGTAGGTTCAAATCGGTATCCCAAAGGTTGGTCACATACTCCCAGAAGTATAAAGGGAAAGAAACCTTGCCCCAGGTGACGTCCCCTAGGACGAAACATGTCGGGTGAGCACCACCAGCCGCTGTTTTTAGTGTTTTATGCCGGCTTTAGTACTAACATTTTTGTAAGTGCATTCCTTTTACCTAATTAAATATTTAATCGGTGTCGGTAAGCCGGTAAGCGTACAACCTTACTATCTTTAACTACCTCGCATCCGCGCTATAGCCGAATGACGGCTACAGCGCGGCTCTAAAATGCCGGGAGGACGTCAATAGACGTCCTCCCATTCGGCTCGTGCTGGGCGCGCTCCCGTAAACACGGCGGTTCCCCGTTCTGTGAATGGGACATGCCAGATCTACTGATCCCTGTCACTGGGATCAATTAGATCTGTCATGCCCCTGCCAACCCCGCCCCCCCACAGTTAGAACACACCCAGGGAACATTGTTAACCCCTTCACTGCCCCCTGCAGGTTAACCCCTTCACTGCCAATGACATTTACACAGTAATCAGTGGACATTTAAATTTCTGATCGCTGTATAAATGTCATTGGTCCCAAAAAAGTGTCAAAAACGTCCGACATGTCCGCCCCGATATCGCATTACCGATAAAAATCGCAGATCGCCGCCATTACCAGTAAAAAAATAAATAAATAATAAAAACGCCATAAATCAATGTCCATAGTTTGTAGGCGCTATAACTTTTGCGCAACCCAATCAATAAACGCCGATTGCGATTTTTTTAACCAAAAATATGTAGAAGAATATAAATCGGCCAAAACTGATGAATAAATTTGTTTTTTATTTTTTATTTTTGGATATTTATTATAGCAAAAAGTAAAAAAATATTGTTTTTTTTTCAAAATTTTTGCTCTTTTTTTGTTTATAGCGGTGATCAGAAATGACGCAGAGGCGATCAAATACCACCAAAAGAAAGCTCTATTTGTGGGAAAAAAAGGACGCCAATTTTGTTTGGGTACAACGTCGCACGACCGCGCAATTGTCATTCAAAGAGCAACAGCGCTGAAAACTGAAAATTGGTCCGGGCAGGAGGGGGGTTTAAGTGCCCAGTAAGGAAGTGGTTAAGCGCACTATGCTACATATCTGCTATTTGGAGTACCACCAGCTTCACTGTACCACCGTTTGCAGTTGATTATTGAACCTCTGACAGTTTCAGGAGTCTCAGACCATTCCAGCGACTTTTGTGTTTCTTACCTCTTTTGTATTGTTTGCACTTTATTTTGTGAAGGACATTTATTGCACACAAGTCAACACTGCTTTCTTTCAGTCTATTTCATTATATGGAACTTTTTAGCTCCACGTCTTAATCCACTTCATGGACTTTCTACTTCTCTGAATGCCACATTCATTGTCACTTTTTGCTTATTTTTTTAAAAACTCAAATAAAGATTTTTTATTGAGTTAACAGCAAATACAAATTTGAACCCCTACAATAGATTCCAGATATCACATTATTGCATTGACATTGGTGGATGTGCGCATCAACCACTAACAAGATTACAGTCATTCGTTATTCCAGTTAATCTACCCCCCCCCCCCCATCCCTTCCACCTACCCCAGTGGTAAATAAGAACCATATACTCAATGCTGTGCCATTTGTTTAAATCAAAATGTTACACATTTCTCCATTAACCCCTTCAATACCGGGCACTTACCCCCCCCCCCCCCCACCCAGACCAATTTTCAGCTTTCAGCGCTGTCGCATTTTGAATGACAATTACGCGGTCGTGCGACGCTGCACCCAAACTAAATTTTTGTCATTTTGTTCCCACAAATAGAGATTTCTTTGGGTGGTATTTGATCACCCCTGTGGTTTTTATTTTTTGCGCTACAAATAAAAAAAAGACCGAAAATGTTGAAATAAAGTTTTTCTGTAAATAAGTACATTTTCTCCATCACGGATGGACACTGATAGGCTACACTGACGGGCACTGATGAGGCAGTACTGATTAGCACTGATGAGGCGACACTGATGAGGTGGCACTGATGGGCACTGATGATGAGGCACTTATATGCAGCACTGGTGGGCACTGATAGGTTGCACTGATGGGTACTGATAAGCAGCACTGATGGGCACTCATAGGCGGCACTGATGGGCACTGATAGGTGGCACTGGGCACTGATAGGTGGCACTGAAGGGCACTGATAGGTGCCACTAATAGGTGGCACTGGTGGGCACTGATAGGTGGCACTGAAGGGCACTGATAGGTGCCACTGATAGGTGGCACTGGTGGGCACTGATAGGTGGCCCTGGTGGGCACTGATGGACACTGATAGGCGGCACTGAAAGAGGGCACTGTAAGGTGTCCATTCCCTGGTGGTCTAGGGTGGCATCTGCAATTGGCACTGAGTGCCAGCCATGTTGGGCATTATGCCACTTACCTGGTGGTCTAGTGTGGGCTCCCTGATCATCTCCCTGGTGGTTTAGGCCTAGGCCTATCCAGGCCTCTTTGTTGGCGTCTGACGGGCAGGCAATGAACTCTGCTTCCAGGTGGCTCACCAGACCTTCTACCTGTTCAGTCTGTGCTCTAGACCAAACTTTGATGGCTTATATCTCCATAGAGAAGATCCCCCTCAGGAAGGCCTTAAAGGCCTCCCATGCAATGTTTACATCAGGGTAAGCCTGGTGATTCCACCAAAAGGCGAGGAAACAGCTGTTTTAACATCCAATTGGATTAATAAGGGTGAGTGGTCTGATGTACCCCTAAACCATATATTGTATACTGTAGATCAAAGTATTAGCAGCTGGGGTACACAGGCACAGGTCTATCCTTGACAGCGAGGAATGTGTTTTAGAGAAACAAGAGAATCTGTTCTCCAGCGGGTTGCGCCGCAGCCATGGGTCGTCCCACCCCGCCTCCTCTATGAATTTTCTGAGCGTTGTACGTGAGGGCCCAGTGCCTGGCATGGCGGGGGATGCTTACCCCACATTGGGTCCAGGTAGCCATTTAGATCACCTACCAGGATTAATGGAACATCGTGGTTGTCCAATTGAAAGGTCAGAAGGGTCTGTAGCACAGAGGAGTTAAAGGGTGGGGGTATGTACACCGCTGCAAGGATACACCTGACCCCGTAAAAACCTGCATAACAATATTACAAATCTCCCCTCTGTATCAATCAACTTATCATACAATTGGAAATCAATGGACCTGTGTCCATTGATTTCCAATTGTATGATAACGTAGGCATCTGCCAGCAATATGGGCTCTACAGGAAACCCACCTGGTGCCAGAGACGGTTTCATGTTTGCAGTTCTCTTGGGTGGGATGGGGGTACCATCCCTGGAATAGGAGTTGTAAGTAACATGGTACCCCCATCCCACCCAAAAGAACTGCTGGCAGATGCCTACGGAGAACCATAGCCACCACCATGCGCTTCAGGGGTCCCCAATTCCTCTAATGTTCCAGGACAATAAAGGTACATTAGCCATGGTAAGATTGTAAGGCAAAAACAGCATGGTGTGTGGGGGTCCCGAAGGTGGGTACCTCCACTTGTAAAAACCCCAGATAGTGAGTGAGTACAGGGGGAGCCATTGTAGGGGAGGAGTGGCCTAAGAAAGCCTCATAGTCACCCTGAAGTGGAGAAAGATCAAATGTGCTGGAATCAAAGTCATAGGTTAGGTTCACACAAATTGTTTGCAACAAAACTCTAACTAAGACACCTCCATCACCACAGATATGCGTTGTCATTATTTGAGGACTCTCAGTTTCTGTCTCCTGCATAGGGTGAAGCAACCATGAAGAAAAGAAAGGACCAAACAAAAGGAACTAATAGAAAGACAGTGTGGGCGCAGGCTGCACCCACCTGTCAACCAAAACAAAATAGGCGGGTATAAACACACATCTGCCTGTTCGTTGTGGATTCTCAGTCCAGGAAAAACACGGGTGTAAAGACGATTCTTGCTCACATTCTGGAACAGGATCAACAGTGTTCCCAGCCGGGATTTTCCATTTATTGATCACAACTTAAAGGGTGACTCCGCACCCCACAGGTTAAAGGAAAAAGATGCACCATGGACCTTTTACTCTGCTTCCTGCACCTGCCCTTCTGTGTTGTTGGAGCATTGGCTCGTTTGCATCTAGCCAATCGGAGGCTTCCATTGTGGTCTCGAAGAAATGCGATTATCCTCCAGCCACTATGCGAAGTCTCGGGGGGAACAGCATGGTGTAAAAAATGATGGTTTCTAAACATACAGCTAGGAAGCTATAATTATAAATGAGGGAAGATGGGCCAGGGTATTAAACATAGTAGTGGGGCAAATATTAGATTCTTACCAGAACTTAAGAATACTAGCATAGTCATTTGCCCCCTTAGGGGTGGCTGATAGTTGTGGTTCACCTGACACCCTGCCCTCAGTCACACAATTTCCTCACATCCGGTGTCACGGAACAGGCTGGTACTGTGCTGTTTTATTAGGGGGATAAACTTGGATGGAGAGGGAGAGGCCCCTGATTGACATGGGGGGGGGGGGGGTCCTATTATAGCCATGCATGGGACATCAGTGCAGGCAACCTTCCGCCATCTTCCTCTCGTGGTGTCTGCTGCTGGCTGCAGGCGCTGAGACTCTTCCAGGTCAAGGCGCCGCCCCCACGTTACCAGATGAGCTGGCGCCTGATAAGCAGGCTTGCTGCAGGTCCTGTAGCTGTAACCCCTTGTGTGAAGGATGAAACTTTGCAGGTACGCTGACACTAGCAAAACTTGTCCCGACTTGCTCACTTGTCTGGTGGTTGCCGGTAGCAACAGTAATTTGCAGTAACCACTGTTTTGCTGGAAACTACACCTTTAACACCCCTCTCCACTTAACAACAATAACAGTCCCAGGCATACTTTACTGTAACCAGGAGTTGGAGCAAAAAGTTCAAGATGCCCAGCTTTTGCAGATCGTTGGGCATATTTGTAATACAATGGGCAATGTCCAGCATTTGCAGATCGCTGGACATATTTGTCATCCATGGGTCGCCACAGGCAGGCCCAGACTGGCCATAGGGCACACTGGGCGTACGCCTGGTGGGCTGCGGCCACCGGGCCGCATGTAGTTTTGGGGCCTGACTCCTTCCAGCCGGGTCCCCAGTCCCCACTGTCCGCTCCCAAGGCAGCTAGGCTGCTCCGTGGGCCGGCGCCGCTAATCTGGCCGACTTCAGCTTAGGCAGGGGAACAGAAATGAAGAGGATCAGGTGACCATGAAGAGGGAGGAGCTGCCTGGAGGAGTCCCCTTCTGCCTGATGTCAGAAAGATGTCTCTGCAGCCGCAGACACCAGGGCCAGGACAGCAAAAAAAGTAAGTGACGCCTGCCTGTTTGTGTAAATGCACATATATAAAAAAACATGGTTTGGGCAAAGCTTAGGTAGTCCGTCTTCCCCTGAGGAGGTCCGTCGAGGAGGGAGAAGTACCAGTGGACTAGGAGAAGTAAAGACAAGGGGACGGATTCGACTTCAGCCGGTCTAATCGCCGCGGCCGGGTGCCTCGTCGGATCGACGGAACCCTCGCCTGTCACCCCTGACCCCTGGGCCGACCTTCCTCAGTCCGGGGTTTTGATGTACGCCGGGCCACCGGCGTCGGGTGGTCCGCATGCGGGTCACACGGGATACCGGTCAGACCCGG
>BLSH010426709.1:43701-54755 GCA_018402905.1 Glandirana rugosa | reverse complement strand
TCTTCCCCTATCTTCTGCTTCTTTTTTCTTCCTCCGATCTTCCTCTATCTTCTGCTTCTTTTTTCTTCCTCCGATCTTCCCCTATCTTCTGCTTCTTTTTTCTTCCTCCGATCTTCCTCTATCTTCTGCTTCTTTGTTCTTCCTCCGATCTTCCCCTATCTTCTGCTTCTTTTTTCTTCCTCCGATCTTCCTCTATCTCCTGCTTCTTTGTTCTTCCTCCGATCTTCCCCTATCTTCTGCTTCTTTTTTCTTCCTCCGATCTTCCTCTATCTTCTGCTTCTTTGTTCTTCCTCCGATCTTCCCCTATCTTCTGCTTCTTTTTTCTTCCTCCGATCTTCCTCTATCTTCTGCTTCTTTTTTCTTCCTCTATCTTCTGCTTCTTCCTTCTTCCTCCAATCTTCCCCTATCTTCTGCTTCTTTTTTCTTCCTCCGATCTTCCTCTATCTTCTGCTTCTTTGTTCTTCCTCCGATCTTCCCCTATCTTCTACTTCTTTTTTCTTCCTCCGATCTTCCTCTATCTCTTGCTTCTTTTTTAGGTCTTCCTCCGCTTCTTCCTTCCTCTCATCATCTTCTTTTTCTTTTTTCTCCGCCTCTGCTGCCGCTGCCATGCCGACCAGAGGCGAATCCCAGAATGGGCGATCTTCAGTTTGACAGTTATTTTATAGGTAAGGGCGGGGCCGCCCAGTGATGTAACCAAAGTGACCCCACCCCTCCTGACATCATGTGATGTTAACAAGTCGCACAAGTGTGAATGGAGGCGTGGTCAGTTAGGAAATGGCTTGCTGTAGCAATCCTATGTCTTATATAATAGTTTTAGTACAACAGCATAATATACATTGTATGCTTCTTTTTACATTTTAGAACGTGGATCTGCCTGACGAAGAGCCTTGTCCCACAAGACGTGCACTGGTAAGATATGCGATTCATTCATATTATTATGATATATGATTTATATAGCACTGACAGTTTTGCATCAAGCTTTACAAAATAAAGGGAGACAATGCAGTTACAAGACAGTTCAGAGTGTTAGAAGGGCCTTGCTCACAAGAGCTTGCAATCTAATAGAGAGGGGCAAGTGATACAAAAGGGAGGAATTTTCGGGGATCACCTAATTAACCACTTGAAGCCGGCTCTAAAGACGGCTACAGCGTGTGCTTAAATTGCCGGGAGGGCTTACATGGAAGTCCTCCCATGCTTGGGCGCCGCGCTCTGTGATTACCGAGTCCTTTATTGTGCCCTTTATCACGCGATCAGCTGTCAGCCAATGACAGCTGATCACATGATGTAAACAGAAGCTGGTAATCTGCTTTTTTTCCCCTCATGCTGACAGTGGGAGGAGAAAACAACAAGCCGATTACCGGCTTCTGTAAAAGGGACATTGGTCTCACACAGTGCTCCTAACCAGTGCCCACCAGTGCTCCTAACCAGTGCCCACCAGTTCCACCTACCAGTGCCCACCAGTACTCCTAACCAGTTCTCACCAGTGCTCCTAACCAGTGCTCACCGGTGCTCCTAACCGGTGCCCACCAGGGCTCCTAACCAGTTCTCACCAGTGCTCCTAACCAGTGCTCACCGGTGCTCCTAACCGGTGCCCACCAGTGCTCCTAACCAGTGCCCACCAGTGCTCCTAACCAGTGCTCCTAACCAGTGCCCACCAGTGCTCCTAACCAGTGCCCACCAGTTCCACCTACCAGTGCCCACCAGTACTCCTAATCAGTTCTCACCAGTGCTCCTAACCGGCGCCCTCCAGTGCTCCTAACCAGTGCTCCTAACCAGTGCCCACCAGTGCTCCTAACCAGTGCTCCTAACCAGTGCCCACCAGTGCTCCTAACCAGTGCCCACCAGTTCCACCTACCAGTGCCCACCAGTACTCCTAACTAGAGTTGAGCGAACTTCTAGAAGTCCGGGTTCTGCTGGTTCGGCCGAACTTCGGGACAAAGTCCGGGTTCGGGCCCGGACAGAACCCAAACTTTGTCCCGGACCCCGAACCCCATTGAAATCAATGGGGACCCGAACTTTTAGGCACAAAAATGGCTGTAAGAAAGCCCTGGAAAGTCCTAGAGGTCTGCAAAAGGAAGGAAATGGGGGTAAGGGTGGGACAAGTGACCTACAAAGAAATGGGGACAGGGAAATAACTAAAAGCATTTTTAAAAAAATAAAAACATAAATAATCAAAAATGGAGGTGAATGTGGATCATCTTCAAACTGGGTCTGAAAAGTATTAATTAACGGTAGAAGCCATATAACTGTTCTAAAATCATCTTCAAACTGTGTCAAAAAAATATAAATAAGCCGGGAGAACCCATATCACTGTTCTGCAAACATCTGGAAAGTCTGTGTGTCACTTTAAATGAAACCGGGACAAACGGAACTACTGTTCTGCAAACATCTGGAAACTGTGTGTGAAACTACAGCATAGAGAAGAACAAGGATATGGTTTCGCTCTGCTATAGTTTCAAACACAGTTTGCAGATGTTTGCAGAACAGTGATATGATAGCAGAGCGAAACCATATACCTGTTCTTCTCTATGCTGTAGTTTCACACACACATTCCAGATGTGTGCAGAACAGATGTTCACTTATTCCCGGTTTTTGTTAAAGTGACACACAGACTTTAACCACTTCAGCCCCGGAAGGATTTCCAGCTTTAGGACCGGAGCCCTTTTTGCGATTCGGCACTGCGTCGCTTTAACTGACAATTGCGCGGTCGTGCGGCGTTGTACCCAAACGAAATTTGCGTCCTTTTTTTCCCACAAATAGAGCTTTCTTTTGGTGGTATTTGATCCCCTCTGCGTCATTTCTGATCGCCGCTATAAACAAAAGAAGAGCGACAATTTTGCAAAAAAACCCAAATTTCTTACTTTTTGCTAAAATACAAATCCAAAAAAAAAAAATATAAAAAAACATTTTTTTCACCGTTTTTGGCCGATTTATATTCTTCCTCATATTTGCGATAAAAAAATCGCAATCGGCGTTTATTGATTGGTTTGCGCAAAAGTGGTCGCGTTTACGGATGATGAGAATTCATTTTTGGGGTTTTTAATTTTTTTTTATTTTTTACTAAAAATGGCGGCGATCTGCGATTTTTTGCGGTACTGCGATATTTCAGCGGACATGTCGGACCATTTTGACACTTTTTTGGGACCATTGGCATTTATACAGCGATCAGTGCTATAAAAATGCACTGATTACTGTGTAAATGCCATTGGCAGTGAAGGGGTTAACCTGCAGGGGGCGCGCTAAGGGTTAACTATGTTCCCTGGGCGTTCTAACTGTATGGGGGGCTGCCCTAGCTGGGGAAGGGAAGTGATCACAGCCCTTCCCCCTCACACAGAGCGGAGGTCCATGTTTACTTACACGGACCTCCGCTCTTTCACTCCGGGGGGGGCATCGCGGGTGGCCGGCGGCAATCGAAGCCGCCGCACCCGCTCCCTGGCCCCCCCGAACACAGTGAGCGCGCGCGCGCCGCTCACAGTGGCTCTGTATCGCGGCCGCCATCGTATGACGGCGTTTTGCGTTACAGAGCCACATTGTCGCCGTCAAATGCCGATCAGCGGTCGGCAAGCGGTTAAAGATGTTTGCAGAACAGTAGTTCAGTTAGTCCCGGTTTTATTTAAAGTGACACACACAGTTTCCAGATGTTTGCAGAACAGTGATATGGGTTCTCCCGGCTAATTAATACTTTTCAGACCCAGTTTGAAGATGATCCACATTCACCTCCATTTTTGCTTTTTTTATGTTTTTATTTTTTTTTAAATATTTAAAGTTATTTCCCTGTCCCCATTTCTTTGTAGGGCACTTGTCCGACCCTTACCCCCATTTTCCTTCCTTTTGCAGACCTCTAGGACCTTCCTGGACTTTTTTTACAGCAATTTTCAGAACTTTCATTAAAATTACCAGAACCCCGGACCCGAACCCGGACTTTTTTTGAAAAGTCCGGGTTCGGGTCCGGGTCTCGGACACCCCAAAGTTCGGTACGGACCCGAACTTTACAGTCCGGGTTCGCTCAACTCCTAACCAGTTCTCACCAGTGCTCCTAACTAGTGCTCACCGGTGATCCTAACCGGTGCCCACCAGTGCTCCTAACCAGTGCCCACCAGTTCCACCTACCAGTGTCCACCAGTACTCCTAACCAGTGCTCACCAGTGCTCCTAACCAGTGCTCACCAGTGCTCCTAACCAGTGCCCACCAGTTCCATCTACCAGTGCTCCTAACCAGTGCTCACCAGTCCTCCTAACCAGTGCTCACCGATGCTCCTAACCATTGTCCACCAGTTCCACCTACCAGTGCCCGCCAGTGCTCCTAACCAGTGCTCACCTGTGCTACTAACCAGTGCCCACCAGGTCCACCTTCCAGTGCCCACCAGTGCTCCTAACCAGTGCCCACCAGTGCTCCTAACCAATGCCCACCAGTGCCACCTACCAGTGCCCATCAGTACTACTAACCAGTGCCCACCAGTGCCACCTATCAGTGCCCATCAGTGCCTCATCATCAGTCCCACATATCAGTGTCACCTCTGTGCCCTTCAGTGCTGCCTATCAGTGTACATCAATGCCACCTATCAGCGCAGCCTCATCAGTGCCTCCTGATCAGTGCCCACCAGTGCCCCTAACCAGTGCCTACCAGTGCCACCTACCAGTGCCCATCAGTACTGCTAACCAGTGCCCACCAGTGCTCCTAACCAGTGCCCACCAGTTCCATCTACCAGTGCCCACCAGTACTCCTAACCTGTTCTCACCAGTGCTCCTAACCAGTGCTCACCGGTGCTCCTAACCGGTGCCCACCGGTGCTCCTAACCACTGCCCACCAGTGCTCCTAACCAGTGCCCACCAGTGCTCCTAACCAGTGCCCACCAGTTCCACCTACCAGTGCCCACCAGTACTCCTAACCAGTTCTCCCCAGTGCTCCTAACTAGTGCTCACCGGTGCTCCTAACCGGTGCCCACCAGTACTCCTAACCAGTGCCCACCAGTTCCACCTACCAGTGTCCACCAGTACTCCTAACCAGTGCTCACCAGTGCTCCTAACCAGTGCTCACCGGTGCTCCTAACCAGTGCCCACCAGTGCTCCTAACCAGTGCCCACCAGTTCCACGCCTAACAGTGCTCCTAACCAGTGCTCACCAGTCCTCCTAACCAGTGCTCACCGAAGATCCTATCCAGTGTCCACCAGTTCCCCCTACCAGTGCCCGCCAGCGCTCCTAACCAGTGCTCACCTGTGCTACTAACCAGTGACTACCAGTTCCACCTTCCAGTGCCCACCAGTGCTCCTAACCAGTGCCCACCAGTGCCCCTAACCAATGCCCACCACTGCCACCTACCAGTGCCCATCAGTACTACTAACCAGTGCCCACCAGTGCCACCTATCAGTGCCCATCAGTGCCTCATCATCAGTCCCACATATCAGTGTCACCTCTGTACCCTTCAGTGCTGCCTATCAGTGTACATCAATGCCACCTATCAGCGCAGTCTCTTCGGTGCCTCCTGATCAGTGCCCACCAGTGCCTACCAGTGCCACCTACCAGTGCTCATCAGTACTGCTAACCAGTGCCCACCAGTGTTGCCTATCAGTGCCACTTACCAGTGCCCATCAGTGCCACCTAATAGTGAAGCTTCATCAGTGCCTCCTGATCAGTGTCCACCAGTGTCACCTCATCAGTGCCCATCAATGCCACCTATCAGTGCCGCCTTCTCAGTGCCCATCAGTGCTGCCTCATCAGCACAACAGTGAAGGAGGAAAATTACCTGTTTGCAAAAGTTTATAACAAACTATGAAACCTGTTTTTTTTTTCAAAATATTCAATCTTTTTTGTTTGTTTAGCAAAAAATAAAAAATGCAGCAGTGATTAAATCGCACTAATAGAAAGCTTTATTTGTGGGAAGATAAAAATGTCATATGAGTGCAGTGTCACATGACCGCGCAATTGTCGTTCAAAGTGCTGAAAATTGTCCTGGGCAGGTAGGGGGAGGGGAGTGCCCGGTAAGAAAGTGGTTAATTTTCCTATTCCAGGTAAAGAACATTTGCTGCAAGCGCATAAAAATACAAAAAAATCACGTCTGCAACATTTTATAGATCTGAGATCTGAGGTGGCGCTGTAAATATCTCCCCTTTCCAAAATGATCAATAATATTCCAATTAAAAGCAGATAACAAAATAAAAAAATATAATAAAATGATCAATAATATTCCAATTAAAGGCACATAACAAAAGAAAAAAATATAAAAAAATAATGATCAATAATATTCCAATTAAAAGCAGATAACAAAATAAAAAATATAATAAAATGATCAATAATATTCCAATTAAAGGCACATAACAAAATAAAAAATATATAATAAAATGATCAATAATATTCCAATTAAAGGCACATAACAAAATAAAAAAAAATTAAAAAATAATGATCAATAATATTCCAATTAAAGGCACATAACAAAATAAAAATATATAATAAAATGATCAATAATATTCCAATTAAAAGCACATAACAAAATAAAAAAATATAATAAAATGATCAATAATATTCCAATTAAAAGCACATAACAAAATAAAAAAATATAATAAAATGATCAATAATATTCCAATTAAAGGCACATAACAAAATAAAAAAAATATTAAAAAATAATGATCAATAATATTCCAATTAAAGGCACATAACAAAATAAAAATATATAAGAAAAAAGATAAATAATATTCCAATTAAAAGTACATAACAAAATAAAAAAAATAATAAAATGATCAATAATATTCCAATTAAAGGCACATAACAAAATAAAAAAATATAAAAAAAAAATAATGATCAATGATATTCCAACTTAAGGCACATAACAAAATAAAAAAAATAATAAAATGATCAATAATATTCAAATTAAAGGCACATAAAATAAAAAAAATATAAAAAAAATAATGATCAACGATATTCCAATTAAAGGCACATAACAAAATAAAAAAATATAATAAAATGATCAATAATATTCCAATTAAAGGCACATAACAAAATAAAAAAAATATTAAAAAATAATGATCAATAATATTCCAATTAAAGGCACATAACAAAATAAAAATATATAAGAAAAAAGATAAATAATATTCCAATTAAAAGTACATAACAAAATAAAAAAAATAATAAAATGATCAATAATATTCCAATTAAAGGCACATAACAAAATAAAAAAATATAAAAAAAAAATAATGATCAATGATATTCCAACTTAAGGCACATAACAAAATAAAAAAAATAATAAAATGATCAATAATATTCAAATTAAAGGCACATAAAATAAAAAAAATATAAAAAAAATAATGATCAACGATATTCCAATTAAAGGCACATAACAAAATAAAAAAATAT
Source organism: Glandirana rugosa (assembly GCA_018402905.1). Taxonomy (NCBI): domain Eukaryota; kingdom Metazoa; phylum Chordata; class Amphibia; order Anura; family Ranidae; genus Glandirana; species Glandirana rugosa. The sequence continues at coordinate 47,409 of BLSH010426709.1, read as the reverse complement.
AATAAAATGATCAATAATATTCCAATTAAAGGCACATAACAAAATAAAAAAAATATTAAAAAATAATGATCAATAATATTCCAATTAAAGGCACATAACAAAATAAAAATATATAAGAAAAAAGATAAATAATATTCCAATTAAAAGCACATAACAAAATAAAAAAATATAATAAAATGATCAATAATATTCCAATTAAAAGCACATAACGAAATAAAAAAATATAATAAAAGGATCAATAATATTCCAATTAAAGGCACATAACAAAATAAAAATATATAATAAAATTATCAATAATATTCCAATTAAAAGCATATAACAAAATAAAAAAATATAATAAAATGATCAATAATATTCAAATTAAAAGCACATAACAAAATAAAAAAATATAATAAAATGATCAATAATATTCCAATTAAAGGCACATAACAAAATAAAAAAAATATTAAAAAATAATGATCAATAATATTCCAATTAAAAGCACATAACAAAATAAAAAAATATAATAAAATGATCAATAATATTCCAATTAAAAGCACATAACAAAATAAAAAAATATAATAAAATGATCAATAATATTCCAATTAAAGGTACATAACAAAATAAAAAAATATAATAAAATGATCAGTCGCATTCGTCTAAACACTGTGTCCATATAAACTATAAAAGTTCGCAAAACCAGCGAGGGATCGCTATCATTTCTCCGCACAGATATTCTTATCCATTACATCCAGTCTGTGGAAAACCGCCCTCCGATCCGCCGCGTGATTAGCGATTCGCCTCTCCCCAACAGCCAATCTCAATCAACAAATCATAATGCCTCTCATATACGATCGGCATGTAAAACTTTTCAGGATGTCGCTCAAAAACTCTCTCTGATGTCACAATTCCAGCCTCCATTCGCCTTTAACTACTTGCATGCTGGGCACTTTTACCCCCTCCCTGCCCAGGCCGATTTTTAGCTTTCAGCGCTGTCAAATGACAGTTACTCAGTCATGTGACACTGCACCCATGTGACATTTGTATAATTTATTTCACACAAATAGAGCTTCCTTTTGGTGGGATTAAATCACCTCTGTTTATTTTATTTATTTTTTGCTAAATTGAATTGGTGATCTGTATACTGTGAAGTGTAAAGTCTTTTAGACCCCCCATCCCTCCATAAAGAGTACCGGTCACCATATATTACTATCACAAGGGATGTTTACATTCCTTGTGATAGCAATAAAAGTGATCAGAATTTTTTTTTTAAAGGAACCGTGTTAATAGAAAAAATAAAATAAAATAAATATAAAAAAAATAAATTAAAGCGCCACCATCCCCACGAGCTCGGGCAGCAAAGAAAACGCATATGTAAGTCGCGCCCGCGTATGAAAACGGTGTTCAAACCACACATGTGAGGTATCGCCGCGATCGTTGGAGTGAGAGCAATAATTCTAGCAAAATACCTCCTCTGCACCTCTAACCTGGTAACCGTTAAAAATTTTTAAAGCATCGCCTATGGAGATTTTTAAGTACCGGAGTTTGTCGCCATTCCATGAGTGCGCACAATTTTCAACCGTAACATGTATGGTATCTATTTACTCAGCGTAACATCCTCTTTTCACAATATACAAAAAAAAAATTGGGCTAACTTTGCTGTTGTCTTGTTTTTTAACTCAAAAAAGTGATTTTCTTTTTCCAAAAAAAAAGCGATTGAAAGACCGCTGCGCAAATACCGTGTGACAAAATGTATTGCAACGATCGCCATTTTATTCTGTAAAGTGTTTGTAAAAAAACATATATATAATGTTTGGGGGTACTAAGTCATTTTCTATTAAAAAAAAAACCCTGATTTTAACTTGTAAGCAACAAATGTAAAAAAGGGCTCCGGGGGTGAAGGGTTAAAAACTGTATATATTTTAAGACACCACATCAAGTGGACTATATACCTTATGTACAGATATACAGAGCACGCTGAATACGTTGTGTGTGTATATATATATTCTTGCACTGCCTAAATAGACGCTATATACTATATACACGTAATTAGCTGTATATAGTCTACTACACTAAAGGCATTGCATATAGATAGATAGATAGATAGATAGATAGATAGATAGATAGATAGATAGATAATAGATAGATAGATAGTACTCACTTTTGTTGCCAGTGGTTTAGATATTAATGGCTGTGTGTTGAGTCATTTTGAGGGGACAGCAAATTTACACTGTTATACAAGCTGTACACTCACTACTTTACATTGTAGCAAAGTGTCAGCTCTTCAGTGTTGTCACATGAAAAGATAGAATAAAATATTTACAAAAATGTGAGGGGTGTACTTACTTTTGTGAGATACTGTATATATTTAGTTGGAACGATGCTATATTGGTTGACCCTTGAGTTACCGCTATTATTATTCTTATTCAATGTTCTCACTTGATATCTCGTTGTAACGACATCTCTCTACTATTGATGCATGTTCTTTTTGTTTATTGTTGCTTACGATGAAAACAATAAGAACGTATTGATTAAAAAAAAGAAAAATACTGGAGGAACATTTGCATTCATCAGCCAGGAAGCTGTGCATGGGAAGTACTTGGACGCAACAAAGCCTCAAACCTTCTGCCACAAAGTATCCCTCTTACAATACGCCAACCAGCACAGAGACAAGCCTCAAACCTTCTGCCACAAAGTATCCCTCTTACAATACGCCAACCAGCACAGAGACAAGCCTCAAACCTTCTGCCACAAGACCAAAATTAAGCTTTTTGGCCACAACCATAAACGTTACATTTGGAGAGGAGTCAACAAGGCCTGTGATGAAAGGTCCACCATTCCTACTGTGAAACACGGAAGTGGATCGCTGATGTTTTGGGGATGTGTGAGCTACAAAGGCACAGGAAATTTGGGCAAAATTGATGGCCAGATGAATGCAGTTATCAAAAAATACTGGAGGAACATTTGCATTCATCAGCCAGGAAGCCGCGCATGGGACGTACTTGGACATTCCAACATGACAATGATCCAAAACACAAGGCCAAGTCGACCTGCCATTGGCTACAGCAGAATAAAGTGAAGGTTCTGGAGTGGCCATCTCAGTCTCCTGAACTCAATATCATTGAGCCACCCTGGGGAGATTTCAAACATGCAGTTCATGCAAGGCAGCCCAAGAATTTCCAGGAACTGAGGAATGGGCAGCTTTACCATCTGAGAAGATAAAAAGCCTCGTCACCCACAAATACCACAAAAGACTTCAAGCTGTCATTTGGAGTGATGAGACCAAAATTAAGCTTTTTGGCCACAACCATAAACGTTACATTTGGAGAGGAGTCAACAAGGCCTATGATGAAAGGTCCACCATTCCTACTGTGAAACATGGAGGTGGATCGCTGATGTTTTGGGGATGTGTGAGCTACAAAGGCACAGGAAATTTGGTCAAAATTGATGGCAAGATGAATGCAGTTATGTAGAACGGTAGTTAAAACTGGTTTAAAGGACACGGAAACATCGAGTGTGTAGGGGTTTTGTAGTCGCTAGGTGGAGGTACAAAGTGTCATCCTTACCACCTGGAAAGTAGTATCCGGAACAACTGAGGAGAGGTTTACATTGCAAATACCAACACCGGTTTTTCGAATTAAAACCAGAGTAGTGAGGTTTACTGTCGAACTTCAGAAAACACCATAAACACCCACTGCTCCGAAAAATAGAAGAGTCTACCATTTCGAC
>BLSH010426708.1:8930-30422 GCA_018402905.1 Glandirana rugosa | reverse complement strand
ACTCTTGTTAACCCCTTGCTTACCGGGCACTTAACCCCCCCCCCCCCCTCCCTCCTGCCCGGACCAATTTTCAGTTTTCAGCCCTGAATGGCAATTGCGCGGTCGTGCGGCGTTGCACCCAAACAAAATTGACGTCCCTTTTTTCCTGCAAAGAGAGCTTTCTTTTGATGGTATTTGATCACCTCTGCGTTTTTTATTTTTTGCGCTAAAAAAGAGCGCCTATTTTGAAAAAAGAAAATTTTTTTAAACTTTTTGCTATAATAAATATCCCCAAAAAAAAAAAAACACATTTATTCCTCAGTTTAGGCCGATTGCGCGGTCGTGCAACAAAATTGACGTCCTTTTTTCCCTGCAAAGAGAGCTTTCTTTCGGTGGTATTTGATCCCCTCTGCGTTTTTTATTTTTTGCGCTAAAAAAAGAGCACCTATTTTGAAAAAAGAAATTTTTTTTTAAACTTTTTGCTATAATAAATATCCCCCCCCAAAAAAAAACACATTTATTCCTCAGTTTAGGCCGATTGCGCGGTCGTGCAACAAAATTGACGTCCTTTTTTCCCTGCAAAGAGAGCTTTCTTTCGGTGGTATTTGATCACCTCTGCGGTTTTTATTTTTTCGCTAAAAAAAGAGCGCCAATTTTGAAAAAATAAATTTTTTTTTAAACTTTTTGCTATAATAAATATCCCCCCCAAAAAAAAACACATTTATTCCTCAGTTTAGGCCGATTGCGCGGTCGTGCAACAAAATTGACGTCCTTTTTTCCCTGCAAAGAGAGCTTTCTTTCGGTGGTATTTGATCACCTCTGCGTTTTTTATTTTTTGCGCTAAAAAAAGAGCGCCAATTTTGAAAAAATAAATTTTTTTTTAAACTTTTTGCTATAATAAATATCCCCCCCAAAAAAAAAACACATTTATTCCTCAGTTTAGGCCGAATGCGCGGTCGTGCAACAAAATTGACGTCCTTTTTTCCCTGCAAAGAGAGCTTTCTTTCGGTGGTATTTGATCACCTCTGCGTTTTTTATTTTTTGCGCTAAAAAAAGAGCGCCAATTTTGAAAAAAGAAATTTTTTTTTAAACTTTTTGCTATAATAAATATCCCAAAAAAAAAAAAACACATTTATTCCTCAGTTTAGGCCGATTGCGCGGTCGTGCAACAAAATTGACGTCCTTTTTTCCCTGCAAAGAGAGCTTTCTTTCGGTGGTATTTGATCCCCTCTGCGGTTTTTATTTTTTGCGCTAAAAAAAGAGCGCCAATTTTGAAAAAAGAAATTATTTTTTTTAACTTTTTGCTATAATAAATATCCCAAAAAAAAAAAAAACACATTTATTCCTCAGTTTAGGCCGATTGCGCGGTCGTGCAACAAAATTGACGTCCTTTTTTCCCTGCAAAGAGAGCTTTCTTTCGGTGGTATTTGATCACCTCTGCGTTTTTTATTTTTTGCGCTAAAAAAAGAGCGCCAATTTTGAAAAAAGAATTTTTTTTTTAAACTTTTTGCTATAATAAATATACCAAAAAAAATAAAAACAACTTTATTCCTCAGTTTAGGCCGATTGCGCGGTCGTGCAACAAAATTGACGTCCTTTTTTCCCTGCAAAGAGAGCTTTCTTTCGGTGGTATTTGATCACCTCTGCGTTTTTTATTTTTTGCGCTAAAAAAAGAGCGCCTATTTTGAAAAAAGAAATTTTTTTTTAAACTTTTTGCTATAATAAATATCCCCCAAAAAAAAAAAACACATTTATTCCTCAGTTTAGGCCGATTGCGCGGTCGTGCAACAAAATTGACGTCCTTTTTTCCCTGCAAAGAGAGCTTTCTTTCGGTGGTATTTGATCCCCTCTGCGTTTTTTATTTTTTGCGCTTAAAAAAGAGCGCCAATTTTGAAAAAAGAACAATTTTTTTTAACTTTTTGCTATAATAAATATCCAAAAATAAAAAAAAACACATTTATTCCTCAGTTTAGGCCGATATTCTTCTACATATTTTTGGTAAAAAAAATTAAAAAAAAAATAGCAATAAGCGTATTTTGATTGGGTTGCGCTAAAGTTATAGCGCCCACAAAATATGGAAATTGGTAAAAAAAATTGCAACTCCACTCCATTTATTAGTTGTTTGCATCTATTTGGACGTGGCGGTTATTTTTGTCTATATGCATCACCACTTCCCCACCTTCCATGGAGGTGACACCTTCCATGGAGCCCCAGACCAAGAGAGAGTGACAGTTATTTTGTGTTTCTGCCATTTGCAAATAATCGCACCGACTGTTGTCTCCCTCTCACCAAGCTGCTTGGCGATGGTCTTGTAGCCCCCATTCCAGCCTTGTGTAGCTCTACAATCTTCTCCCTGACCTCCTTGGACAGCTCTTTGGTCTCGGCCATGGTGGAGAGATTGGAATCTGATTGATTGATTGATTGATTGGTTCTGTGGAGAGGAGTCTTCTATACAGGTAACAAGCTGAGATCAGGAGCACTCCCTTTACTAGAGAACTTCTAATCTCAGCTCATTACCTGCATAGAAGACACCAAAAATCTCGCTGATTGATAGGAGATCAAATAATTATTTCACTCATTAAAATGCAAATCAATTTATAACTTTTTCGAAATGCGTTTTTCTGGATATTTTTGTTATTCCGTCTCTCGCTGTTATAATAAACCGACCATTAAAATTGTAGACCGATCGTTTTTTGTCAATGGGCAAACCTACAAAATCAGCAGGGGGGCAAATACTTTTTTTGCCCTCACTGCATCTGAGAGGCAGAAATTGACCATTGCTCAAGGAACCCCTAGCAACCCCTGGAGGAACCCTGGTTGAGAAACCCTGATCCACAGTATATGATCGATACCAGGGATATGCAATTAGTGGACCTCCAGATGTTTTCAGAACTACAAGTCCCATGAGGCATAGAAAGACTCTGACAGCCACAAGCACGACACCTAGAGGCAGAGGAATGATGGGACTCAGTGGTGTATCATCCATGGGTGCAGGGTGTTCACTGAACACGGGCCCTGAGGGGTGGGGGGCCCACTGTGCTCTGAACCACACTGCACCCATGGGTGATCTCTCCCTGGTTGGCAGCCGAGCGGTGTGGGCTTGCACACGGGCCCACCAATTTCATGATACGCCCCTGATGGGACTTGTAGTTTTGCAACAGCTGGAGGTCCGCTAATTGCATATCCCTGATCGATATGTGCAAAATCTATTTCTACAGATTAGAGCTGGGCGAAAAGTTCGGCCCAAACATCGCCTGTTTTGCCCGTTTGACGAACACCCGAATTTGCAGGGCGTTCGCCCCGCCAAATGCCCTGCAGTGCACTGTGCAGCGTTTCAAAGCGTTTCAAAGCTTTGCCCAATCAGGGAGCAGTCAATGGGCTTCCCCACTGACAGCTGAATAAAAAGAAAAACATTGCCGAAAATAAAAAAGTGAGGAAAAAAAATGGCTTGGGGGTCCCCCCCCTAATCCATACCAGGCTCTTTGGGGTCTGGAATGGATTTTAAAAAAAAAATGGCGCGAGGCCCCCAAAATCCATATAGACCCTTTTCTGATCATGCAGCCTGGCAGGCCAGGAAATGGGGGGACGAGCGAGCGCCCCCCAAACCCCCCCTCCTGATTAGCACACAGCCACAGCCTTGAAGAAGTGGGAATGTTAGGAAAATGGACTTTGGCCGTTTCTGGCCCTCTGTGCGCGTCCGCGCGCCCGTGCACGCTAACGGCGCCCATAGCGGCCATTTAAGCAGGACAGCACCAGGAAGCAGCATTTGTGTGTTCCTGAAGCAACCTGTGACCCTGATCGTTTGTTTCTGTGACCCGGCTTGCCTTGACGCTGCTATTGATCTCCGCCTGCACCGACCCCGGCTTCAACGACCACTCTTCTGCCTACTCCCTTGTACCTCGCTGCCCGCCTGTTAACGAACTCTGCCTGTACCCGACTGCTCTTCAGCCTGACCCTTCTGTACTGCTCCGACCCGGCCTGCATCAGCTTGCACGAGCACCACACGGACCAGCACACCACCACCTGTGACCCAGTCCGACCCTCGTGCCTCCCTGCACTCCCGAGCTCCCTGTCTACACTACCAGGGGTTCAGGAATCAGGGTCGCCCACTGCATAAGTCAGACTCCACCACCAGGTACGTGACAGGGAGTCTCTGTTTCCCCCCAAAACGCGTTGGCTCAATCATTTATTTATTTCACTAAAACGACTAAACATTTACCCTTACTCTGCTTCTCATTGGATAGTGGGCGCTCCTTTCACCTACCCTTACAAATTCTAATAAGCTCCTCGCCTGCAGACCACCCCCCGCTGCCCAACCACTGGCCAGGATTGTGGGCGAAGAGGCCTTTGTCCTCATCAATTGGAAGAATCCATACCAGACCACTAAACTGAGCATGCAGTGTAGCTTGTCAGGAAAGGGAGGGGATAACCATACACCCCCCCTCCCTGGCAAGGCACTCCTCCCCCCCAGGGCTGTCTTAATGCATGGGCACGCATGGGCACTGCCCAGGGGCCCCTGGTGCAAGGGGGACCCCATGATAGTCTTACATTAATTCATTGCTGCCAACTGTCCTGGATTTGCCGTCCAGTCACGCTTTTTACTAAGCTGCCCCAGGATTGCCGTGTCCTGAGCAGCATCCTGGAACCTGCAATGTGCCCTCCTGTTCCCAGTATTGTGCCCTCCTGATCCCCCTGCACTGTACCCTTCTGCCTCCACCCCTGCATTGTGCCCTTCTGCCTCCACCCTAGTACTGTACCCTTCTGCCTCCACCCCTGCATTGTGCCCTTCTGCCTCCACCCTAGTATTGTACCCTTCTACCTCCACCCCTGCATTGTACCCTTCTGCCTCCACCCTAGTGCTGTACCCTTCTGCTTCCACCCCTGCATTGTGCCCTTCTGCCTCCACCCTAGTACTGTACCCTTCTGCCTCCACCCTTGCATTGTGCCCTTCTGCCTCCACCCTAGTACTGTACCCTTCTGCCTCCACCCCTGCATTGTGCCCTTCTGCCTCCACCCTAGTACTGTACCCTTCTGCCTCCACCCCTGCTTTGTGCCCTTCTGCCTCCACCCTAGTTCTGTGCCCTTTGTGTTGATTAATCATTGATTTATGGAATGCTTTTTATATTGTTTAAAATCGATTTTTATTGAAAGTACTAATAAATATAAGTTTAATTCTATTAACTATTTATGCTTTAATTTTTGAGAGTCGGTGTGTAAATTTGGGCAGGCTGGTAGGGGTCCCAGTGCATTACTTTGCCCAGGGGCCCATGATGCTATTAAGACGACCCTGCTCCCCCACATGTTGAGGGCATGTGGCCTGGTATGGGGGGGCAGGGGAATGCTTGCCCACCTCACCACCTCCCTTTTCCTGGCCAGCTTGGCTGCATGTTCATATTTGGGATCTGACATGGATTTTTAGGTGGACCTCTAAACATTTTTTATACCCCCCCCCCTTAAAATCCCACCCTTACAAGTATATGCCGAAATGACCTTGAAGCCATACCCAGAGGTGGCAACCCAACCCAAGTTTGTGTTCAGTTGGGCCGGAAATACCAGGAGTGAACTCTCCCAACCCACCCCCACCATCACCCAGTCCCAACTGGGCGAGTCAGTCCAGCGCGATCTCCAACCCTAAAGAGCCACCGTATTCAAATTTGGAAGCCCCCTTTAAAAATAAGTGCCCCCTCAACAGACTGCTCCCCACAGACGAATGGGCCAGGGGTAAGCAGCCCCTACCCACCCCCCCCCCCCAAAAAATGGGACCTAGAAACAAAGACACCCAAAAGTCTTTGTAACCACTTTCCGCCCGCGCTACAGCCGAAAGATGGCTACATCACGGGCTTCCAGTATGGGGGGGGATCAATAGACCTCCCATGATTGCTCCGCTCGCATGCTTCTTCCTTCCTTCGGACTCAGCTGATCGCAGATCGGGGTAAAGGGCCAATCACATCACAGCCCTTTACCACGTGATCAGTTGTCAGCCAATCACAGCTGATCACGGAAGTTATCGGGTCGCTGACAGCCTGAGGAGAAAGGAGGGAAGCTGTTAACTGCCTTCTGTTACAGGGACATCGGCCACAACAGTGCCCATCAATGCTGCTAATCAGTGCCCACCAGTGCCACCTATCAGTACCCCATCATCTGTGCCACCTCTCAATGCTGCCTATCAGGGCCCATCAGTGCCGCATATCAGTGCTGCCTTATCAGTGCCGCCTATCAGTGCTGCTTTATCAGTGCCACCTATCAGTGCCCATCAGTGCCACCTCTCAGTGCTGCCTATCAGTGTCCATCAGTGCCACCTATCAGTGCAGCCTAATCAGTGCTACATCATCAGTGCCCATCAGTACTGCCTTATCAATGCCACCTCATCAGTGCCCATCAGTGCTGCCTTATCAGTGCCCATCAGTGCCACCTCATTAGTGCCTATCAGTGTCCATCAATGCAGCCTATCAGTGCCCATCAGTGCCACCTCATCAGTGCCCATCAGTGCTGCCTTATCAGTGCCCATCAGTGCCACCTCATTAGTGCCTATCAGTGCCCACCAATGCAGCCTATCAGTGCCCATCAGTGCCACCTCATCAGTGAAGGAGAAAAATTACCTGTTTGCTAAATTTTATAATGAACTGAATGAAAACTTTTGTTTTTTCTAAATTTTCGGTCTTTTTTTGTTCGTTTAGCAAAAAAAAAGTGATGAAAATCCCACCAAAAAAAGCTCTAGCTGTGGGAAGAAAAAGATAAAAATGTCACATGGGTGCAGTGTCACATGACTGAGTAATTGTCGTTCAACGTGCGACAGCGCTGAGAGCTGAAAATCGTCCTGGGCAGGCAGGGGGTGACGGTGCCCGGTAGGCGAGGGGTTAATAAAAGATAAAATCCCTCAAAAGGTCAATTGTTGTAAATCCATTGCCAATTATAATGCCCGCCCCCTATGGATGTTAAAGGGGTTGGCATTCTGTGCATTGAGGTGAAAAACCTTCTGTGCTGCACCTGCCCCCCACACACTTTTTACTTACCTGAGCCTGGGGCACGAGCCCAGCAGCTCCATCCGCTGCCTCTCTCCTCATTGGGTGGCGTGATAGCAGTGGGAGCCATTGGCTGTCAATCAAATCCAGTGACACAGGAGCCGGACTCTGGAGCGCGCCCGCACGGGTGCCCCCAGGGAAAGCGGCCCTCCAATGGGGCACTCGCAGAAGAGGAGGAGCACCACTGGGGGGGCCCCAGAGGAGGAGGAGCCAGGAGCATCCCTGGGGGACACCAGAGGAGGAGGAGCCAGGAGCGCCGCTGGGGGACACCAGAGGAGGAGGAGCCAGGAGTGCCGCTGGGGGACACCAGAGGAGGAGGAGCCAGGAGCGCCGCTGGGGGACACCAGAGGAGGAGGAGCCAGGAGCGCCGCTGGGGGACCCCAGAGGAGGAGGAGCCAGGAGCGCCGCTGGGGGACACCAGAGGAGGAGGAGCCAGGAGTGCCGCTGGGGGACACCAGAGGAGGAGGAGCCAGGAGCGCCGCTGGGGGACACCAGAGGAGGAGGAGCCAGGAGCGCCGCTGGGGGACACCAGAGGAGGAGGAGCCAGGAGCGCCGCTGGGGGACCCCAGAGGAGGAGGAGCCTGGAGCACCGCTGGGGGATGCCAAAAAAGGAAGATCAGGGCTGCTCTCTGCAAAAAAAAAAAAAAACAGATGTCTAAAATGGGTGGGGAAAGTGGGGACATCATTGCCCAAGTATGGTCATGTGACCATGTGAATGATGTTTTTTTTTTTATTCAATTCTATTAGAAATTCAAATTTTGGAAGATGGTTATATTTGTTCTATTTTGTTCTATTTTCTATTCTATTCTGATATATTCTATTCCTTTATTTTCTATTTTAAATTTATTCTGTTCTTTTATTTTCAAGTCTATTTTTTTCTATTTTACTCTACTCTGTTATATTCTTTTATTTTCTATTCTGTTTTTTTTTCCTATTGCTTTATTTTCTATTCTGTTCTGTTTTACTCCATTGTATTCTATTCTTTAATTTTCTATTACATTCTTTTCTATTCTATTCTTTTGTTTTCTATTCTATTCTAGTCCAACATTGGGAAATTGCTCTATTCATTCTATTCTATTATTTTGTAGTCTGTACTGTTTTATTTTATTTGATTTCAAATTTATTCTATTTGAAATTCAAATTTCGGAAGATGGTTACATTCCTTCCATTTTGTTCTATTCTGTTTTTTTTATTCTATTTTAATTTATTTTTGTTCTGTTTTACTCTATTCTTTGCTATTCCTTTATTTTCTATTCTATTATTTTCTACTCTATTGTATTCGTTTCTATTCCATTCATTTATTTTCTATTCTATTTTATTCTCTTCTGAAATTCGAATATGATTTGAAAATTAATTTGAATTCGAATTTCGCCCCAAATTTAGTTTAGTTATTTTGGATTCGTTTAAAGTCATTTAAAAATTCGGATACATCCCAACCGTGCATTTCGTTTGCTCATCTCTAACATTGACCCATGCTATGGATACCCCACATTTTTTTATTATGCTTTATTTTTTTTTTTCTACACAATGTGCTGTGTAAAGGGTGGGGGTGGGGTGTCCCCTCCTTCCAATCAGCTCTCACTGAGCTCTGCACAGTGTAACATCAGCTCCCCCCCCCCCCCCCGCTTTTTTTCTGAAAGCTCATACAAGTTATATAAACTCTGTACTTTGAACGGATGTAGAGAAGAGAAGCTGCAGATAAACCGGTACAACTTATGTAGGAGGATTTGCTTCATCTTCATGTATCACCCAAGGCCGGTCACTGCACTGGGGATATAGAGGGTTTACAGCCACTTTCAGTACATTGGTTTTTTAAAGGCACCCAATATAAGTGTCTGAATGTGACTGGCAGTCCCTGTACAGCAGAGCTCAGACTGGGTGAGGGAGAAGCAGAACAAGGAGCCAATCAGTGGTCCTGCCCTGCAAAGAACTTGCTGATAGGAGGAGAGAGAACAGAGAGACGGAGAGATGAACTCATCAGTCTGCTGCTTCTCCTTCCACTGTCCAATCACATCACTGGGTGGGGGAGGGACAAGACCTAAGACTCTAGCCGCAGTTTTTACCCCCCCCCCCCCATGCCTGTTTTTTTTTTTTGGGCTTTTTATTTTTCTTTATTAATACATTCAATAAATGAATAATTAACCCTTAACTTTAACCCTCACCCCTTAAAAAGAAAATAATAATAAATAACCCCCTAATACAAAAAAATATTAGTATTATTAATATTGGAACTTTGTTTGAGTTTGGGTGTTTATTGTTATTTTATTATTATTATTATTATTATTATTTTTATATTATTATTATTATTAATAATAATAATGTATTTAATATTTTTTAACCACTTCCCTACCGCCGTATGCAGAGGTTCATTTACCCTGACTTGGAGTCCTATGAGGTCCTCAGTATAACATGCCACTATGGCGATCGGTGGTGCGGTGTGTCAGTCTGACCCCCCGCATTACCGATCTTGGTACAGAGCTTGTGATCAGCTGTGACCAATCACGGCTGGTCACAGTGTAAACAGCTTTTTTTAGCTTTTCCATTAGCTTTTATTTTCTTCTTTTATTATTATTATTCATTTATTATAATGTTTTTTTTTTCGTTACGGTAAGGAGTTCGAGTTCCTCTTAGGTTAGAGTTAGGATTAGGATTTGGGGCTTAGGGTTATTTATTATTATTTTATTTGTTTTTTTATTTTATTTCATTTATTATTATATGAATAATAATAAATTAATAAATACATGTAAAATAAATACACAAATAAATAAAAAAATAAATACATTCAATAACTTAAATAAATAATTAACCCTTAACTTTAACCCTTACCACTTAAAAAATAAAATAATAATAAATAACTAAACACCCTAACCCTAACACAAACAAAATATTATTATTATTATTATTATTATTATTAATATATTTTTTGTTGGCGTTTGGGTGTTTATTGTTATTTTATTATTATTAATAATAATAATAATAAGAAGAATGTATTTAATATTTTTAAGGTTAGAGGTTACTTATTATTTATTAATGTATGACATATTATTCATTTATTTTACTTATTTATGATGATTTTAGTTATTTGTATATTTATTTTAGTATTATTATTATTATTATTATTATTATTAATAATAATTATTATTTATATTATTATTATTATTATTATTATTATTATTAATGTTTTTTCGCTTGATTTTGGCGCCTTTTTGCACGTTTGTATGCAGCGTTTTTGGGCTTTGCTGTTTTTTAATTAGCCAATAGAGAAAACTATTATTATCTGTTGCGTCATTTGTTGCTCAGTATTTCAGCTTTTTTAGCTTTTATTTCTTCTTTTATTATTACTCATTTATTATAATTTTTTTTCAGGGTAAGGGGTTTGAGTTCCGCTTAGGTTAGAGTTAGGATGAGGATTTGGGGGTTAGAGTTATTTATTATTATTTTATTTATTTTTTATTTTATTTCATTTATTATTATATTGATAATAATAAATGAATAAATACATGTAAAATAAATAAAATATAAATACATTGAATAAATTAATATTAAGTGACAATAAATAAATAATTAACCCTTACCCTTTAAAAAATAAAATAATAATAAATAACTAAACACCCTAACCCTAACATAAAAATAATTATTTATCATTAATAATATTTTTTTTTGTTCAAGTTTGGGTGTTTATTGTTATTTTATTATTATTATTATTATTTTTGTGTTAATTGTTTTGGGTGTTTATTATTATTTTATCATAATTATTAATAATAATAATAATAATAATAATGTATTTAATATTTTTTAAGGTTAGAGGTTAATTATTGTTTATTAATGTATTACATATTATTCATTTATTTGGCTTATTTATGATTAGTTTTAGTTATTTGTGCATTTATTTTAAATGTATTTATTCATACATTATTAACATTTTATTTCTTATTTATTTTCACTTGAGAAGAAAACCGGGCAAAAACATGCAAAGAAGCGCAAATAGCCCTTTTCCATGAATTTCTATGGGAATACAAATGCGTCAAATCTGCCCGATTCGAGCGATAAAAAAGTTCCAGAGCTTGTTTGAGCTTCAGACGACTTGGCGATGTGATTAGTATTAATTTAATAAATAAATAAATACTAAGTAACAATAAATAAATAATTAACCCTTAACTTTAACCCTTACCCCTTAAAAATAAGATAATAATAAATAACGGAGCACAAAACACAAAAAAAAACATTATTATTATTATTATTATTATTATTATTAATAATAATAAAATGTATTTTTGTGTTTATGGTTTTGGGTGTTTATTGTTATTTTATTATTATTTTATTATAATTATTATTATTAATAATAATAATAACAACAATAATGATAATGTATTTAATATTTTTTAATTTTATTTTATTTATCATTATATGAAGAATAATAATACATAAATGAGTATTTAAAAAAAACTACACAAATAAATAAAAAATAAATACATTCAATAAATAACAATAAATAAATAATTAACCTTTAACTTTAACCCTTACCCCTTAAAAAATAAAAATAAACACCCTAACCCTAACACAAAAAAATATTATTATTAATATTATTAAAAAAATATGTTTTGTGTTGATTATTTTATTAATAATTTATTATTATTATTATTAATAATAATAATAATAATAATAATAATGTATGTGATATGTTTTAAGGTTAGAGGTTAATTATTGCTTATTAATGTATTACATATTATTTATTTATTGTACTTATTTATGATGATTTTTGGTTATTTAGGTTAGGGTTAGGATTAGGGGTTAGGGCTATTTATTATTATTTCATTTTATTTTATTTATCATTATATGAAGAATAATAATACATAAATGAATATTTAAAAAAAAACTACACAAATAAATAAAAAATAAATACATTCAATAAATGAATACTAAATAACAATAAATAAATAGTTAACCCTTAACTAGGATTAGGGGTTAGGGCTATTTATTATTATTTCATTTATTCATTTCTATTTATTATTATTTCATTTTATTTTATTTATTATTATATGAAGAATAATAATACATAAATTAATATTTTTTTTAGAAAAAACCTACACAAATAAATAAAAAATAAATACATTCAACAAATGAATACTAAATAACAATAAATAAATAATTAACCCTTAACTTTAACCCTTACCTCTTAAAAAAATAAAAAACAAACACCCTAAACCTAACACAAAAAATATTATCATTATTATTATTATTATTATTATTAATATTATTAAACAAATGTGTTTTGTGTTTATTATTTTGTTAATATTTTATTATTATTATTAATGTATTTAATATATTTTAAGGTTAGAGGTTAATTATTGTTTATTAATGTATTACATATTATTCATTTATTTTACTTATTTGTGATGATTTTTAGTTATTTAGGTTTGGGTTAGGGTTAGGATTAGGGGTTAGGGCTATTTATTATTATTTCATTTTATTTTATTTATTATTATATGAAGAATAATAATACATAAATTAATATTTTTTTAGAAAAAAACCTACACAAATAAATAAAAAATAAATACATTCAACAAATGAATACTAAATAACATTAAATAAATAATTAACCCTTAACTTTAACCCTTACCCCTTAAAAAAATAAAAAATAAACACCCTAACTGTAACACAAAAAATATTATTATTATTATTAAAAATGTTTTGTGTTTATTATTTTATTAATATATTATTTAATATTTAGTATTTAATATTTTTTAAGGTTAGATGTTAATTATTGTTTATTAATGTATTACGTATTATTCATTTATTTTACTTATTTATGATGATTTTAGTTATTTGTGTATTTATTTTACATTTATTTATTCATATATTATTACTATTTTATTTCTTACTTATTTGTATGAGCTTCAAGTTACTTGGAGCAGAGATGTAATTAGTATTAATTCAATAAATTAATACTAAGTAACAATAAATAAATAATTAACCCTTAACTTTAACGCTTACCTCTCAAAAAATAAAATAATAACAATTAACTAAACACCTTAACCCTAACACAAAAAAATTATTATTATTAATAATGTATTTTTTTATTCAAGTTTTTAGTGATATTTTATTATTATTATTAATAATAATAATAATAATAATGTATTTAATATTTTTTAAGGTTAGCACAAAAAATATTATTATTATTATTATTATTAAAAATGTATTTTTGTGTTAATTGTTATGGGTGTTTATTGTTTTATTATTATTTTATTATAATTAACAATAATAATAATAATAATAATAATGTATTTAATATTTTTTAAGGTTAGATGTTAATTATTGTTTATTAATGTATTACGTATTATTCATTTATTTTACTTATTTATGATGATTTTTAGTTATTTGTGTATTTATTTTACATTTATTTATTCATATATTATTACTATTTTATTTCTTATTTTCATTTGAGCAGAAAATTGCACAAAAACGCGCAAAAGACGCGCAAATGGCCCGTTTCCATGTATTTCTATGGGAATGCAAATGCCCCAAATCCGCCGGGTTGACAAAGAAAACCTCCGGGTTTAGGCTTCAGGCGATCGGAGTGGGGATTTTATTCGTCTCCAGAAGAATCATTGGTTCCCCCCCCCCCTCCAGCGTTTTGGAGCTTCACGCTACGGAACGCTGAGGTGTGAATGGGGCCCTTGGTGTTACTGAGCTGCAGCTGAGGCTGAACTGTGCGACAGAGCTGTGCAAACCTCAGGACTGGATGGACAAAGATACAAATCCTTAGGCGGGTGAGGCGGCTCCCTTATATTTGTATTCAGCTCTTCGTCTGGAGCTTTAATGTCTTGGAGACCTTAGAATTCTTTGGTGGTGTCTCTTCTAAACCTGAACCGCAGACAATAAATTCAGAAACCGGTGTGAGGTGGTTTGACGACTTCGCTTTCTTCACAGGAAGCTGAGGAACTAAAATGAGCCGTGGCCAAAGTTGGCCAACTTCCCCATCGGGTCTCCTGTTACGTAATATAGTCTGCATACAGAGGGGAAATAACGATGGTCTTCCCAGTAGATGGTGTGAGGTTCCTCCACTTACAAAGAAATGAAGGGTCTATAATTTCTACCATCGGTGTATTTTATATGATGGAGACAGAATATCAACCAAACATCCAGAAAAACGCACGATACAAATGTTATAAATGGAATTAAAGTTCAGGGAGTAAAATAAGTATTTGATCCCCTTAGTAGTTGGTGGAGAAACCCTTGTTGGCCATCACAGAGGTCAGCAAAGGTCCTTGAGAAGAAGAATGGACTTACCGGTAAAGTCCATTCTCTTTCTCAACAACCTTTGCTAACTAATTTCGGGACGTGGCACATTGGTTACTCAGCCCCAGAAGGTGTCCGAGGGCATCGCCAACCTCCCCTTTATATTCAAGCACAGAGGTCAGACGTTTCTTGTAGTTGGTGGCCAGGTTTGCAGACATCTCAGGAGGGTTTTTTGGTCCACTCTTCTTTACAGATCTTCTGTAAATCCTTAAGGTTTCTTGGCAACTCGAAAAGTTTTAGTTCCCTCCATAAATTTTTTATAGAATTAAGATCTGAAGACTGGCTAAGCCACGCCGTGACCTTAATGTGCTTCTTCTTGAGCCACTCCTTTGTTGCCTTGGCGGTATGTTTCGGGTCATGGAAGAAGACCCATCCACGACCCATCTTCAGTGTTCTGGCTGAGGGAAGGAGGTTCCCATCCAAGATTTTACAATACATGGCGCCATCCATTGGCCCCTCAATGTGGCCATTGACGTGTTTGTAAGAAGACCCATCCACGACCCATCTTCAGTGTTCTGGCTGAGGGACGGAGGTTCCCATCCAAGATTTTACAATACATGGCGCCATCCATTGGCCCCTCAATGTGGCCATTGACGTGTTTGGAAGAAGACCCATCCACGACCCATCTTCAGTGTTCTGGCTGAGGGAAGGAGGTTCTCATCCAAGTTTTTAAAATACATGGCGCCATCCATTGGCCCCTCAATGTGGCCATTGACGTGCTTGGAAGAAGATCCATCCACAACCCATCTTCAGTGTTCTGGCTGAGGGAAGGAGGTTCTCATCCAAGATTTTACAATACATGGCCCCATCCATTGGCCCCTTAATGTGGCCATTGACGTGTTTGGAAGAAGACCCATCCACGACCCATCTTCAGTGTTCTGGCTGAGGGAAGATGGTTACCATCCAAGATTTTTACAATACATGGTGCCATCCATTGGCCCCTCAATGTGGCCATTGACGTGTTTGGAAGAAGACCCATCCACGACCCATCTTCAGTGTTCTGGCTGAGGGAAGAAGGTTCCCATCCAAGATTTTACAATACATGGTGCCATCCATTGGCCCCTCAATGTGGCCATTGACGTGTTTGGAAGAAGACCCATCCATGACCCATCTTCGGTGTTCTGGCTGAGGGAAGGAGGTTCTCATCCAAGATTTTACAATACATGGTGCCATCCATTGACCCCTCAATGTGGCCATTGACGTGTTTGGAAGAAGACCCATCCACGACCCATCTTCAGTGTTCTGGCTGAGGGAAGAAGGTTCCCATCCAAGATTTTACAATACATGGCCCCGTCCATTGGCCCCTTCAATGCGGCAAAGTCGGCCTGGACCTTTAACAGAGAAACAGCCCCAAAGCATCATGTTTCCACCTCCATGCTTGACTGTAGGGTTGGTGGTCTTAGAGGTCATATTCAGCATTTTTCTTCCTCCAAACATAGAGAGTCCCCCTCCTCAAGGAGGCACATATACAGTCATGCCAATGAACATCTTAATCAGCTTTTCTCAACCTTTTCAACATGGAGGAACCCTTAAAAAAGCCTTTCCGGTTAAGGGGAACCCCTGCTAGAACTTACCATATCTACAACTCATGATACATTAGTGGGGTGGTCAGTGGGAAGAATGCTCTTTACACTTGTGGTCATTGTGAAGAATTGCCCCCTTACAGAGAGCTAAAAAGTCCAATGGTGTCAGAGGGGAACTTATCCGAGAAGCAGACCATGACCCATCTTCAATGTTCTGGCTGAGGGAAGAAGGTTTTCATCCAAGATTTTACAATGCATGAACCCGTCCATTGGCCTCCCCAATGTGGCAAAGTCGGCCTGCACCTTTATCAGAGAAACAGCCCCAAAGTCTCATCTTTCCACCTCTGTGTGTGACTGTAGGGATGGAGTTCTTAGGGTCATAGTCAGCATTTTTCTTCCTCCAAACACGGCGAGTCGAGTTAATGCCAAAGAGCTCAATTTTGGTCTCCTCTGACCACAGCACTTTCTCCCAATCATCCTCTGAATCATTTAGATGTTCATTGGCATGACTGTACATGGGCCTTCCTGAACATGGGGATTCGCAGGGTTTGTTGATGCTGTCTGCTGAGAGATCCATTGTCAATGAAGGGGATCTATGTTTGCAGGGGTGGGTCTTATGTTGCTGGGGTTCAGCTGTTGCTGGGAGTGATCTACTGTTGAGGCATGGGTCTATTGTTGCTGGCTGCTGGAAGGTCAGTTGAAGCTACTGGGGGTATATTGTTGCTGAGGGAGGGGGTGGTATTTTCTTGTAGGCGGCCATTGTTGCTGAGGAGATCTTTTGTTGCTGCAGGGGGTCTATTGTGACTGGGGAGGGGGTATTTTGTTGTGGGTGGTCCATTGCTGCTGGAAGGATGGAGGGATCTATAGTTCATGGCTGCAGGGGATCTATTTTTCTGCTTTTTTGTTATCATACTTCTATACAAATTAGCTAGTACCACAAATGTTAATATATTCTCTAAAAGAGGTGGTCTTGGGAGGTGGTTAGGGGGCAGAACCAAGGAATGGTGCTCTGAGGTGGGTAGGGGGTGGAACTAAGGAACAGTGCTCAGAGGTTGGTAGGGGTGGAACAAAGGAATGGTGCTTGTAGGTTGGTAGGGGGTGGAACAAAGGAACAGTGCTCGGAGGTTGGTAGGGGGTGGAACAAAGGATCAGTGCTTGGAGGTTGGTAGGGGATGGAACAAAGGAACGGTGCTCTGAGGTGGGTAGGGGTGGAACAAAGGAACGGTTTCAGAGGTGGTCAGGGGATGCAACTAAGGAACGCTGTTCAGAGGTGGGTAGTGGGTGGAACCAAAGAATGGTGCTCAGAGGTGGGGAGAGGGCGCAACTAAGGAATGGTGTTCAGAGGTGGGTAGTAGGTGGAACCAAAGAACAGTGCCCAGAGGTGGGCAGGGGGTGGAACTAGGGAACAGTGTTCAGAGGTGGGTACTGGGTGGAACCAAGGAACGGTGCTCAGAGGTTGGTAGGGGGTGGGACCAAGGAACTGTGCTCAGAGGTGGGTAGGGAGTGGAACCAAGGAACGGTGCTCAGAGTTGGGTAGGGGGTGGAACCAAGGAACGGTCCTCTGAGATGGGTAGTGGGTGGAACCAAGGAATGGTGCTCTGAGGTGGGTAGGGGGTGGAACTAAGGAACGGGGCTCAGAGGTGGATAGTGGGTGGAACCAAGGAACAGTGCTTGGAGGCTGGTAGGGGGTGGAACAAAGGAACAGTGCTCAGAGGTGGGTAGTTGGTGGAACCAAGGAATGGTGCTCAAAGATGGGTAGAGGGCGGAACCAAGGAACAGCGCTTGGAGGTAGGTAGTGGGTGGAACCAAGGAACGGTGCTTGGAGGCGGGTAGCGGGTGGAACCAAGGAACTGTGCTCAGAGGTTGGTAGGGGGTGAGACCAAGGAACTGTGCTCGGAGGTGGGTAGGAAGTGGAACCAAGGAACGGTGCTCGGAGTTGAGTAGGGGATGGAACCAAGAAACGGTCCTCTGAGATGGGTAGTGGGTGGAACCAAGGAATGGTGCTCTGAGGTGGGTAGGGGGTGGAACTAAGGAACAGTGCTCAGAGGTGGGTAGTGGGTGGAACCAAGGAATGGTGCTCAAAGATGGGTAGAGGGCGGAACCAAGGAACAGCGCTTGGAGGTAGGTAGTGGGTGGAACCAAGGAACGGTGCTTGGAGGCGGGTAGCGGGTGGAACCAAGGGTCGGTGCTCAGAGGTTGGTAGGGAGTGGGACCAAGGAACTGTGCTCGGAGGTGGGTAGGGAGTGGAACCAAGGAACGGTGCTCGGAGTTGAGTAGGGGGTGGAACCAAGAAACGGTCCTCTGAGATGGGTAGTGGGTGGAACCAAGGAATGGTGCTCTGAGGTGGGTAGGGGGTGGAACTAAGGAACGGGGCTCAGAGGTGGATAGTGGGTGGAACCAAGGAATGATGCTCAAAGATGGGTAGAGGGCGGAACCAAGGAACGGCGCTTGGAGGTAGGTAGTGGGTGGAACCAAGGAATGGTGCTTGGAGGCGGGTAGCGGGTGGAACCAAGGAACGGTGCTTGGAGGCGGGTAGCGGGTGGAACCAAGGAACGGTGCTTGGAGGCGGGTAGTGGGTGGAACCAAGGTCGTAAAGCAGTTTAAGAGAACCTGTCGCAGCAAAACATTTTTGTTCCCATAGAAGGCCATATTGGGTCAATGATGTCACAAGCATCCCTGACCCCTTGTGAACGCACCTCGGCGGGGTGGGGAATCTCGTGGCTGCAGCTGATCCAGAAAAGACAGTTGCCTTCCAAGTTAGGACCGGACCCGAGCTCATCTCACTTTCTAGGGATCTCACCTTACTTCCTATTCAACCTCCGGGACAGGAAGTGAAAAGAAATCTCCAAACAGGACAAAGACAGCAAAAAAATAAACTGAATTATCCAAAATTAAAAAAAAAAAAGTTGTATCTATGCCTACACTTCTATTTGTTAAATACCGTATTTATCGGTATATAACACGCACTTTTTCGCGTTATACGCCAATATTTTCCATTGGGCTGCCTCGGAGGGGAAGGGGGGGTGGGCAATTGCTGCCGGATTACACAGAGCGGGAATTCCCCGCTTACTCGGCTGCCACTGTTATATGAAGTCCCGCCTCCTGGACTGGCTCCTATGATAGACAGCACATCGGTCCAATGCCAGGACGTGTGACGTCTATCATAGGGGCCGGTCCAGGAGGCGGGACTTCATATAACAGTGGCAGCCGAGTAAGCGGGAGATCCCCGCTCTGTGTAATCCACACTGGTAAGGCTGTGCTCATGGGCACTGATCAGGCTGCATTGATGGGCAACAGTGAGGCTGAATTGATGGGCAACGGTGAGGCTGAATTGATGGGCAATGGTGGGGCTGCAGATGGGCAATGGTGGGGCTGCAGATGGGCACTGATAAGGCTGCATTGATGGGCACTGGTGAGGCTGCATTGATGGGCACTGGTGAGGCTGCAGATGGGCACTGATCAGGCTGCATTGATGGGCAACAGTGAGGCTGAAGATGGGCACTGATCAGACTGCATTGATGGACAATAGTGAGGCTGCAGATGGATACTGATCAGGCTGCATTGATGGGCACTGGTGAGGCTGCAGATGGGCACTGATCAGGCTGCATTGATGGGCAACAGTGAGGCTGAAGATGGGCACTGATCAGGCTGCATTGATGGGCAATAGTGAGGCTACAGATGGGCACTGATCAGGCTTCATTGATGGGAAATGGTGAGGCTGCAGATGGGCACTGATTAGACTGCATTGATAGACAATAGTGAGGCTGCAGATGGATACTGATCAGACTGCATTGGTGGGCACTGGTGAGGCTGCATTGATGGACAATGGTGAGGCTGCAGATGGGCACTGATCAGGCTGCAATGATGGGCAATGGTGAGGCTGTGGATGGGCACTGATCAGGCTGCATTGATAGACAACAGTGAGGCTGCAGGTGGATACTGATTAGGCTGCATTGGTGGGCAATGGTGAGGCTGCAGATGGGCACTGATCAGGGTGCATTGATGGGCAATGGTGAGGCTGCAGATGGGCACTGATCAGACTGCATTGATGGACAATAGTGAGGCTGCAGATGAATACTGATCAGGCTGCATTGATGGGCAATAGTGAGGCTGCAGATGGGCACTGATCAGGCTACATTGATGGGAAATGGTGAGGCTGCGGATGGGCACTGATCAGGCTGCATTGATGGGCAATGGTGAGGCTGTGGATGGGCACTGATCAGGCTGCATTGATAGACAATAGTGAGGCAGCAGATGGATACTGATCAGGCTGCATTGATGGGCAATGGTGAGGCTGTGGATGGGCACTGATCAGGCTGCAGATGGATACTGATCAGGCTGCATTGGTGGGCACTGATGAGGCTGAATTGATGGGCACTGATCAGGTTGCATTGATGGGCACTGGTGAGGCTGCACTGATGGGCACTGGTGAGGCTGCAGGTGGGCACTGATCAGGCTACATTGATGAGCACTCGTGAGGCTGCATTTATGGGCAATGGTGAGGCTGCGGATGGGCACTGATCAGGCTGCATTGATGGGCAATAGTGAGGCTGCAGATGGGCACTGATCAGGCTGCGCTTATGGGAAATAGTGAGGCTGCAGATGGGCACTGATCAGGCTGCATTGATGGGAAATGGTGAGGCTGCGGATGGGCACTGATCAGGCTGCATTGATGGGCAATTGTGAGGCTGTGGATGGGCACTGATCAGGCTGCATTGATAAACAATAGGGAGGTTGCAGATGGGCACTGATCAGGTTGCAATGATGGGCACTAGTAAAGCTGCATTGATGGGCACTGACCCTATTTTGCTTCAAAGTTAATTATTTAAAATGTAAGTTTTTTTCCTGAAACGTTCCGCTTAAAATTAAGGTGCGTGTTATACGCCGATAAATATGGTCGTTTTTTTTTTTTTTATGCCAGTCTGGTTCCAAATCTGCCCGTCTGCCCCCATCACTCTCATTCTGCCTTTATCTATGTTTCTTACTGAACACAGTGCTGAGAACAATTTGTGGTTAACCCAGACGTCGGGAGATAACCAGGTCGTCTGTTCGGGGCTCCTAGCCTTTGAAGTGTGGCGGAAGGTCACTGGTGCAGCTTTCACAATTATGAAATCCTCGCAGTAAGCGATTATTAAACTCTTTGACAATTACCCAACCATGTGTGGATATGTTGACACGTCCGAGAACCAGACTGCGGCATTTACACTGCCAATCATGGCTACATGGAATACAGTGTAATAAGTGTACGGCAATTCAAACAAAACCAAAGATAATTCCCAGCTCAAATCACCAGCCAGCTTGGGTGCTAAGACAGCAGCTGCAGGGCACAGTATACAGCGAAACAGGTGTGGCCAGTTATGCACAGGTGGGGGCAGTTTGCAGCCAGTGACACAGGTGGGGGCAGTTTGCAGGCAGTGACACAGGTGGGGCAGTTTGCAGCCAGTGACACAGGTGGGGGCAGTTATGCAGCCAGTGACACAGGTGGGGGAAGTTTGCAGCCAGTAACACAAGTGGGGGCAGTTATGTAGCCAGTGACACAGGTGGGGCAGTTATGGGTGGACACAGTGACCGACGTTTGACGGGGTGGACACAGTGACGGACGTTTGACGGGGGTGGACACAGTGACCGACGTTTGACGGGGGTGGACACGTATTGACCGGTGTGGACAA
>BLSH010426689.1:61326-72531 GCA_018402905.1 Glandirana rugosa | reverse complement strand
GGAATAAACTACCAACAGAGGTTGTGAGACAGTCAACAGTAAATGGCTTCAAACATGCTTGGGATAAACATAAATCCATAGTCAGACAACGAGGTTAATGTAAAAAAAAAATAAAAAAAAAAATAAAAATAAATAAATAAATAAAAAGGGGCAGACTCGATGGACTACTCAGTCTTTTCCTACCGTCACTTTTCTATGTTTCTATTTATGAAAGACAGAAGTTGTCAAACAAACCTGATTTCTTTTTATGATGAGGTAAGTAAAACCTTGGATAGAGGGGAGGCTGTGGATGTGGTATACTTGGATTTTGCAAAATCCCCACACCCGTTCCCCACACACGGCTAATGTGTAAGGTAAAGACTATAGGCTTGGAAAGATCAATTTGTAAATGGATAGAAAACTGGCTAAAAGACCAAATTCAGAGAGTAGTGGTTAATGATTCTTATTCTGAATGGTCTAAGGTTATCAGTGGTGTACCCCAAGGTTCAGTGTTGGGACCCTTACTTTTCAATATATTTATAAATGATATAGGGTCTAGAACAGGGATATGCAATTATCGGACCTTCAGCT
The DNA here is from genome assembly GCA_018402905.1 of Glandirana rugosa. NCBI lineage: Eukaryota > Metazoa > Chordata > Amphibia > Anura > Ranidae > Glandirana > Glandirana rugosa. The sequence goes on along the minus strand of BLSH010426689.1, from coordinate 71,961 downwards.
GTTGCAAGTCCCATCATGCCTCTACCTTTGGGTGTCATGCTTGTGGCTGTCAGAGTCTTGCTATGCCTCATGGGATTTGTAGTTCTGCAACAGCTGGATGTCCGCTAATTGCATATCCCTGGTTTAGGATTAAAAGTACCATTTCAGTGTTTGCAGATGACACCAAGCTACACAGTGGAATAACGTCCTTACAGGATGTCTCCAACTTACAAGCTGACCTCAATGCTCTGTCTAATTGGGCGACTGTGTGGCAAATGAGGTTTAATGTTGATAAAAGTAAAGTTATGCACTTGGGGGCTAAGAATATCCATGCATCGTACATACTAGGGGGAGTACAACTGGGGGAATCCATAGTGGAGAAGGATCTGGGGGTTTTGGTAGATCATAAGCTTAATAATGGCATGCAATGCCAAGCTGCGGTTTCCAAAGCAAGCTAAATCCTTTCTTGTATAAGAGAGGTATGGACTCCAGAGATAGAGACATTATTTTGTCCCCCTGTACAAATCATTAGTAATACCTCATCTGGAATATGCAGTTCAGTTTTGGGCGCCAGTTCTCAAAAAGGATGTTTGGGAACTGGAGAAAGTGCAGAGAAGGGCAACCAAACTAATAAGAGGTATGGAGGAGCTCAGCTATGAGGAAAGATTAGAGGATCTGAATGTATTCTCTCTTGAGAAGAGGAGATTAAGGGGGGATTTGATCAACATGTACAAGTATATAAGTGGTCCATATAGTGAACTTGGTGTTGAGTTATTCACTTTAAGGTCATCACAGAGGACAAGAGGAGAACTCTGTACGTCTAGAGGAAAAAAGATTTCTCCAAATACGGAAAGGTTTCTTCACAGTAAGAGCTGTGAAAATGTGGAATAGACTCCCTCCAGAGGTGGATTTGGCCTGTACGGTAGATTGCTTTAAAAAGAGGCCTGGATTCTTTCCTTAATGTAAATAATATGACTGGGCAGTGGTGGCTGGGGAAGTTTTAGGATGGGGGGGCGCCAGGCCCCTCTCTTCCTTTTTTGACCAATCTCACTTCTAATAAGCCCCACACACTATACAGCTCAGTATCACAGGACACAGTATATAGCCCAGCATCATAGGGCACAGTATACAGCTCAGCTTCACAGGTGGGGTATATAGCAGCCAGTATCACAGGTGGGGTAAATTTCAGCCAATAACACAGGTTTCAGGGATACCATATGCAGGCATCCAGCAGGGATGATCAGATCGGTTGGCTGCACTTAAGGAATCAGGACTAGATGTTAAAATGAAAATATGTATACATTTATTGGGAAAATGACACACTACCAACACCAAACACCAGCAAACATTAACAAGCAAGTAAAAGATAGTGAGCACAGAAAACCCCAAAATGACACCTAACTATCTGTCTAACTAAATACAATGTAGACAAAACACATATAAGCAAATAGGGGACAAGAGATCAGGGAACAGGGATCCCGGTAACTGGGAGCAGAAGGAGAGTAAGGAAGCAGGGAGCAGGTTCCAGGGATCAGGTCACAGGGTCAGGATACAGGATCATGGATACAGGACCAGGACGGATCAGACACAGGCAGGAACAGGCTTGCAGAGGAAATACTGAAGCGTTGGGACTGGGTGCAAGGCGGGCTTATATAATCCCAGCAGAACCCTCAGGTGCAACCTAAGGACCTGTAAGATCAATCTGCTGGGAGACACCCGCTGGTGGCCACCAGAACTACACCATTTGGTTTTCCACAAAACACTGCCACCAGCAGGTGACCCAAATCCGGACGCTCCATTCTTCCGTTAACTGGACAGTCCATGTTGGTGCAGGAACAGTTCAGCAAAGTTTCCCCTCCTTGTCTGTGGATTCTATTGAACTTCTCCGACCAGAGTCCTTTAACCTGCTGGGCGGAGTGTCACCCAATTCAGGTACTACAACATACCCCCCACCACCAGGGTCTGGAGGTCTGAGTCCAGTATCAACAGCCAACTGGACATTGGGAATGAAACCCACGGAGGCAGGCAACACAGCGGCATCAAAATCAGTCTGAGCTTCAAACCGGGGGGTAAACAGTGGAAAAGCTGGGCATCAGGCAGGCAAGCATCCACAGGCACTGGATCAGCGGGTTCAAGGTCATCAGGCATGGAATCAGCAGGCACTTGGTCATCAGGCATGGGATCAGCAGGCACTGGGTCATCAGGCACTGGAGAAGTGGGTACAGGGTCATCAGGCACTGCAGCAGCAGGCACCGGGTCATCAGGCATGGGATCAGCAAACACCAGGTCAACAGGCACTGGATCGGTGGGCACCGGGTCATCAGGCACTGGATCGGTGGGCACCGGGTCATCAGGCACTGGATTGGTGGGTACCAGGTCATCAGGCACTGGATCGGCGAGCACTGAGTCGTCAGGCACTGGATCAGTGGGCATCGGGTCATCACACTGGGCAGTAGGCACCGGGTCATCAGGTACTGGATCAGCGGGCACCGAGCCATCACACTGGGCAGTAGGCACTGGGTCATCAGGCACTGGATGAGTGGTCACCGGATTATCACACTGGGTAGTGAGCACGGGTCATCAGGCACTGGATTAGCAGGCACTGGATCAGCGGGCACCGGGTCATCAGGCACTGGATCAGCAGGCACCGGGTCATCAGGCACTGGATCAGCAGGCACCGGGTCATCAGGCACTGGATCAGTGGGCATCGGGTCATCAGGCACTGGATCATCGGGCACCGGGTCATTAGGCACTGGATCAGCGGGCACTGGGTCATCACACTGGGCAGTAGGTACTGGGTCATCAAGCACTGGATCGGTGGTCACTGGGTCATCGGGCACCGAGTCATCAGCAGGCATCGGGTCATCAGGCACTTGGTCATCGGGCACCGGGTCACCAGACTGAGCAGTGGGCATCGGGTCATCAGGCACCGGGTCATAAGGCTGGGCAGCAGGCAATGGGTCATCAGGCTTGGTAGAGGGCATTGGATCATCTAGCTGGGCAGTGGGCACCGAGTCATCAGCAGGCATCGGATCACCAGGCACTTGGTCATTGGGCACCGGGTCACCAGACTGGGCAGTGGGCATCTGGTCATCAGGCACCGGGTCATAAGTCTGGGCAGCGGGCAATGGGTCATCAGGCTGGTTAGAGGGCATCGGGTCATCAGCAGGCATCAGATCATCAGGCACTGGATCAGTGGGCACAGGGTCATCAGGCACTGGAACAGCAGGCACCGGGTCATCAGGCACTGGAACAGCAGGTAACGGATCATCAGGCACCGGGTCATCATTCACTGGAACAGCAGGCACCGGGTCATCAGGCACTGGCTCAGCAGGCACCGGGTTATCCATCACCAGGTCAGCAGGCACTGGGTCATCAGGCTGAGCAGTGGGCACCAAGTCATCAGGCTGGTCAACAGGCACTAGATCGGTGGGCACTGGGTCATCAGGCACTGGATCAGTGGGCATTGGGTCATCAGGCACTGAATCGGTGGGCACCAGGTCATCAGGCACTGGAAGGGCGAGCGCTGGGTCGTCAGGCACTGGATCAGTGGGCATCGGGTCATCACACTGGGCAGTAGGCACCGGGTCATCAGGTACTGGATCAGCGGGCACCGGGCCATCACACTGGATCAGTTGGCACAGGGTCATCAGGCACTGGAACAGCAGACACCGGGTCATCAGGCACTGGAACAGCAGGTAACGGGTCATCATTCACTGGAACAGCAGGCACTGGATCAGCAGGCACTGGGTTATCCATCACCAGGTCAGCAGGCACTGGATCATCAGGCTGAGCAGTGGGCACCAAGTCATCAGGCTGGACAGCAGGCACTGGGTCATCAGGCTGGACAGCGGGCACTGGGTCATCAGGCTGGACAGCGGGTTTTGGATCAGTAGTCTGGGCATCCAGAGCGGAATCATCAGACTGGGCAACAAGAACTGACTCATCAAGCTGGGCATCAGGCATTGGGTCAGCAGGCATGGCAGTGGGCACCAAAACAGCAAGCTGGACAGCAGGTACCGGAACAACAGCAGGCACTGGAACAGTAGGCTGGGTAGTGAACATTTGAACAGCAGGGCGGGCAGCAGGCATGGCAGCGGGCACTGAAACAGCTGCCTGGGCAGCAGGCTCCAGGATAACAGGCTGGGCAGCGGGCAAAGAAACAGCAGGCTGAGCTTCAGGAACAGGATCAAATAGGGCATCAGGAACGGGACCACCTAGCAGGGCATCAGGAACAGGATCAGTGAAGTCAAATTGGAAAAGAGTCCATAGGACCAAAGTGGGTGGTGGACAGAGAACCAGTACAGTCAGGTGGAATAGCGACAGGCAGGGGGAAAGCAGAGGGTTCAATTTTGATGGGCTGAACCAAGGTGGCAGGTGTGGAGGCAAACTGGAACAAATTGGCTGGTGTGGAGGCAGACTGGAACAGATCAGTTGTTGTTGAAGCAGATTGGAGCAGATTGGCAGTTGTGGAGGCAGGATTGGATTGTGGTAGGATTGTGCGGGTTGGGAAAAAACTTCAGTTTCTTTTTGGGTTTAGCTAATGCAATTCTGTATGGGGATGCAGGGCTGTAAGTAGTGGGTTCAGCTGATGGAGGAGAAGAACGGGAGGATGGTAAAAAAGAACAAACAGTTGTTGAGGGGGATTTTGTGGGATTGTTGCAGGCAGCAGAGAGGAGGTAGGTGGGTTAAAGGCAGGGTAGGTGCAGCAGGTGGAAACAGGGTACTGATATTTAGTTAGTAGCAGGGTATATTGGGCTGCAACTGTGGTTGCTATGGGCGATGGAGAGAAAGACATTTCAGCAGCCAGGTGTCTGGCCACAGGACTGGGTGGTTGCAGGCTGACAGAGGCTGAGAGCAATATTTTTGACCATGCTTGTAATAGCAGTTGCACAAATTTAATTTGCATACTGCCTGTCTGACCAGAGATTGCACAGAATTAATACACTCCGCTAGCACCTGTTGGGAACATGCTAAGTAATGTTCAAAGAAAAAGGCGGAGTCATCTTCCAGTAACCAAACAAGGATACCACCTGATTCACACTGAAAGGAGGGGCATAATCATCACCACCACTAGGGACACCAGACAAAGCCAACTCTGCACAAATTTGAATTAGTGACTGGATCTCTTCAAACAAAAATCTGCCTTTGTCAACAAAAGAGTGAGCCAATCGGATGCATTCCAACAATGGCTCCCTAGTCACATACACCAATATCACAGGTGGGGGTAAGTTGCAGCCAATATCACAGGTGGGGGTACGTTGCAGCCAATATCACAGGTGGGGGTACACAATATCACTGGTGGGGTAACTTGCAGCCAGTATCCCAGGTGGGGTAAATTGCAGCCAGTATCACAAGTGGGGTAAATTGAAGCCAATATCACAGGTGGGGGTACATTGCAGCCAATAATACAGGTGGGGGTAAATTGCAGCCAATAACACAGGTGGGGGTACATTGCAGCCAATAATACAGGTGGGGTACATTGCAGCCAATATCAAAGATGGGGTACATTGCAGCCAATATCACAGGTGGGGTACATTGCAGCCAGTATCACAGGTCAGGTACATTGCAAACACACACCCCCTGACAAGTCCCGCACTTACCCCATCTAATAGGCAGGCAGGCAGGAGTGTGCAGAGATCGGCTTGTGGAGAGCGAGCTGAAGCCTGGAGTGGATGGTCTGCGACATGGTAGTCAGGACTGAAACCCAGCGGAGTGCTGCACATCAGCCACAGTCCTGCCCCCGCCCACAGCATCCAATGCCAGTCAGTCACTGGCTCAGGGCAGCCAATCAGACTATGTGTGGTCACCTGTTCAGCGCAATGACTGACCAGCAGACAGCAAGGAGCCGAGAAAAAAAAAAGAAAAGTCAATATACCAGCGCCTCCTGTAGGGGGTCGGGCTGACTTTTTTTTTTCTCTAGTCGGCGGCGGGAAGGCAGTGCCCAAGCAGCCCTTATTGCCCAGCTGCCACTGTAACTGGGTACTAACATTTATAGGTGAAGTTGATCTAGGAAAATCTGATTGCCTCTCGAGGGATCAGAAAGGAATTTTTTCCTCCATTATAGCAAATTGGATCATTGGCTTTGCTGGGTTTTTTTTGCCTTCCTCTGGATCAACTGTGGGTGAAAGATTGTATATGGGATTGTATGTTTATACATAATTTTTCTGAGGGGCGTGGCTTATCGGAGACGCGGATGGCAGCTTAATTTCTCCTCTCCGCTCTCCACGCATCTTTTAGTGGCTAAAGAGCGACTTCTAAGGGGCATTTCCTGGCTATCCTACCTCGGCAGACACCCAAATTCCTCCAGGCAACATATCCAGCCGCAAAAGTTCACATTCTTCTCCTCTCCGGCCAGAGCATGCAGCAGCCAAGATGGTGCCGATGGCCACCACGAGCAGGCAGCGCGGCTCCTCTCTCCAGCCACAAACTGCAGTGGGACACTCCAGCCTGGCACAACGCTGTCTGCATTGCACCTTGGTGAGTTCTCTCCACCCTGCTCACCCTCATCCGCTAGCCCAGTCAAGTCTAAACCCAGAAGGGGGGACACAGCTCATAATACTGCAATCATACACCCACTCCCTAATCCACAGCAGCCTTCAGTTATTGACGCATTCTCTGCCTCTGATCAGCCCATATCTGAACAAACCATGAAAAATATGCTGATATCATTAAGCCAGACACTATTCTCAGATATCTCTGCTACTGTCTAAAATTCAACATATAGAATCAAAAATGCCTGAACTCTTCAATGCTCACAATGAGCTGATTGATGCATTTGGCGAGCATGAAGATGAATTGCAAAAAATCAGACTCAAAATGGCGGACCTAGAAAATAGGTCTCGCAGAAATAATATTCAATTCCGTAATATACCGGAATCAATCTTTGATGCGAGCTCTAGTGCCAGACCTATAAGTCAGATATTTAGAAATAGACAGAGCTCACAGGTTCCCAAAATCTGCCCATCTGCGTGCATCTAAACCTAAACCTAAAAATCGAAACCAAGGGACGTATTGACCCGTATACATTTTTTCAACACCAGAGAAAAAGTAATGTTAGCAGCCAAACGTTCCCCCGGCATACCGGACCCCTTTTCCATGGTATCCCTTTATGCGGATCTATCCAAGGTTACTCTGGATAATCGGCGACAATTGTCCACCATCACCAAAGCGCTCCAGAATCACTGCATACCCTATAAGTGGGACGCACCTGCCAAATTACTGATCACCCACCGAGGGAAAACCCACACAGTAAGAACCCTCCCGGAAGACTTGCAACTCCTCCGAACATGGCAAATTATACCAGAAAAACCCCCTACTCCCACTGCACAACCTCTAGCCCAAATGGAAACTGAATGGTCTCTTCAGGATGCCTAAAGAAAACAAGTGGCCCTTTCCACTGCAACTGACCCACAAGATGAGTGGAAGCGGTACCCCCTGATAAAAGCCTTATCCTTGCTCCCGCGGACTCAGAGTTCCGAACACCATTGGAGAATTCCCCCCTTTACGTCTTAGCAGTACTATCTGCACATTAAATCCGTTTTGTTCATCTCCTTTTTTAATTGAACTCTTCAGCACTGTTCCAAACCTGCGCCTTCTTCATTTTAACGCATAATTGAAGTATACAGCTGCCAGCAATTTAGCATAAGGCTGACTCTCCCTGTGACTCATCACTAGCTTACAGTCCTTGACATCTTGCTTCAACCTAAGAACAATGCCGTTTAAAATTGTCTAATTGAACGCAAAAGGCCTGAATAGTCCCCAAAAGAGAGCATCTCTCCAGAAAGAAGTTGTCAAATTAATCACTGATGTCCTGTTTGTACAGGAAACGCACTTCGCTTGCACTGAAACCCCCACTTTCCATCTAAAAGGATACAACCAAATTTACCAAGCCTCTGGTCTCAAGAAAAAAATGGTGTTCTTATAGCCATTAGAGACTCTCTCCTGTTTCAACACCTGCAAACCTAGGCTGACCCCCAAGGCCGCTACATAATTATCATCTGCTCCATAGACCAGTCCACATACACCTTGGTCAATGTTTATGGCCCCAATTCCAAACAACTTAGAATCTACAAATGCCTGCTAAAGAAATGCAACAACCTAAAAAAGGGAAACATCGTCATTAGCGGAGACTTTAATATAGTTAATACCCCTCAATAGATACTTCCTCAAATCCCCAGCGCAACCGCCCGGCATTAAACTCTCTCCTACAAAACTCAGACTTGTTTGATGTGTGGACATGCCAGCACGGATCAGAACTTGACTACACATATTTCTCCACAGCCCAACTATCCTACTCCTGCAGACTTTTTTTTGGTCGATAGATGGACCCTAGAGAACGTAACACAATCAAACATTGGAGTTATTACATGGTTGGACCATTCCCCTGTTTCCATCACCATGGGCGACCAAAGACCAGGTCCCCCTAAAATCTGGTGCATAGACTCCTCTTTACTGATGAAACCTGAGATCCAACACAAAATTTAACAAGAGCACACGACTTTCTTTGATCTAAATGAGACACCGGAATCTAACAGGTTTACTGTGTGGTCTACCTACAAAGCCTTCATATGAGGGATTTTTATAAAACTCTCTAAAAGAGCGAAACGCCTGAGGGCAAAGCACATTGACAAGGTCATCTCATAAATTACCAGCATAGAAAATCAAAATAAGATGTCCCCCTCCCACGCCTTAGCTGCTGAACTGCTGGAGCTCAGGCAGCGCCTCTGTTCCCTTCTACTATACAAAATAGAAAATAATTTCAAACGAGTCAGAGAAGATTTTTACGCCATGGGCAACAAGACAGGGGCCCTTCTAGCCCATCAGGTTAAAGCACAAAGAGCTAAAGCCAAAATCCTTACCCTCCAGCACCCCATTTAAAAAAAAATGCTCACCAACCCCCAAGAAATAGCTAACGCTTTTAGCAATTACTATGCCTCTTGTACAACCTAACGAATGACCCCCTCACTCCCCAACCTAATGAAGCCTCTATTAACACATTTCTCTTCTCTGTGGATCTACCTTCTCTTACTGCTACACAAATAGACTCTCTATCCCAAACCTTTACTGTAGATGAAATCCTCGCAGCAATTAAAACCCTACAGCTGACAAAACCCCTGGGGAAGATGGCTTCTCTAATGCCTATTACAGGCAATTTGCTATAATATTAGCCCCGAAATTGGCAGACCTGTTCAATTCTGCTGGGTGCTCAGGCGTCCTTCCTAAAGATATGCTATGTTCTTTGATAACTACAGGGTGGGCCATTTATATGGATACACCTTAATAAAATGGGAATGGTTGGTGATATTAACTTCCTGTTTGTGGCACATTAGTATATGTGAGGGGGGAAACTTTTCAAAATGGGTGGTGACCATGGCGGCCATTTTGAAGTCAGCCATTTTGAATCCAACTTTTGTTTTTTCAATAGGAAGAGGGTCATATGACACATCAAACCTATTGGGAATTTCACAAGAAAAACAATGGTGTGCTTGGTTTTAACGTAACTTTATTCTTTCATGAGTTATTTACAAGTTTCTGACCACTTATAAAATGTGTTCAATGTGCTGCCCAGTGTGTTGGATTGTCAATGCAACCCTCTTCTCCCACTCTTCACACACTGATAGCAACACCACAGGAGAAATGCAAGCACAGGCTTCCAGTATCCATAGTTTCAGGTGCTGCACATCTCATGGCACAGCACATGGGAGAAGAGGGTTGCATTGACAATCCAACACAATGGGCAGCACATTGAACACATTTTATAAGTTTTGTTAAGTGTAAATCAGCGCCTGACCCTTTAAAAAATATTTAAAACAATATGAATACCCGAACTTCAGTGCTAGTCAAAACTAAACATATGTTGTTAATGATAATGAACACAAGTTATGAAAATACAATCACGTGCAAAAATAAGGAAAAAACGTATATCAGCAAGTTCAACACAACTGACAACTGGGGGCAGCTATACTCAGGTAAAAACCTGCCGTGATATAATTAACAAGATAAAAGCGCCAATCCCAGACATTTCATGACAATATAATAGTCCATAAATAAAGTGATGTGTGCTTCAAATAAGGTGCAAATCCGTGCTCAAAAAAACTTCCAAGTGCAGTGAGGTGACACACACTGATCGGTGACCCCCTTTGTGCCCGCACCCACCAGAAATCGTAGACCCACTGCTTTTCAGTCAGTGGGTCAAAAAAGGTAAGGTTCTGGTGGGGGCTCCAAATCCCGGACGTCACTGAAATTCCGAGTGTGTAGACCTTTTCCACTGGCTCAGTATCCAAAGGCACTCAAGGAATAAATATAAAAGAGACCATAGTGTACACTGTATATAGTAGATATTTATTGGGCAAAGATAAAATTCTACTTACAGAAAGGCACTAGGTCTTCAGCATAAAATATATGAAATCCCATGTGATACCAGAGAAAATATAAATAAGGAACTCACGGAAACCTATGACTCGGTCACCTTTTCCAGATGTGTGAGCCTTAAAGTCACTGCAGGCCCTAAACCTCGGGGGTGGTCTTGGAATGGAAAAAACTGGGTGACTGACTTTTCGTCACCCAGATGCTAAAGACCACCCACGCCCGTGTTTCCCCCAGTGGCTAGTCACACACAGTGGAGTGACGTGAACCTTCAAAAAAACTCGTGCC
>BLSH010426689.1:18482-45768 GCA_018402905.1 Glandirana rugosa | reverse complement strand
AGCGGTATGTGAAATCTCTAATTTCTGCTATCTGTCCTCAGAGCAACAGCACAGACAGCAGTAGTAAAGTAATCTATCTCAGGATGCAGGATCAGGTCTTAAAATGGCTAAAATCTGTCCCTCACGCCGTCAGCTACCTTTCCCTACACTAACCCAAGGAGCATGTGACTGCAGCACTGTGACTCCAGCTTATAAAGAGGCTGGGTCACATGATGCACCGGCCAATCACAGCCATGCCATTAGTAGGCATGGCTGTGATGGCTTCTAAGGGCAAACCAGTGAAACGCTTGTTGATTGGCTGCCCTGCAGCTTCTCAACACGTGGAGTAAAATAGCAGAACCCCGGACCGAACCCGAACGATTTTTGAAATGTCCGGGTCCGGGTCCGTGCCACGGACACCCTAAAGTTCGGTACGGACCCGAACGTTACAGTCCGGGTTCGCTCAACACTATTAGTGACGGCATGCACCGGCTGCGATCATGGGGAATTATCCCTGAAGGAGAAGGTCAAGACTTGAACCCCTGCGATGCTGGCCATGCACCAACTACCAATCCTCTACCACAACGCTCAAGTCAAAAGCATCGCCCTCGCTGACAAGTGTTGCGACACAAGCAAACACATTGGCCCGGAAAGATGTCAAGAGCTCCAGGTCACCTTAACTTTTCACCCCAGTTAACAGTTCATCTGCGCCTACGTTCGTGCTGGTTCTACACTTTGTTTGTCTTTTTTTGTTTCCTCGTCGTTACCAGTTTGCTCCGGTACACCAAGCTTCCACCTGAACTATCACTAACATCGGACTATGGGTATAAAACTATTATCCATCAACACCAAAGGACTTAATCATCCTGCAAAAAGAGCATCCCTTTGGAAACTTGCAGTTCAATCCAACTGCGATGTCCTATGTGCACAAGAGACTCGTTTCCGCTCATCACAACCCCCAAAATGTAGCCACAAACTGTTCCCCCACAACTTCATTGCTTGCGCCCCCACAAAGAAAAGCGGGGTCCTCCTAGCCATCAAACATACAATATCCTTTAAACTCATAACCAATCTCTCAGATGACAACGGCCGGTATATCATCCTAGTTTGCTCCCTAAACGATATCACATACACAATTGTGAATGTCTATGCCCCGAACACCCACCGGATACGCAACCTACGGAAGCTCCATAAGAAGATTGCTAAAATTCAACAAGGCCCTTTAATCTGGTGTGGAGACTTTAACATAATTGCTGACCCGGACCTAGACTCCTCGAACCCACGAATAAGGAGGACTTTAAGCCTCAATCCTTTGCTCAGAGACTTACAACTCTTCGACATATGGAGATGCCAACATGCTGAAGAAAAGGACTACACATTTCACTCACAATGCCACAACTCCTACTCGCGCATCGACTTCTTCCTAACAGATCAATGGCTTCTACAAAAAGTGTCAACATCTACCATAATGACTGCCACATGGTCTGACCATGCCCCAATCTGTATCACGATTGAAGACCATCCCTGCCCTCACCCAACTCGCATCTGGAGACTAAATTCCAGCCTATTGCAAACAGCTCCATTCCATCAAATTTTAGAGGACTCACTTTCTGAATATTTTTCCATCAACACTGGGTCGGTTAGCGACCCCGAGATCTTATGGGCCTCGCATAAGGCATTTATCCGTGGTCTCGCCATTGAACTAGGGGCCAGAGCCAAAAGGGAAAGGACGCGGCGGCTGGAGGAACTCACAGAGGAAATTCAAATTACCGAAACCATCAATAAAAGAAATCCTCACCCTGAGCTTAAAAACAAACTAGGGCGACTCCGTCTGGATCTTAGAAATCTACTTTTGGCTAAATACGAATCCCAGCAAAAAAAGCTTAAAATGAGGTTCTTCACCTCTGGGAACAAAACGAGTAAACTGCTATCTTATCTGACTAAAGCACAACGACTGAAATCGTCCATTCATCACATATACCACCCAACCTCGGGCAAACGCTTGACTAATCCCCAGGACATTGCGGATGCTTTTAGTACCTATTACGGGTCACTTTATAACCTCAATGAAGATCCCACCATACAACAGCCCACATTGGCAGACATCCAAAATTTCCTAGACAACATAAAGCTACCACATCTATCAAATGCCCAATTGGAGGATATAAATAAACCCTTCACCCACCCAGAACTGAACAAAGCTATAGAATCTATGCCCACCAACAAGTCCGCGGGACCAGACGGAATAACAGGGGAATGCTATAAAAAATGTAAGCATATTCTGGTATCCCCCTTTGTGAGTTCTTCAACGCTGCCGCCTCCTCGTCCACGCTCAATAAAGAATCTCTGAAAGCCTTAATTGTGACTTTGCCGAAGCCAGGGAAGGATACTTCCCATCCGCAAAACTATCGCCCAATCTCTCTACTGAATCATGATATGAAGCTCTATGCTAAAATGTTGGCCACTCGCCTAATGAACATCCTACTCACCTTAATCAACCCAGACCAGTCTGGCTTTACCAAAGGACGGCAGACATCGGATGCTACCAGACGAATGATAAATATTCTACATCACCTGGAAAAGACTCGAACGCCTTCTCTGCTTCTTTCCTTGGATGCGGGGGAGGTGTTCGATAGAGTCTATTGGCCCTATATCCGTCTGACATTGTAAAAATGTGGTTTTCATGGGCGCATAGTCTCCGCCATCATGGCCCTATACTCCAATCCCTCTGCCCAGGTATACTGCTCCAACATGCTGTCAAAACCATTTCACATATCCAACGGTACCAGGCAGGGGTGCCCACTGTCACCCTTAATTTTCAACCTGGCTATGGAACCCATGGCGGAGACGGTGCGCTCTAACCCAAAAATTAGCGGCATCAACATAGGTCACAGGACCCACAAAATTAACTTATTTGCGGACGATGTCATTCTAATGATATCAGACCCCCTTCCTTCCCTGGCTTTGGTTCAAAAGACCTTATTTGACTATGCTAAAATCTCCTATTATAAAGTAAATGCTACAAAATCATTTATATTAGACATCAATTTACCCCAGGATCTCAAAACTACAATCCAAAACCGACACTCATATAGATAGGCAGACAGCTTCATTACTTACCTGGGAATTGAATTAACCAGAAGCACCACAACACTCTTCCAAGCAAACTACTCGCCAGCCTTAAAAGCCCTTCAGGAAGACCTAGATACGCTATCAAAACCCTTTCTATCCTGGATGGGGCACTTAGCCCTATTTAAAATGTATAAACTCCCCCAGCTTCTTTATCTATTTCGATCACTCCCCGTACCTAACTCCTTCTTCTCAACAGCACAGCGCATCCTTGGTCAATTTCTCTGGCAGAGAAAGAGGCCACGCTGTTCGCGCACCATACTACAATATCACAAAAACGCAGGAGGAGCCGGCCTAGTAAATATTAAAGACTACTATATGGCAGCCATTTTAGCTCAGCTTAAAAACTGGCTATTCCCTTCCTCTTATTCACCTGTGACATTGAAGCTACTTACAGTATGTAACTAACAACGACCTAGGCTCCTGGCTACTATCAGATACAAACCACCACACAGCCCCCACTTTAAAAGCTGCTACCGCAGCTTTCCAATACCTCAGAAACAACACCGACACAGACGCAACACCCACATATCCTCCCCTGCCCCTATCCGTACTCCAACATCATATCCCCAATTTATCAATCCACCAATGGGTATCAAGGGGAGTTACCCACATCCAAGATCTATACTCCCAAGGTCTTCTGAAACCCTTTACAACTTTACAGGACACCTACTCACTCCCACCCTCAGAATACTTTAAATATATCCAAATGTCTCACTGCATACTACGAAACACGTCCATGCTAAGGCCCATCCATAAACAAGCGTGGCAATACCTACAAGACAATACTTAAAAAAAAAAAAGGAATCGCCTTCTTCTTCCACCTCCTCCACAACAAACAAGTCCTCCGCAAAACCTCCCCCATTTTTAAATGGGAAGAGGGTCTAGGCCAATCATTCACCCCCAACCAATGGTCCACAGCACTACGCCATACCTATAACTCCACGAAATCAGCAAACTTATGAGAAATAAATCTCAAAATCACACTGAGATGGTACATCACTCCCACCAAAGCCCAAGCAATGAACCCTACATCCTCTCCACTATGTTGGAGAGGATGCGGAGAACGGGGGTCCCTGCTGCATATACTTTGGTCTTGCCCTAAACTCATGAACCTATGGAGTAAAATATTCACCCTGCTCACCACTATCAGTGGGATGCCCATCCAAAGGTCCCCTGAACTCGCGCTCCTGCATATGGGTATCACAACAATCCCGCCCCAAGCAAGAAAAATTGCCATCAACATTTTGTTAGCCACAAAATTGACCCTAGCCAGAAATTGGCTCTCCTCAGATATCCCGACCCTGGAAAACATTACACATATGGTCCAAACCCACATCACATACGAAACTTTGTATACAATATCAGAAGGTATGTCAATACGGAAATTGTCAGACTGGTCATTATGGCACAATTGGTACAATCTCAACTCCGAACCTACGGATTAAAGCCCTTTCACACCACCCCGCGAGCTCGAATTTGAACACAGGGGATGAGGAGGGCCCTTCCGACCACAGTATTAGCTCCCTACCGGGGTGGTTGGTCTGGGTCTCACTCCCTTCCCCCCAACAGACACTAAAAAGCAGGAAATCAATCTAGGCTCTTTTTCTTTTTTTTTTACCCATATTCCCATCCCTGATACTATCTAAAATCCCTTTCTGTATAACATAAAACTACCGGAACAACAATATATTATATTCTTTCTTTATTATTTTCCTTATCCATTCAACTGGTACTTTGCAATGTTTAAAGTTCTTTATAACATTTACTTAAGAATGCTTGTTTTTGCATACTGTATCTTCTCTGATTTCTGTAATCGTGAATACTCAATAAAGCTTTATGAAAACAAACAAAAAAAAAATATGAATACCCGAACTTCAGTGCTAGTCAAAACTAAACATATGTTGTTAATGATAATGAACACAAGTTATGAAAATACAATCACATGCAAAAATAAGGAAAAAAATTATATCAGCAAGTTCAACACAACTGACAACTGGGGGCAGCTATACTCAGGTAAAAACCTGCCGTGATATAATTAACAAGATAAAAGCGCCAATCCCAGACATTTCATGACAATATAATAGTCCATAAATAAAGTGATGTGTGCTTCAAATAAGGTGCAAATCCGTGCTCAAAAAAACTTCCAAGTGCAGTGAGGTGACACACACTGATCGGTGACCCCCTTTGTGCCCGCACTCACCAGAAATCGTAGACCCACTGCTTTTCAGTCAGTGGGTCAAAAAAGGCAAGGTTCTGGTGGGGGCTCCAAATCCAGGACGTCACTGAAATTCCGAGTGTGTAGACCTTTTCCACTGGCTCAGTATCCAAAGGCACTCAAGGAATAAATATAAAAGAGACCATAGTGTACACTGTATATAGTAGATATTTATTGGGCAAAGATAAAATTCTACTTACAGAAAGGCACTAGGTCTTCAGCATAAAATATATGAAATCCCGTCAATGGCAATGGATAGCAAGTGATGTCAACGCGTTTCGCTTGTCAAGTGAGCGTCATCACGGACGATACTACGGTCCCTCACATGCAACTTTTTATACTGTTTCTCAGGTCCGCCTACCGCGGATCAATAAAGACAAAAACAGTACTGAACCTCCTGGATGTCCCTCACAGTCAACAAGCGTACACCTCCGCCATCTAGTGGTCCAACAGTGGAAGGCATAGAAACAAAATATATTCCAGACATATTTAATAAAACATGATAAAAATAGAACAATGGTTAAAAAACATGATTGCCTACACTAGAATATAAACACTAATGGGTAAAAAAATGTTTTTATTATCATTAAAAAATGTGAAAGGAATAAAAGTAAAAATAATGTACTTAAAAGGTGAGTGCATATAATATAAAAAGGCAAAAACGAAAAATAGTATAAAAATGAATGTATGTAGAGCAATGGTACAAAACCGAATGAATTTAATAAAAAGAATATGGTTATATGAAAAATTGGTGAAAAATACATGTTCACTTCTACTCTCTGCCCTCTTACCCAAAAAAGGGGATATCCCTATTCTACTCTCACCTTAGTGAAGCGCGCCCCTACTCTCTCATTCCAACACTAAACAAATTGACAGAAGAATTGAATATCCCTATGTGGCCACAAGCATTCAGAAACTTACTCTTTGCAGCCAAACTAAATACAACCAGGTTATGTTTATGTGTCTCAATCAAAATGCTTTGAGAACAAAAAATATCTTAATATTAAGACAAGGAAACTATTTTTTGGGGTGTGGAGCAGTGGTGTCAAGAAAAACAGGTGCAAGTAGTATTACAACACCAGTGCAAGAACCCTCACTGTTTCCTCATCTATGTTAGATGTTGTCAAGCTAAAAAGATACATGCCCTAATTTCGAACATGTATGGTGGGGGCAACTAAATGCTAAAGATCAGAGGAAAAGTCATAATAGTAGTGGAGGAAATATATGGGGAATACTCCACATAGGATATCACCAATTGGACAAGAAGCAATTAATATCCAGATCGATGTTTAAACCCAAGGGAGCCAAGGTGGCCATTCTGTGGATCCACTGGGTTTCGTTCTGGGAGATACCTTGTGTTAAATTACCACTCCTCCAATGGTTCTCTATCCTATCGATTCCACAAAAACTTAATTGGGTGGGGTCTCTGTTGTGAACTAATCTAAAGTGATTCGACAGATTGTGATGTCTGAACCCTTTTATGATGTTCTGAACATGTTCTCTAAGTCTGATCCTGAGTTTGCGTGTTGTACGTCCTATATACTGTAGGCCACAAGTACAGGATAAAAGGTAAGTGACATGTGTAGTGTCACAAGAAATACATTTTTTAATATTGTAAGTTTTTCCTGTGGCTGTGGACGTGAAATTCAAGATGTTACGATTTCTGAATTTAGAAATTTTACATATTGTACACCTTCCACAGCTGAAAAAACCCACTCTATCCAAAAAGGTGCATGTTTTACGAGGGGGGTCTACGACATTAGGTGCCAGCTTTAATCTTAAGGAAGGGGGTTTTTTGTAGACAAAACGAGGTCTAGGTGGCAATACTTTCACTAGTTCTCTATCTCTCATAAGCAAGGGCCAATGAGTTTTTATAATTCGTTCGAATTGTCTATATTCCTTGAAAAAACGAGTCATGAATGAGATACTCGAATCAAATGACTTTCTTTTTTGTTGCTGTAGAAGTAATTTCCTGTCTAGACTTCTGACTTCATTTCTTACTTCTATAAGCTTGTTTTTATTATAACCCTTTTCTGTAAATCTTTGCAAGATGACTTCTGATTGTTTATTGTAATCCTTTATGCTATCACAATTTCTCCTAATTCTTACCATTTGTCCCCTGGGAATGCCATCCAGCCACTTCGGATGGTGGCAACTTCCCAGGGGGATGTAACCGTTCTTATCTCCTTCTTTGAAATAAGTTTTGGTGCAAAGTTTATTTTGGTCTTTATAGATCGTGAGATCAAGGAAATTGATGGTTTTGTGTCCTATATGTTCTGAAAAGGAGATACCTAATGGGTTGTTGCCCATTTTCTGTAGGAAATCCAAGAGGTGTTCTTTTGTGCCAGACCAGACAATCAGGATATCATCGATATACCTTTTAAACATTTTTAATTCTGAGGGAGGGTTTTTAAATATAGCTGTTTCTTCCCACCAACTCATAACTAAATTGGCCACTGATGGGGCATACTTTGCCCCCATCGCCACACCTTTGGTGGTGAGAAACTTGTAAATAACTCATGAAAGAATAAAGTTACGTTAAAACACTATTGTTTTTCTTGTGAAATTCCCAATAAGTTTGATGTGTCACATGACCCTCTTCCTATTGAAAAAACAAAAGTTGGATTTAAAATGGCCGATTTCAAAATGGCCTCCATAGTCACCACCCATCTTGAAAAGTTTCCCCCCTCACATATACTAATGTGCCACAAACAGGAAGTAAATATCACCAACCATTCCCATTTTATTAAGGTGTATCCATATAAATGGCCCACCCTGTACTATCCCTAAACCTGAAAAAGACCACACATTAGCTCCTAACTATAGACCTATCTCGCTCTTAAATATGGTCATAAAGGTATTCACCAAAGTGATTGCTAACAGACTAATGACATTCACCCCTTCCCTAATCCACTCCGATCAAGTTGGCTTCGTCCCCGGTAGACAAGCTCCCTATGCTACCAGAAGAGTTATAAATCTTTTCCATTCCACTACCCTCCATCATACACCTTCTCTGCTACTCTCTTTGGATGCGGAGAAGGCGTTCGACAGGGTACACTGGGACTTTTTGAAAGCGACCCTTACAAAATTTGGCATCACCGGTTGGTTTCAGAATGCAATCCTGTCGTTATACTCAAACCCCTCAGCGATGGATTTCACAGGTGGAGCCCTCTCACCCCCCTTTAAAATTTCCTAAAGCATGAGGCAGTGGTGCCCCCTCTCGCCGTTAATCTTTGTCATGTTGGTGGAACTTCTAGCTGCTAAAATAAGATCTGACCCACATATCTCAGGCATATCCTGCAATGGAGTAGAGCATAAAATAAGCCTCTTTGCAGATGATGTGATTCTCATGGTCTCCAATCCCTGCATGCGATCCAAGATGCTCTCCACCAGTTCAGTCTAGTGTCCTACTACAAGCTCAATGTGTCTAAATCGCTAGTACTGTCCCCATACCTCCCTCCAAAAACAAATGACCCACCTAAAAGCAAATCTGCCCTTCATTTGGGCCACTAAATCTATACCTTACTTAGGAATCAACATAACCCCCATCGTCGGTCAATTAAGTGACCTAAATCACCTTAAATTCGAAAAGGAACCTACCATCCCTCCTATGTGTTTTGCGCAATGTTGGTCTTTCCACACTGGGTAGAATAGCTGGTAATACTATCACAAATCCTTTATCTGTTTTGAACAATGGTCATACCCATTCCCAAATTGTTCTTCTCCTCAATCCAAAGACAAATCTCCAAATTTATGTAGGACTACAAACCACCCCGATACCCCCACTACATAATGACTCAACCTCATCACAGAGGTGGAGTGGGCCTACCACAAATGAAAACCTACTACTACGCTGCCATCCTAGACCAGATAGGCTATTGGTGGCACCCTAGCCCGGACAAAATATGGTCCCAAAGGGAAAACGCATCACACCAACAGCAAAATCTAACAGATCTCCTCCTCCTCTCAACAATGAGTTCCCCTAGACTCCTAACTAACCCTTACCAATCAATAATAGCTTCCCTGCAAGCTTGGAAGCAACTTCTATCCACATCCCCCTCTTCATCCCCCATTCAGCACATCCCGATGCCACTGAGAGCTTAGACTTCAGGCCGGTATCACCCTCATGAGAGACATTACCACCATTGCTAAGTCTCTAAAATCGTTTGACACCATCAGAAAGGAATTCAATCTCACTAAATCGGAGGCCTATACATATACCAGAATTACCCATTTCCTTGGCATAACCAACATACTATGCAACACCAAAATCCCCAAACCTATCTATCACTTCTACTCTCTGCCCTCTTACCCAAAAAATGGGATATCCCTATTCTACTCTCACCTTAGTGAAGCGCGCCCCTACTCTCTCATTCCAACACTAAACAAATTGACAGAAGAATTGAATATCCCTATGTGGCCACAAGCATTCAGAAACTTACTCTTTGCAGCCAAACTAAATATAACCAGGTTATGGAAATCTTCCGACACTCCCACTATTGGTAATACAGTCGCTGATCTAAACACTCAATCCAACATGGAAAACATGGTTGCTAGGAAAACACTAAAAATCGAAAAATTTGTAATCAACTGGTCACAAGGGTTAAAACATGCAAAATGCACTGTGCAATTGTAAATTGGGCATTACTAATACCTGCATTGGAACAGTGTGCTGATACCCCTTATGTTCTCTCCCTTCCCCCCTCTATAACCCTTCCTCTTCCCTCTCCTTCCCCTTCCCTTCCTTCTTCCTGCCTGGAACGATCCCTGTGATGTTAAAAGTAAAGTTTTAATGCATCATATGATAGAGCCTATTGTTCCTTGTCATATTACCTTAGCCATATCAATACACTGTAACTTGAAATAATGTGCTGCCTATATCTAAGAAATGTTTGAACATGTTCTTGCTGTTAATATGAAAACTTAATAAAAACATTTGGTAACTATATATAATTTTTCTTTTTTTTTTCTTATTGATTGAACTAGATGGAATTGTGTCTTTTTTTCAACCTGACTAACTATGTAACTATGATAAGGCAAATATACAAAACCACCAATCGAATAATTGACCATAACCCCGTCCCCCCTTTCATCCCTGCCTTCTCTGTTCAGACAGTAAAAGAGGTTCAATTAAAGAGAGACAGTCTGAAGGCAAGCACCTTCTTCTCTGTCTCTAGAAAACCCATAGGGGTCTATCTATAAAGGTTTTCACACAGCGTTCTCCCAAGACATGAGAATCCCTGAGAAAGTTTTATGAAGACATTTAGGCCTCATACACACGGACGTTTTTTGATGCCGGTGTTTTCTGGCATTTTTTGTAGCTTTCCATGTTAGTCAATGGCCCCATAAAAACGTTGGCGTTTTTGAGCTGTAGAGGGCGTCGGCGTTAGTGAGCTGAAAGTAGAACCCACGGCCATCGCGTTCTGAGGCTGTAACATTTTGGCATTTTTTGACGCCGACGCCACAAAACGCCAACAAACGTCAACTAATATTCTACCGGTGTTTTCTGGCGTTTTTTGACGCCGACGTTTTTAGGTTGAAAAATGTCAAAGGGATGATTTTTTTTAAAAAACGCCTATTGACGCCGACGCTCACTAACGCCGATGCATAACGCCGAAAAACGCTGATTTTTTTTCCTAGACGTCGGGCCTGGCGTTTTGTTTATTTTTAAAGATACGCCCGTGTGTATGAGGCATTATACTGGAAAAAGACCCCAATAGTGCTCTGTGATTCCAGTCTCATGAGTTCTCCCATTATGAATTATGAATATGAAAGTTTTATAGACATGTGCACGCTGAACATTTTTGTGTAGACTAGGTGCCAGATTAGCTTTCCATTTCCTCACAAGCATTGTTCTGGATGCAAAAGTTTTGATGGGTGTTTTTTTTTTTCTTATGGCATGTTGGTGGTTGTCAGGCATCGTGATTGACATGGATCTACATTGCTGGACAACCTGAGTGATGGTGGATGCACCTGGGCCTTTTTTCTGTCTGGTATGGATTTTATGGGAGAACCCCATGCAAAAATAAAAAAGCATGGGGTCCACACTAAACTCTTATCAGAGCATGGCAGGCCAGGAAAGAGGGGGTCACGGTGCCTTGCCAAGGGGGACTCCATTGGAAAAGCAACTTGTGCCCACATTATTGAGGACAAGGGTCTCTTTCCCACAACACTGGCCTGGTGGTTGTGGGGCTCTGTGGGCAGAGGGCTTATTAGAATCTGGAAGCCCCCTTTAATAAAAGAGGGGCAATCAGGACCTAAATCATCTGCTGGTGGCAATATGGTTACCAGAGCTGAAGGTGCAGTTCCAGTGGCCACCAGCAGGTGTCTCCAAGCAGCCAGCAGATCCCAGTAGGTAGGTTCCACGTGATGCTGGCTGCTGGGAAGGTATATAATCCCTTCCTTGACTTTCCAACAATGCTACAGTGTTAGCCTTATACCTGTTTGCTAATTATCTTGATCCCTGCCATATCCTGTATCCTTTTACCCCATCTCTGCTCCCCTTGTCCCCACTCCCAGTCCTGCTCATGTCCTGTTTATGGGAGCTTCCCCCCATTATATATAGTGTATTATAGCTAGGTTGTGCTTCATTGTCATGTTATTGTCAATACCTGGATCACCTGCTGGGGGCACTGCGGTTCCCAGAGCTGAAGGGAGCAGTTCTGGTGGCCACCATTGGGTGTCTCCCAGCAGCCTGGAGATCCCAGTAATTCAACTCCACCTGATGCTGGTCGCTGGGAAACACTAACTGGTGGCCCCTGAAACTGTGCCCTTCAGCTCTAGCAACCACAGTGCCACCAGCAGGTGATCAAGGTCCTGAAAGGCCTTCCCCCCCGTGCAAATAAGTAAGGAGTACATTGTACTTCTACTCCTTCACAAGCAAAATGTAGTAATGAGTAAATAAAAAACATACATTTTGGCAAGTCATTTAATTAAAATATAGATCCACATCAATCATAACTTCCACGAGCTGCCGAAAGAAAAATAATACTGCCCAACGGCACAGGAGCCGAAGGGGGAAGTCACTGAAGCTAAGGAGAAGGAGATGCAGGGTGAAGCCCCCACCTGGAGCAAGCGCTGCCCATGACCTAGATGGGGTAAGTGTAGGGTTGGTGACCAATCGGGGGGTAGGGTGCCTGTGACCCGACCGACTGGGGGGGTGGCAGCGGATGGCATAAGTGTGCGCACACCTGGCACACCCTAATCACCCTGTGCAGGGCAAATTCCCCCTGCTGCTTGGCTGCAAAGAAAGGGATGGGAATGTCTATCCTCAGTCCCTTTTTCTGTCTCAAAGTGAGACATCAGGGGTCTGTTTAGATCTCCGATATTTCACCAAAGCCCCCCAATGGGGCTCCTAAAAAAATTGTAAAAAACCATAACAAAAAATTATTGTAAAAAAAAATTGTAAAAAAGTAATAATTAAAAAATAAACTACTGACACCAACCTCTGCCCTACTGACATCGTCCACTGCTCTACCGACACAGTCCATTGCCCTACTGCCATATATATATAAATATATATACAGTATCTCACAAAAGTAAGTACACCCCTCACATTTTTGTAAATATTTTATTCTATCTTTTCATGTGACAACACGGAAGAAATTACACTTTGCTACAATGTAAAGTAGTGAGTGTACAGCTTGTATAACAGTGTAAATTTGCTCTCCCCTAAAAATAACTCAACACACAGCCATTAATGTCTAAACCACTGGCAACAAAAGTGAGTACACCCCTAAGTGAAAATGTCCAAATTGGGCCCAATCAGCCATTTTCCCAGATGTGGGGAATCCTATGTGGTCCTGTGATTGTTGTCTCCGGTCTCCTATTGTGCTCCTCGGATGGGTGCCTGGACGGTCCATTGGACAATAAGCACAGAACACTTTAAATAATATAGTTGGTTTGCACTTTAAGGAATATATGAATTAAGATACTTATAAGTTTTTTCCATATTGTATATGGTGTTTGCACTTTAAAAACTACACCAATTGAGTTCTCACACACCTGGATTAATAAGGTTTATGTGAGCACTGCATTACTTCAAGGATAAGTGGAAACACTACCTTATACTATTTATTTAATCGTTCACTTATTATATTAATTTTTATCACATTTATTTATTTATACATGTACAAAATATTTTTACCATAAAGGGATCATTTAAGGTAGCACCATCCAGTTCCCACTAAATAATTACTCAATGAAGATGGTGTCCAGATACCTTGGCCGTAAATTTTTTGTCAGTTTCTTCTAACAAATGCTGAGCAGAGATTAATTATTTCTCATTTTTGGTTCTATGTTCTCAGGGCGATGGAGCTGAGTGTGGTGGTGTTGCTGATGGTGGTACCTGCGTCTCTTGCACAGGAAGGTAGGTGGTAGAACCTGAGTACACTTACTGCTAGTGGAAATCAGTCATGCGTAATATTCCATCTTCTCTGCTATTCAAACGCTCCTCTGCTTTTCCTTTATTTAAAGAGGTTTTACAGGGCAGAGCTCGCCTCCCCCTCACCCACCCAGCTCTGCTCACTGAATTACAGCCCTTAGATTTCTGGGTTCCATTAGAGAGCCGGGGGGCTGGATGAGGTCTGAGCCATGACCTGAATTCTCTGCACAGAAACAGCAATAAAACCTGACAGGGGGTCTAATCCTTCTCCACTCTGTCCAAAAACATAAATAAAAGTTTTGCTTTTAGTCATACTTTAAGGGTGGAGCTTCTATCTGCAGTACAGTACAGCAGTATTTATATTTATAAATCATGTTGCTGTAGTTTCGGAGCAGTGATTTATCCCTTTGCCATGTAATCAGGGTCCCTGGCTGGGACTTTTAGTCCTCCATCCACCTTCCACCGAGGTTTCCAGCTAAGGTTGCCACCAGTGGCGGCCCGTCCATCAGGGCGCACGGGCACTGCCCCCTCGCTCCTGTCACCCCCCTCTATGTCATGGATAGATTCATGCTATGCATGGGGCTCTTTCTTCTCCTATCTGGTGCTCTGTATACTCCTATCTGGGGCTCTGTATACTCCTATCTGGGGCTCGGTATACTGCTATCTGGGGCTCTGTATACTGCTATCTGGTGCTCTGTATATTGCTATCTGGGGCTCTGTATACTGCTATCTGGGGCTCTGTATACTGCTATCTGGTGCTCTGTATATTGCTATCTGGGGCTCTGTATACTGCTATCTGGTGCTCTGTATATTGCTATCTGGGGCTCTGTATACTGCTATCTGGGGCTCTGTATACTCCTATCTGGGGCTCTGTATACTCCTATCTGGGGATATATAGATTGCTTTCTGGGGCTCTGTATACTCCTATCTGGATCTCTGTATACTCCTATCTGGTGGCTGTATACTCCTATCTGGTGGCTTTGTATAACCTATCTGGGGCTCTGTATACTCCTATCTGGTGGCCCTGTATACCCCATCTGGTGGCTCTGTATACCCCTATCTGGTGACTGTATACCCTATCTGGTGTCTCTATATTCCCCTATCTGGTGATGTGTATACCCTATCCGTGATGCTGTATACCCTATCTGGTGATGCTGGGGTATGTACTCCTGACACAATGGGTGGAAATGATAAGGGGTGGGGCTTATGAGAAGTGGGAGGGGTCAAAATAAAGGGCGGGGTCTGCCGCCCCCCATCCTAAAATTTCACCAGCCACCGTTGGTTGCCACTCACCCGGACAATCTGGGTTTTGAATCGTGTTTCAGACCACCGGAAACCCAGACATAATATTCAGAATGGACTGTGGCTCTCCAAGTAGCCAAGTACCAGAACCGCACAGTGCATAGGTGTGCACATTGGCCCCACCGCTATACACAGGAGAGAAGGGAGGGCTTGATCTGCTCCTCCTCTTCCTGCCCCTACACCTCTGTTTGCCCTCCCACACCCCAATTTGTACCTCAGGAAAAGGATGCGTGGGCTGGAAGTTTGAAGCTCAGCAACCAGCAGATACATTGTGGATGAAAGGTGTCAATGCCTGAGCCTCCATCCTAGGGTGAATGAGCTCACCGTCCACTGTCTGTGACTGAAGTCTTCCTCCCTTCTCTCTCCTGCCTCCAAGCGAGTGAGTAAACTGGTAAAGGGTGCCCTGTGGACTCTCATTTAAGGGGGGCTTTGGGGACCCTAATTTAAGGGGGAATGCTGGGAACTCTGATGTAAGTGGGAGATTTGGTGAGCAGAAACCCCCTTACATCAGAGTTCCCCTTTACATCAGAGTCCATGGTGTTCCTTTTTAGAAAAAAATAAAAAAATTGCTGTGCGCAGCTAAAGTATTCAGGTTTGGCATGAAGAAAAGGTGGCAACCCTATTCCCAGTGGAGAAAAGTAACACTAGCTTCAGTGTGCAGCTCTGGCTCAGCCCCTCATTTACATACCTGGGATTTCCTCTGAGAAAAGTTACCGGACTTGTCCTCCCTCACCAGGCTTGGACGGCTCTCTGATTGGCTAGTTTCATGTTGGTTATAGAGTGGTGTTGTCACCAGTCCAGTGGTGGGTGCTGCGCCCATCTGCCAGGCCCTGATCGGCCTGCCTGCGCTGGTCACCAGTTCCTGGGGGAGGACCCAGCTGGTGACACAGCCCGCACCACCATAGCGACGCCAATGAGTGCAGCAATTCTTGGCATGGACCTTTTGGAACCAGAAACAACTGAAAGTCATTAAGTTTCCCAAAAGTGTCCTTAACCACTTGCTTACTTAAGGTTACCAATCTTCTGTTTACATCACGTGATCAGCTGTCATTGGCTGACAGCTGATCACGTGGTAAGAGGCCGGGATCGGCCCCTTACTCCGATCTGTGATCAGTCAAGTCTCATTGACTCGCTGATCACAGAGCGCGCTGCACGCACCTCTCAGGGGGCCCGCATGTGGTGCATTCTCGGGAGGACGTACATGGACACCCTCCTGGCAATAAAGGCCCGCGATGTAGCCGTCTTTCCGCTATAGCGTGGGCAGGAGTTCGTTAAAATGTTAAATTCTGTTTTTTGTTAGTTTTGGATGAAGTGTGAAAGGGTTAGACCCTCTGAGATGTTTTCATGTTTAAACTATGGGCAGAATGAGTGAGTGATGTATCTAGAACAGTGAGTGTTTGTAAACTCTTCCTATTCCCAGTGCAGTGTCTATCCCTAGGTGATACACAGAGATGAAACAAATCCCCCCTACATATGTTGAACCTCTTTATCTGCAACCCTCTCTCCTCTATAGCCATTCAAAGTATACAGACCAAAATACATTTCTCAGCTCCAGAAGGCAGAGGGTGGGGATCTGAGGACACACACTGCAAAGGATAGAGCAGAGAGCTGAGTGTAATCTTAGACCTTAGTGGAGGGAACGGACACACCCTCTTCTACATAGTCTCATAGGGAAACATGTACAGCTAAGGTTGTCAATCACCTGCTGTGTACTGCAGGGGGGAGGGGCCATTCCCAGGATACTTTGTTGTATAACCTGTCAAAAGGAACTCCTGCAGATAGCAGAGGAATGAGAGAGCAGATAGAAATCACACTCCGGGCTTTGGATTGAGGCAAGTACATCTTAGAGGTTTACAACCACTTTAACCACTTCCTTACTGGGCAACTTAAACCCCCCTCCTGCCCGGACCAATTTTCAGTTTTCAGCGCTGTCAGTCTTTGAATGCGGTCGTGCGGCGTTGTACCCAAACAAAATTTGTGTCCTTTTTTTCCCCACAGAGCTTTCTTTTGGTGGTATTTGATCACCTCTGCGGTTTTTATTTTTTGCGCTATAAATAAATAAAGATTTTGAAAAAAGAACAATATTTTTTACTTTCTGCTATAATAAATATCCAAAAATAAAAAACAAAAAAAAACTAAATGTATTCATCAGTTTAGGCCGATATATATTCTTCTAAATATTTTTGGTGAAAAAAAAATCGCAATTGGCGTATATTGATTGGGTTGCGCAAAAGTTATAGCGCCTACAAACTATGGAAATGGGTTTATGGCGTTTTTATTTATTCATTTACTAGGAAGGGCGGTTATCTGCGATTTTTATCGGGACTGCGATATTGCGGACGTTTTAGACACTTTTTTGGGACCAATGACATTTATACAGCGATCAGAGCTAAAAATAGACACTGATTACTGTGTAAATGTCATTGGCAGGGGAGGAATTAACACCAAGGGGGCAGTGAAGTGTTTAAATGTGTTCCCTGGGTGTGTTCTAACTGTGGGGGGGGGGGGCGGGGTTGGCAGGGGCATGACAGATCTAACTGATCCCAGTGACAGGGATCAGTAGATCTGGCATGCCCCCCTCCCCCCTCACAGAATGGGGAACCAACGCGTTTACATCCGCGGTTCCGTTTCGGCTCTCTGTAAGCAGAGCGTGGGTCTCCGGCGGACATGCTCACACTGCATGCGGCGGCGCACGCGGGAGCGCGCCCAGCACGAGCCAAATGGGAGGACATCTATTGACGGCCTCCCGGAATTTTAGAGCCACGCTGTAGCCATCATTCGGCTATGGCGCGGATGGGAAGTGGTTAAAGTCCAAACCCCCCGAGGCCCCCCTCACCTATAATAAAATATACACATTTTGTAAAAATTATATAATTATAAATGTAAATAGTCTGGCTGATCTGGTGACATCACAGCCCTGTGTTATCTACTTTGGTGGCAGCGGGAGGTCCTTACTCCCACAAATGGCTGACATGGGATCCAGGAACATTCAGTCTGTGAGGGACAGCACCAAGAGAAGGTCAGTATTGCATTCAAAGCTTTTTACTTTTTTTTTAAAACATGCTGGGTACAAATTATTGTTCTACTGTATTGGGCTTTAGGATGATCACATTCTATGTGCGCTTTCTGCAATGTGCTTTATTTGGTAATGGTTTTACAATATAAGATCAAAAGACTGCTTTATTCTGGAGGTTCTGATTGTTGTACTATTATAGGACTACCAACCAAAGGAAGAGAAAGGTTATGCTCTTCTCTTATTAAATTTGCAGATTCCTTTAAGATTGAGCTGTTCAGTCCACTATGATCTTTAAGACATTTCTCCAAAAAGTCCACACAAGTCATTCTATGGATGTTCCATTTTATAACATATGTTGGTCTTCTACATTCACATATTAGAAGATAGAAGTGATTTTGTTCTGGTTGAGGTGCTTTGGGGAAAAGCAAAGCTGCATGGGACTGATTTGCAGGGGAACCTTGCTTGAAATCCATAAAACCTAAACAACACTGTGTGCCAATGTGCCCTGTGTAGTTCCTATTTCTGGCCACAAGGTGATGCCATAGAAGTCTAAGATGGCAGTGATTTTAAATCAGGGGTCTCCAAATGTTTTAAACAAAGCGCCAGTTTATTGTCCTGCAGGCTTTAGGGGGGCCGGATTGTTGCCAGCTGGGGTAGAAAAAGCCCTGGGCCCAGCATCGGTGAGAATAAACATGGCTTAAGAGTTGGTGGTCAGTAGGAGGTGGAGTAGTGCCCCATCATTGGTATTAGTGTGAGGAATGGTGCACCATCATTGGTATCAGTGGGAGGAATGGTGCCCCATCATTGGTATCAGTGGGGGGAATAGTGCCCCATCATTGGTGTCAGTGGGGGGAGTAGTGCCACATCATTGGTGTCAGTGGGAGGAATAGCGTCCCATCATTGGTATCAGTGGAAGGAATAGTGCCCCATCATTGGTATCAGTGGGAGGAATAGTGTCCCATCATTGGTATCAGTGGGAGGAATGGTGCCCCATAATTGGTATTCGTGGTAGGAATAGTGCCTCATATCATTGGGAGGAATAGTGCCCCAAGGGCCAGGTAACGGTTAGAAAAGGGCCACATGTGGCCCTTGGGCCGCAGTTTTGAGTACCCTGATTTAAAGGATCACTTAAAGTTAATGCCAGCCTTGTTACTGCCAGCGGTGGGGCATCTCAGGTAGAGGGTTGTATATAAATAGTTGGGCAGGATTCTGCCTCTCTCTCTCTTTTGGTTATGGGAAATGGCTGAAGACCAAAGTACAGCAAGGATGTAGGCTATAGTGATCCATTACAGAGCTTCCCCTTAGAAGGAAAGTAAGGAAATGAGGGGAACAAGACATTCTGGATTACATTGAACCCCTAGGGGTTGTAGGGCTCTGGGCAACATCTGTAAAGGTAGCAACTATTCCTCAACCCACACTATCTCTCACTTGGGAACATCTCCTGGTAATGGGCTTGTGTCAGTGTGGACTGCTGTTGGACTCTATGCTGTAAGGCCGAGAGAGGGTATGTGGAAGCACAGTTGGAGAATTCTGGTTAAGCAAGGCCAGATGAGCTCACACAAATGGGCAAGCAAACACTGGGTATACTATGGAGCCCCAGGTTGAGGATCTCAATGTGATTAGGAAAACCACTGCCATGTCCAGGCATGATTGGATTAAAGAGAACAAGTGGTGACTATGCAGCCCAGCATGTTACACCACATTGTTACACAATAGAAGATCTCAAAGCTACAGGGAAGTTTATGTTTAAACAATAATAAAGCTAAAGACCTCAACTCCATATAAATTGGCCAGTGGCAAAACAGTTTCATAGTTTATGAGTTTTGAGTTGATAGTTTTTGAGCCAACGTTGCACAAACCTCTCTCATCTCTATCCAGAATTAATTCCAAACTATTCCAATTATAGACTTTAAATATGTGTTTGTTAGAAATTAGCTATCGTCAGGAGAGTAGCTGAACGGGTCCAATCCTGTGAAATACTAGAGTGCATTATTGAGAGACAGCATCCACAAATTCTGTTCAGTGGTTGGACAGTATATAAGCAGGTTAGTTCAGCAGCAATATTAGATGGAGAGAGAAGATAGGTTTTATCTTGAAATATAAATTAGCCGCAATTACTGTACAGTCATTGGATGTAAGCAGTTTGGTAAAGTCACAATGTGAGAGGGAAAGACAAGGTTTTACTTTAACCACTTCCTTACCGGCGTATAGTAATTATACGTTGGCAAGGAGCACTCCGCCTGGTAAGTGGACGTCATATGATGTCCACTTGTTTTCTCCGCTTTGCGGGCCCCTGGCGGCGATCGGGGACCGGCCGTGTCCCTCAGGACTCCGGCCTTCCGTGATCGGTGTAAAGAGCCAATAAAATTGGCTCTTTACCACGTGACCGGCTGTGTCCTATCACATTCGGTCACTTCCAACAACAGACACAGAGCGACGTGCACGCTGCTCGTGCGCGCCACCAGGCAGCGCGGCGATCGGGGTGCGGGCTTGTCCCTCGGACAAAGCCCAACCCCGATCACGGCTCTTTACCACGTGACCGGCTGTGTCCAATCACAGCCGGTCACAAAATGACGGGAATCCGCGGTAACGAGCTGTTACCGGGTTCTCCTCTTCACACACTGATCGTGTGTGAGGAGGAGATAGTAGTAACAGCTCTTTACCACTTACTGTCAGCACCAAGCACACTGATTCCCCCCCTTCCAATAAAGAGTACCTGTCACCACCCCATCAAAGTACCTGTCACAGCCCATCAGAGTACCTATCACCTGCCTATCAGAGTACCTGAGTACCTGTCACCTGCCCATCAGAGTACCTGGGTACCTGTCACTTGTCCATCAGAGTACTTGAGTACCTGTCACCTGCCCATAAAAGTATCCAAGTACCTGTCACCTGCCCATCAGAGTACCTGAGTACCTGTCACCTGCCCATCAGAGTACTTTTCACCTGCCCATCAGAGTACCCGAGTACCTGGCACCTGTCCATCAGAGTACCCAAGTAGCTGTCATCTGCCCATCAAAGTACCCGAGTACCTGTCACCTGCCAATCAGTGTACTCGAGTACCTGTCACCTGCCCATCTAAGTACCTGTCACCTGCCCATCAGAGTACCGGAGTACCTGTCACCTGTCCATCAGAGTACCCGAGTACCTGCCACCTGCCCATCAGAGTACCCGAGTACCTGTCACCTGCCCATCAGAGTACTCGAGTACCTGTCACATGTCCATCAGAGTACCCGAGTACCTGTCACCTGTCCATCAGAGAACCCGAGTACCTGTCACCTGCCCATCAGAGTACCTGTCACCTGCCCATCAAAATACCCGAGTACCTGTCACCTGCCCGTCAAAGTAACGATTACCTGTCATCTGCCCATCAGAGTACCCGAGTACCTGTAACCTGCCCATCAGAGTACCCGAGTACCTGTCACCAGACCATCAGAGTACCCGAGTACCTGTCACCTGCCCATCAGAGTACCCGAGTACCTGTCACCAGACCATCAGAGTACCTGAGTACCTGTCACCAGTTCATCACAGTACCCGTCATCAACCCATCTGAGTACCCGAGTACCTGTCACCAACCCATCTGAGTACCCGAGTACCTGTCACCAGCCCATCAGAGTATCCGAGCACCTGTCATCAACCCATCTGAGTACCCGAATACCTGTCACCAGCCCATCTGAGTACCCAAGTACCTGTCACCAGCCCATCAAAGTACCCGAGTACCTGTCACCAGCCCATCACAGTACCCGAGTACCTGTCACCAGCCCATCACAGTACCCGAGTACCTGTCACCAGCCCATCAGAGTACCAGTGTACTTGTCACCAGCCCATCACAGTACCCGAGTACCTGTCACCAGCCGATCACAGTACCCGAGTACCTGTCATCAACCCATCTGAGTACCCGAGTACCTGTCACCAGCGCATGAGAATACTGGAGTACTTATCACCAGCCCATCAGAGTACTCAAGTACCTGTCACCAGCCCATTAGAGTACCCGAGTACCTGTCACCAACTCATCTAAGTACCCAAGTACCTGTCACCAGCGCATCACAGTACCCGAGTACCTGTCACCAGCCCATCACAGTACCCGAGAACCTGTCACCATCCCATGAGAGTACCCGAGTACTTGTCACCAGCCCATCAGAGTACCCGAGTACCTATCACCAGCCCATCAGAGTACCCGAGTACCTGTCACCATCCTATCTGAGTACCCGAGTACCTGTCACCAGCTCATCAGAGTACCCGTGTACCGGTCACCAGTCCATCTGAGTACCTGCCACTAGCCCATCTGAGTACCCTAGTACCTGTCACTAGAACATCTGAGTACCCAAGTACCTGTCACTAGCCCATCTGAGTACCCTAGTACCTGTCACTAGCCCATCTGAGTACCCGAGTGCCTGTCACTAGCCCATCTGAGTACCCAAGTACCTAGCACCAGACCGTCTGAGTACCCGAGTACCTGTCACCAGCCCATCAGAGTACCCAAGAACTTTTTACCAGCCCATCAGAGTACCCGAGTGCCTTTTACCAACCCATCAGAGTACCCGAGTACCTTTTACTAATCCATCAGAGTACCCGAGTACCTATCTGCAGCCCATAAGAGTACCCAAGTACCTATTTGCAGCCCATGCCTCATAAAATATACATTGGGGTGTTTGCTTTCCAAAATGGGGTAATTTTGTGGGTGATTCCACTGTCCTTGTGCTCCAGGACCTTCAAAAGTGTGATAGGTAGGAATGAAATTAGATGTGTAATTTATGCTCCTAGAACGCCTGAAGGTGTTGGACCTCTCTATGTGGCCAGGCTGTGTAAAAGTCTCACACATGTGGTATTGCCATACTCAGGACGAGCAGTAGAATATATTTTGGGGGGTCATTTTTGCTATGTACATGCTATGTGTTAGAAATATCATATAAATTGACAACTTTGTGTAAAAAAAAATGTTTTCATTTTCTTTCCACGTTTTCCGAAGACTTGTGGAAAAAATGAATCGTACAAAAGACTCATAATGCCTCATGGAATATACGTTGAGGTGTTTGCTTTTCAAAATGGGGTCATTTTGTGGGTAATTCCACTGTCCTGGTGCTCCAGGACCTTCAAAAGTGTAATTGGTCATTAGGATATTTTATGTGTAATTTATGCTCCTAGAATGCATGATGGTGCTCCCTACATGTTGGACCTCTCTATCTGGCCAGGCTGTGTAAAAGTCTCACACATGTGGTATCGCCATACTCGGGACGAACAGCAGAATGTATTTTGGGGTGTAATTTTTGCTATGTACATGCTATGTGTTAGAAATATCTTATAAATTGACCACTTTGTGTAAAAAAATAATAGAGGTTTTATCTTCTTTCCGTGTTTTTCAAAGACTTAACCGTACAAAAGACTCATAATGCCTCATAGAATATACCTTGGGGTGTTTGCTTTCCAAAATGGGGTCATTGTGTGGGCAATTCCATTGTCCTGGTGCTCCAGGGCCTTCAAAAGTGTAATAGGTGGTTGAGAAATGAGATGTGTAATTTATGCTCATAGAACGCCTAAAGGTGCTGCTTGAATGTTGGGCTCTGTATGTGGCCAGGCTGTGTAAAAGTCTCACACATGTGGTATCGTCATACTCAGGAGGAGTAGCAGAATGCGTTTTGTAGTGTCATTTTTGCTATGTACATGCTATGTGTTGGAAATATCTTATAAATGGACAGCTTTGTGTAAAAAAAAAATGCGTTTTAATTTTTTCCACATTTTATAAAAACTTCTGGAAAAAAATGAACCGTTCAAAAGACTCATTATGCCTCATAGATTATAAGTTATGGTGTTTGCTTTCAAAAATGGAGTCATTTTGTGGGCAATTCCATTGTCCTGGTGTTCGAGGGCCTTCAAAATTGTAATAGGTGGCTGAGAAATGAGATGTGTAATTTATCCTCGTAGAACGCCTGAAGGTGCTACTTCAATGTTAGGCCTTTGTATGTGGCCAGGCTGTGTAAAAGCCTCACTCATGGGGTATCGCCATACTCAGGAGGAGTAGCAGAATGTATTTTGGGTTGTCATTGCAAGTATGCATTTGCTGTGTGTGAGAAAAAAATAATAAATTCTTATTTTGCAAAATTTGTGGGACAAAAATGACAACTTAAAAAAACTCACCATGCCCCTTACTAAAAACCTTGTAATGTCTACTTTCCAAAAAGGGGTCATTTGGGGGGTATTTGTACTTTCCTGGCTTGTTAGGGTCTCAAGAAATGAGATAGGTGGTCAGTATATCAGTTGTGATCAATTTTCAATGATTTGCACCATAGCTTGTAGACTCTATAACTTTCACAGAGAATAAATAATACCCACTACTTTGGGTTATTTTTTACCAAAGATATGTAGCAGTATACATTATGGCCCAAATTTATGAAGAAAAATTACTTTTTTGCAAAATTTTTCAATACAAACTAAAAATAACTTTTTTTTTTCAAAATTTTCGCTACTTTTTTGCTTATATTGAAAAAAAATAAAAAACCCAGCAGTGATTATATACCACCAAAAGAAAGCTCTATTTGTGAGAAAAAAAAATTTGTTTGGGTGCAGTGTAGCATGACTGAGTAATTGTCATTTAACCACTTGCCGACCGCCGATCGGCATTTGACGGCGGCAAAGTGGTTTGTTCCCGCAAAACGCTGTCATACGACGGCGGCTGCAGGAACGAGTTTAGTGAGCGCGCGCGCGCCGCCGGAGGCGCGCCCGCGCGCTCACTGTGTTCGGGGAGGGCCAGGGAGCGGGTGCGGCTGCTTCGATTGCCGCCGGCTACCCGCGATGGCCCCCCCAGAGCGAAGGAGCGGAGGTCCGTGTATGTAAACTTGGACCTCCGCTCTGTGTGAGGGGGAAGGGCTGTGACCACTTCCCTTCCCCAGTGCAGTCCCCCTACAGTTAGAACACGCCCAGGGAACATAGGTAACCCTTAGAGCGCCCCCTGCAGGTTAACCCCTTCACTGCCAATGGCATTTACACAGTAATCAGTGCATTTTTATAGCACTGATCGCTGTATGAATGCCAATGGTCCCAAAAAGTGTCAAAATGTTCCGACATGTCCGCTGAAATATCGCAGTACCGCAAAAAATCGCAGATTGCCGCCATTACTAATAAAAAAAAAAAAAATAATAAAATCCCCAAAAATGAATTCTCATCATCCGTAAACGCGAAACACAAACCAATCAATAAACGCTGATTGCGATTTTTTTTATCGCAAATATGAGGAAGAATATAAATCGGCCAAAAACTGTGAAAAAAAATGTTTTTTTATATTTTTTTTTGGATTTGTATTTTAGGAAAAAGTAAGAAATTTGGGTTTTTTTGCAAAATTGTTGCTCTTATTTTGTTTATAGCGGCGATCAGAAATGACGCAGCGGTGATCAAATACCACCAAAAGAAAGCTCTATTTGTGGGAAAAAAAGGATGCAAATTTCGTTTGGGTACAACGTCACACGACCGCGCAATTGTCAGTTAAAGCGACGCAGCGCCGAATCGCAAAAAGGGCTCCGGTCCTAAAGCTGGAAATCCTTCCGGGGCTGAAGTGGTTAAAGTGTGAGAGCGTTGAAAGCTGAAAATTGGTCTGGTAAGGAAGGGGGTGTAAGTGTCCTGTAAGGAAGTGGTTAAAATAAACAATAGATTGTATTATTTCATGGATAATAGCCACAATTATTGTTCAGTGGTTGGACAGTATATAAGCATCTTTATGAGGCCATAATATACAAGGTATATAAAATATAAAAAATGATCCGCGCTAAAAGCTAAGAACAGCAGCTGGCAAAAAATTGCTTGATCAACAATAAAACATACAATAAAACATACGTAGAAGAAGGTATTGCAGCGCTAGAAATGTTCATATATACAGTCCATGAAGAGTCTGTAGATGATACAGAAAGTCCCAACACCAGCTTAAGTGCACAGGAATGGAAGGAAAAATCACAATCCACCACTGTGGACCATAATATACAAGGAAAAGTCTGTCACAGATGGGCTGTAGAGCTTATCTAATATAGAAACATAGAAAAGTGACGGCACAAGTTAACTTTGTAGCCTGATCTTTAGATCTATGTTTCTCCCAAGCATGTTTGAAGCCATTTACCGTTGACTGTCTCACTACCTCTGCTGTTAGTTTATTCCAAGCATCAACCACCCTTTCAGGAAAATAATACTTTCTAATATTAGTTTTGAACTTCCCTTCAGTTAGTTTGGACGCCTTTGGTTCCTTTGGTACCTGTGGTTCCACAAGCTTGTGTTTTTTTCCTTCCCTCTTTGATTGTAAGAGATACAACATGCAGGCATCCAGCAGAGGTGATCAGATCAATTGGCTGCACTTAAAGGAATCAGGAACAGATGAGTGAGTGAAAATAAACATATTTATTAAGAAAATGACGCACTTCCAACACCAACACCAGTAAACCATAAACAAGCAAGTGAAAGATAAATGTAACATAGCAACCCCTATATGAACACCTAACTAACTGTCTAACTAAATACAAGTGTAGAAAACACATATAAGCAAAACAGGACAAGGACACGAGATAAGGGGAACAGGAAGCCAGGCTACTGGGAGCAGGTGGTGAGTAGAGAGAGCAGGAAGCAGGTTCCAGGGGACAGGTCTCCGAATCAGGATCAAGAACAAGAACGGGTCGGACTCAGGCAGGGACATGGCTTGCAGGGAAAACACTGAAGCACTGGAACTAGATGCAAGGTGGGCTTATATAATCTCAGTCAGCAGTCCCATCAGGTGAAGCCTAACGACTAGAGATGAGCGAACTTCTAGAAGTCCGGGTTCTGCTGGTTCGGCCGAACTTCGGGACAAAGTCCGGGTTCGGGTCCGGACAGAACCCGAACTTTGTCCCGGACCCCGAACCCCATTGAAATCAATGGGGACACGGACTTTTAGGCACAAAAATGGCTGTAAAATTGAAGAACAGGTGTATGGTTCCTCCCCGGTTTTAGGTAAAGTGTTCTAAACTATTTCCAGATGTGTGCAGAACAGATGTAATATGTGAAGAACAGATGTTCTGGTGCAGAACAGTTGTTCTGTGTGAAGAACAGATGTTGACTTATTAGCGGCTATAATAAAAGTGACACAGACTAAACAGATGTGTGAAGACCTGAAACAGGGCTTCAAGCCGGCTTGGTCGTCTTGGGCCTGAAGATCTTCAAGCGAGTAGAGATCAGCAATCCGAAGTGGACTACCCTGACGACTGACTCTAATATATTCGGGTGGAACGTAGATCAAGGTCACGAAGTC
>BLSH010426689.1:5120-18472 GCA_018402905.1 Glandirana rugosa | reverse complement strand
GTGCACTTATTCCCGGTTTCATTTAAAGTGACACACAGACTTTAAATAAGTTTGCAGAACAGATGTGCACTTATTCCCGGTTTCATTTAAAGTGACACACAGACTTTAAATAAGTTTGCAGAACAGATGTGCACTTATTCCCGGTTTCATTTAAAGTGACACACATTTTGCAGAACAGTGATATGGGTTCTCCCGGCTTATTTATACTTTTTTGACACAGTTTGAAGATGATTTTAGAACAGTTCTATGGCCTCTACTGTTAATTAATACTTTTCAGACCCAGTTTGAAGATGATCCCCATTCACCTCCATTTTTGCATTTTTTATGTTTTTATTTTTTTTTTTAATATTTAAAGTTATTTCCCTGTCCCCATTTCTTTGTAGGGCACTTGTCCCACCCTTACCCCCATTGTCCTTCCTTTTGCAGACCTCTAGGACCTTCCTGGACTTTTTTACAGCATTTTTAAGAATTTTCA
Source organism: Glandirana rugosa (assembly GCA_018402905.1). NCBI lineage: Eukaryota > Metazoa > Chordata > Amphibia > Anura > Ranidae > Glandirana > Glandirana rugosa. Next base: position 17,997 of record BLSH010426689.1, on the reverse strand, counting down.
TTAAAATTACCATTACTTTTTTTGAAAAGTCCGGGTTCAGGTCCGGGTCCCGGACACCCCAAAGTTTGGTACAGACCCGAACTTTACAGTCCGGGTTCGCTCAACTCTACTAACGACCTATATGATCCATCTGCTGGGAGACACCCGCTGGTGGCCACCAGAACTCCACCCTTTGGTTTTCCACACAACAGTGCCACCAGCAGGTGACCCAAGCAAGGACACAGGTCCTGACATTGATTCTGTGGCTTCACTAGTACTTGTGGTTCTACAAACATGTGCTATTTTCCCAATTTCTTGCTGTAAAGAGCTACTGCCACACCCGCTGATTATTACTTTCTCCATGGCCACTTCCTGCCAGCCTCCCAATCTTCCTCATTATTTAAGTCATGCTCAGATCAGTTCTAATTGTCTAAACAATAGGTTATAGTCAGCCCTAGGCCTCTGTTCCAAACGTTTCTTGTTACAGTTTGTGTTCCTTGTTCCAGATTCTAGCTCCTGACCTCCTGTAGTCCTTCTTTCTTCTGCAATCATAATGTCTCCTGTGTATTATTAGAGTCTATTATCTGAGAGATAATAGCCACACATATTGTTCAGTGGCTGGACAGTACGTAAGAAGCTTTTTAAGGCCGTAATATAAGAGGGAGAGACTGTCAGAGATAATCTGTACAGCTGATCTGTCAGGTTTGGATCCACTAGTACATGCGGTTCCACAATCCTGTGGTTCATCCTTACCTCTTTGATGCCGTGGCTCCGCTTGTACCTGAGGTTTTACAAGCATGCGTTATTTTCTCACTTCCCTGCCGCACAGAGCTAGTAGCTATGTGTGTTGCCCACCACACCTGTTAATTATTCAACCTTGCTCCATGGCCACTTCCTGCCCAGTCTTCCACTTTTCTTCACAATTTAAAGTCTTGCTACTTGCCTGAGAAATAGTAGATTATACTTAGCCCTAGGCCACTGTTCCAAGAGTTTCTTGATCCTGTTCATATTTCTTGTTACAGTTATATTCCTGTGGGCCTCTCTTCTGCGTTCCTAGTGTCTCCTTTGTTTCTGACCCTCTGCTTCCTTAGTGGCCTCTCTGCACCTACCTCCTGCCTGTTTTTTGGTTGGACTGGCCACACCTGTACCAACCTCAGCTCTCTCTCTCTCTCTTTTGATTCGCTTATCTGCTGCCTGCCATGACCTTTTCTGGATATTTTTTCGTCTGGCTCCACCCTTTTCCAGCTCCTTTTTGTATTCACATGCATGGCTGTGTCTTTGCACTCTGAGCATGGTGGACCTTGGGGTGATGACTTGGCAATGTTAAATTTCAGTTTTTTATGTTGTTCTGTAAATTTAAAGAAATACCTTTTATCGGTGAGAAAAGTTAAAAATAGGAAAAGTCAGCAGTCTTCCCCGTGATTGTGTAACCTACTGAACCAGACTGAGAGACTATTTAAAGACTCAGGAAACCTTTACAGGTGTTTTGAGTTATTTAGCTGATTCGAGTGTGACACCATGAGTCTACAATATTCAAATTTTTCACAATATTCTAATTTTCTGAGATACTGAATTTCGGGTTTTCACTAGCTGTAAGTCATGATCATCAAAATTAAAGGAAAGAAATGCTTGAAATATGTCACTCTATAATAGTAATGTAATAAAGGGATATTAGATATTAAATTAAGGAAGGCTTCTAACAGGCAACAGCACACAGTAAAAGACATTTCTACCTTCCACACCCCAGAGGATTCCAAATCACCTGCTAACTTCCCCTACCTGTTGGTGCAGTGGGTCCACAAATATCCAGGCATATATGACAGAGATTAAGCAGGGTTTATCTTGATATAGATAAAGGTCACACATATTGTTCAGTAGTTGGATATTGTGTAAGCAAGCTTGGTAAGGTAGCAAAGTAAGAGGGAAAAATGCAGCAGATTTTATTTTAAAAAAGAAAGTAGAATGTATTATTTGAGCGACAATAGCCACAAATATTTTTCAGTGGCTGGACAGTATGTAAACAGTTTGGTAAGGCTGCAATGTAAGACACAGAGATTAAGGTTTACCTCAAAATAAACATAAAAGCTATATATAAATATAAGAGAGACAGACCAGGTACATTTTATCTTAAACTAGATATCACTGTGTATTTTGAGAGACAATGATCACAAATATTGTTCAGTAACTAGATAGTATGTAAGCAGCTTGGTAAGGTTGCAATGTAAGTGGAATAGGGGAGCAAGGTGTTATTGTGAAATAAACATTAGAGTGTTAAAAAAACACACAGTCCTTTGCAATAAAACAAACAGTTCTTTGCAAATAAGGTAAAAACACTGCGATGGGCGCACGCTCCTCTACCCAGCGTGTTTCGTCTCATTAGACATCGTCTGGGGTATGGGGACCGTGCACCCCCACCGCAGTATATATAGACACCTACAAATAATTTCAATTAACATTCCACTTCATAAACCGGAAGTAACCCAACTGCACTTCCGGCCTCATGGTATCGGCGTGCTGTTCAAGCCTCATTCCAATTCATGGTCAGCAAGATGTTCATATGAGTATCCTGGCTAACGCTAAAGGTGAAGGTAGAGCTGGTCAATCCCCATCCAAGAACTCCAGTGGAGAATATTCCAGACCCCTGTGGAGGGAATACCACACAAGCGCAGTTGACTCACAGGCCGTAAGACCGTGTGAGTCCAACAGCTCTGGTATGGAGCCACAATATATTTATCTTTACCTACCTATATTGGTTACCATTTGAAGCACCTCTATAATATATGTTACTCCTTGAAGAACTTTTTTGTCTTTCCATCCCAATTTATTATTGATAACCCATCTGGAGCTGACAATATTTGAAGAATTACTGCATTTATAGATTTGAATTCTCTGTGATTCCTTGGTTCCTGATCTCAACTTCCTATTTTAAATATACCATGGACTGTTATTGAACTTTCCTTGATTTATGCTTGATTGACCATTGTGCATGATGTAATACCAGTCAGAATTTTCTATTTTAGCGCCACACCACTTGTTCCTTATCAGTATTAGCATTTTGGTTATATGCAGTGTGTGCAGCACACTTTATACATTTGCGCATACGTTTTTTTGCATCCTAATTAAAAAATGAACCCCTGAGGTCCAGCTGTGGAAACATTGTGTGTCACCTTTAAAATGTAAACATTAGAAATGTGGCAGCTGAAGTCCAGCTGCAAAAATATGGTGAGGCAACTTTACAGTGCTGGGTCACTGGAACGGGTTGCAAACTTTGAAGCGCCACACAGAACTTACTCTGCAGACATTAGGGGGATCCTGCCATCATCAAGAAATGAGGCAAAGAAGCTCTTATGCAACAACTCCTCAAAGTGCAGCATTTTGGGCTTTTTCTGGGGTGGTGGCATTTTACCGTTGTATCTCTGTATCAATGATCTTTGCTGCAAGATTGTATAACACTGACACATGTGCAATAGCTGAAGGGGGGATTGCCAAAAGGCATTGGTTTCTTGTTGTTATATGCCTGGCATTCGTGGATTATTATATTCCTACTAGGAGTCTCATCATGTGTGTTTGGCACTCCTTCTGGTTTAAATGCAACCAGACAACTGGCGCCAAATTTGGCAAACCACAACACATTGCCCTATTAACACCACACCCGTAGAATCCAACTTTAAATCATTAATCCAGTGGTATATGGTCCCCCAAAGATTTGCTGAATTCACCCTCACACGTCTAAAAATGTTTCCTTGACTGTCATAGACCTGCGACCCTCTTGCATATCTGGTGGGACTGCCTTAAAATTAAGCATTTTTGGAAGGGAGTCTACCTCATAGTATACACCTTGCTAGGCAACGGTATTCTTAAGTCACCAAAGGAGGCTTTACTGAACCAAAAATGACTGGACTCGACTACTAGACAGTTTAGCCTCTTGACGTTTTTGTTTACGGCAACCAGACAGACATTGGTGAAAGTGTGGTCGTATTCCACACCAACAATTACCCAGGTGAAACAGAAAATCAAGTGGTACATGGTCCAAGAAAAAATGGCTGCGGTACTGAATGACAGGACTCCATAGTTTGAATATACTTGGTCCCAATGGATAGAGTTCTATCCTCCTGTAGGCTTTGATAGGTCCCTGATAATCCTGAAGAGAAATGGTATTGTTGGTCTTACCCCATGGTCCTCATGCTGGACATCTTCCTTGGCATTTTGATATGTTAAAAAAGAAATAAAATGGATAATGACCCAAGCACAAGACCCAAAGTTATTTTTGGTTGGGCGGAGGGTTCTAGCTCACCCTCAGGCACAGTTCGATCCCATGGGGGTGACGGAAGGGTTGTGCTGTTCCTCTCCATCTACACAGCTGGGTCTATTGTATACAATCACTTATTCACGACCTGTGGAAATGTTGATGCACAATCTTTTGTTTTGGGGACCTCCCCAAGTTTTGATTTGTCTAACTTACTATGCGTAATTTCTGTACTGTTTGACTACATCCAATAAAAACATTGAAAGTAAAAAAAGTAATGAAAAAAAATTTGAGTTTAGAACCACTTTGATGAATGTGGAGCCCGTTTATATACCTATACTTTACAAATGAGGTCTATAATTCTATTTTTAGCTGAACTTTTGGAGATAATACTATTAATAATAATAATAATAATAATAATATTAATAATATTAATAATACTGATGATAATAATCATCACCATAATCATAATCATCTTAATAATAATACACATAATTATTATTATTTATCAAATAATAATTATTTTACATTATTAAAAATAATTATTAAATATTATTGATTATTATTTTTTATTATTAGTAATATTAGTCATATTATTACATGAGAAGATGGAAAATGTAAGCTGCCAAAAAACATTTGTTTTCTTTTCATACACCATATTGAATCTGAAAACTACATATCTGTACATTAAATAAAAAGAAATATAACGATCTTCTGAGATATATACTATGAGTGTATCTAATTATTTTATGTTGGATTCTATCATCTATAAATGCTGAGTTTATTGCATCTAAGCTTTGATAATTATCAGTAATGGGTTTTCTCTGTTTTCTTCCCTAGACTTGGAGGGTAAAATGTTCGTCTTCCCCAAAGAAACCAACACATCTCATGTCATTCTAAGACCTACAATTACAAGACCATTGCATGAAGTCAGCGTCTGCCTACGTACCTACAGTGACCTTTCACGCCAGTATTCTCTCTTCTCTTTATCTACTTTAACATACAGAGATGCTTTTCTAATAAAGTTCCAGACTCCAACCACCTATACTGTATACATAAACCATAGAAGCAGTGTATTCAAGAGAGACTCGGAGCCTCTGGACTGGAGCCATACCTGTGTGACCTGGGACTCGAAAACTGGGGTGGTCCAACTTTGGGCGAATGGGAAGATCTCCACCAAAGGATATATTTGGGGACTATCTTTTATCGAAGTTAAAACCAACATTATTCTGGGACAGAATCAAGACTCTTTTAGTGAAGGGTTTAATGCTTCTCAATCATTGGTTGGTGAAATAAGTGATGTCCACATGTGGGATTATGTCCTGACTCCAGAAGACATCCAGATGGTCATGTCTGGTGATCACCATGGAAATGTCATTAATTGGAAGGCTCTAGTCTATGAAAAGAAAGGGGACGTTCTTCTCCAGTCTGTAAATTTACGTAAGTCTATCATCTTATCTATATACACTTTAATTATTAAGATCCTGCAACGTTCAGTACAGAATAGCTCAGAAAATGGTGATTTATTTGTCATGCACATCTACAATGAAAGGTGACAATGACAATTATAAGTGAAAAATCACACAACAAGGAATCAATGTTCTCATGGAGTAACTAGAAAAATCGAAAGTTTTAACCTAGATTCCTAATGATGAGCTTTTTTATGAGGGCTAAAATAAAAGTTCCTTCTTGTGATTTTATAATTTTGCTAAAATCCTTTTTTTTAATTTGAAACAATATACTGGTAATAAATGATACAACATAGGATACATATAATCTATATACCAACTCCATTCTCTCGGTGTCTGCACCTTGTTCTAAAACTCCATCAGTGGTAGAAAAATGATGGCTGACATCTCAAAGATTAAAGAAGTTGCTATCAAAGGTACAATAGTCCTTTCATGTTATAGGGGAACAAGCAAGCATTAATATACTAATGATTTGCACTGATATTTAACCACTTGCTGACCGCTGATCGGCAGTTGATGGCGACAAGGTGGCTCTATAGCGCGAATCGCCGTCATATGACGGCGGCTGCGAGATCGCACCCAGTGAGCGCGCGCAGGAGGCGCGCCCGCGCGCTCACTGTGTCTGGGGAGGGCCAGGGAGCGGGTGCCGCGGATTCGATCTCCGCCGGCCACCCGTGATGCCCCCGCCGGAGTGAAAGAACGGAGGTCCGTGTAAGTAAACACGGACCTCCGTTCTGTGAGGGGGAAGGGCTGTGATCACAGCCTTCCTCTACACGGAAGCTGTGATTGCTTCCCTTACGCCCAGGGAACACTGTTAACCCTTAGAGCGCCCCCTGCAGGTTAACCCCTTCACTGCCAATGGCATTTACACAGTAATCAGTGCATTTTTATAGCACTGATCGCTTTATGAATGCCAATGGTCCCAAAAAAGTGTCAAAATGGTCCAACATGTCCTCTGAAATATCGCAGTACCACTAAAAATCGCAGATCGCCGCCATTACTAGTAAAAAAATTTAAAAAATAAATAAAAACCCCAGAAATTAATTCTCATCATCCGTAAAAGCGACCACTTTTGCGCAAACGAATCAATAAACGCTGATTGCAATTTTTTTTATCACAAATATGAGGAAGAATAGAAATCGGCCAAAACCGATGAAAAAAAAATGTTTTTTTATATTTTTTTTTTTGGATTTGTATTTTAGCAAAAAGTAAGAAATTTGGGGTTTTTTTGCAAAATTGTCGCTCTTCTTTTGTTTATAGCGGCGATCAGAAATGACGCAGAGGATATCAAATACCACCAAAAGAAAGCTCTATTTGTGGGAAAAAAAGGACGCAAATTTTGACCGCGCAATTTTCAGTTAAAGTGACGCAGCGCCGAATCGCAAAAAGGGCTCTGGTCCTAAAGGGGGAAATCCTTCCGGTCCTTAAGTGGTTAAAGCAGTTTTTTTAGGAATTTAGCCACTTAGTAAAAAGTGAGGTGCATATCACCTCCTGAACTTATCTCTATAATTTATATCTGACAGCTTTATGGCTCTGCCAGGGAATACACTGAGCAGCCTAGGACTGTGAGAGAGGAGAGAAGCAAACAGAGCAGCTATGCCCACCCCTCCCTTCTGTGGACCATTCAGAGAAGCCCTTGTATTTTTTGAAGGAGTTCACATAATACAAAGGCTTCTGTGATTGGGCAGGAGGAGGGGAGGGGCAGGCATAATAGTTGCAGGTGACTCTACTGTTGAAGATGCTGTCAGGCTCCCAGAACTACAGCGATAGTTGTCTTTCGGGAGTGCGATAAAGCTGCCCAATGTAAATAATAGAGATAAGTCCAGGAGATGCCATGTATCTTGTTGGACTAACTCATAGTGAGCATTCACTTCATACAAAGGAGCAGAATTTCTGGAGTTAAGCTTTAATAATACATTCATAAACACGGCAGACAGTTTTTATACCTGATAATGTTAGGACTCCCATGCTTCTACAACGGAGACCTCCAATTTTATTAAAATGTGAACAGAACATTGGAGAGAAGTCATACCCTTCATTGGTGCTCTTGGAAGATAAACGGGCCGATGCACATTCGTTTCTGAATCGGAACCAAATATTTATAAAGAAAATAAAAAGGAATATTTTGATCTCCCTGAGATATATAAGAGTATCCAGTCATTTTTTTATTTTAGATTCCAGCATCTATAAATACATTCTGAGTTTATTGTTAATTATCTAAAGCTTTGATATGTAGCAGTAATGATCTTTGTCTGTTTTCTTCCCTAGACCTGGAAGGTAAAGTCTTCGTCTTCCCCCATGAAGACAGCACATCTCATGTCATTCTAAGACCTACAATCACAAGACCATTGCAGAAAGTCAGCGTCTGCCTACGTTCTTATTCAGATCTTTCACGCTCCTATACGGTCTTCTCTCTTGCTACTCCCGGGAAGGAAAAGGCCTTTCTAATCAGCATACAGCCTCCAGACACTTGTTCTGTATATATCAATCAGGAAGTCACTAGTTTTAAGACAGATTCAGAGTCTTTGAGACACACCTGTGTGACCTGGGACTCCGACACTGGAGTGGTCCAACTTTGGGTCAACGGGAAACTCTACCCAGAAGAAGTCTCTATGAAAGGGTCTTCTATCGCAGCTGAAGCCAGCATTGTTCTGGGACAGGAACAAGGCTCTATTAATGCTTCTCAGTCATTGGTTGGTGAAATAGGTGATGTCCACATGTGGGATTATGTCCTGACTCCAGAAGACATCAAGAAGGCCATCTCTGGTGATCTTCATGGAAATGTCCTAAACTGGCTATCCCTACACTATGAAATAAAAGGGGAGGTTCTTGTCCAGCCTCAACACCAGCGTAAGTCTGTCATCCGTCTATATACGGCTTTTTAATTAATAAGATTCTCCAGCTGTCAGTATATAATTACATTGAAATGATGATATATTCCTCATGCCCATGAATAATGAGAGGTGACGATGACATTTATTAGTGAAATATCACCCAACAAAGAACCAACGTTCTCATGGAGTAACTAGAAGAACGCAAAATTGTGAATGAGATTCCAAAAGATAAAAAACATGTTTTTGTGATTTCATAAACGGTTTACAATCTTCCTTTCTAGGTCAACACATTATACTGAGCTATAAGTAGGGATGAGGTCCAGGATCCTCGTAGCCTTCAGTTTTCCAGAATCACAGCTTGAAACTCAAAGCTCCAAAACACTCAACAGTCAAAGTCTAATGGTGCCTGTGTATATATGAGCCCTCGGGGGACTGCAGCTCCATGCCTGACACTCAGAAAGGTTCTTCTGAAGCAAAATGGAGACATTTTAGCACCATAGACGTCAATGGGAATGTCTGAAAATGAGTGTTTTCCAAAACATCTCATCCAACTATCAACTAGCTTTTCATTGGTTCAAACACAAATGTTTAAGTCTGAATACACCTAAAAAAACAACACAGGGAAAAAATGCTCCTACGGCTTGGTTCACAGCTACAGGTGCAACCAAGTGTGGGCGCGTTCCAGTGTGCCACTTGTAGGGTAGTCCATTTGTTTCAATAGACTGCCTTATGCACAAGATATGCGGTAAAGAAGTCCTTGACTCTTTTCCAGAAATGTATGCATTTGGAGATGCATGGGGGGGGGCATTAACAATCAATGACACCACCATTTATCCTCTAAAGGGCGGCACATTTCCCTGTGTACCAGGAAATCATGCGAGTTTGCGCACGTTGCCGACAGGCAGAGATGTGACTTAAATGGTCTGTAAACGCCCATGCTCAGGTGTGAAAGCAGCCTTCAAGATTTTTTGGAACTTGCAAGCGTTAATGTACTAAAGAAATGTACTTATATATCATTATTACTATTATTTAAGCCCAACCCCCTTTAAAAAAAACATTTAATATTCACTATGATACTGTAGGCCTGCAGTTGGGCTTTAATAATCAAGGCAGCCAGTTTATATACAGTGCCTGTTAGTGTTAGTACCTCTCTATACCTTACACCTTAACCACTTAAAGACCAGCCGCCGCAGTTTTATTGCGGCAGGTTGGCTCTATTACTTGAATTGCCTTCATTGTATGTTACTAGCAGGCGCGGCCCCAGAGCCGGTGCACGCATAGTCGGCCGGCCAACCGCATTCGCTCCACACAAAGCCAGAACAGGGATCTGCCAATGTAAACATGGCGGATCCCCGTTCTGACGGGAGTAGAGTGAGATTGTCTGCTCCTAGCGATCAGGAACAGCGATCTCTCTCCTCCTCCAGTCAGCCCAGCCCCCATACAGTTAGAAACAACTCCCAGGGAACACATTTAACCCTTTGATTGCCCCCCTAGTGTTAACCCCTTCCCTACCAGTGACATTTATACAGTAACCAGTGCATTTCTATAGCACTGATCGCTGTATAAATGTCAGTGGTCCCAAAAAAGTGTCTGATCTGTCCGCCTCAATGTTGCAGTCCCGGTAAAAATTGCTTATCGCCGCCACTACTAGTAAAAAAAAAAAATGATAAAAATGCCATAAATCTATCTCCCCTATTTTGGGGACGTGATAACTTTTGCGCAAACCAATCAATATGCGCTTATTGCAATTTTTTTTTACCAAAAATATCTAGAAGAATACATATCAGCCTAAACTGAGGAAGAAATTCATTTTTTTGTGATATTTATTATAGCAGTAAATAAAAAATATTGTTTTTTTTTCAAAATTGTTGCCCTTTTTTGTTTATAGTGCAAAAAATAAAATCCGCAGAGGTGATCAAATACCACCAAAAGAAATCTCTATGTGTGGGAAATAAAGGACGTCAATTTCATTTGGGTACAACGTCGCAGGACCGCTCAATTGTCAGTTAAAGCAACGCAGTGCCGAATCTCAAAAATGGCCTGGTCAGGAAGGAGGCAAATCCTTCCAGTCCTTTAGTGGTTACCCGAAGGATAAGGTCACCTTTTATAACATGTTATATGTTATACTCATATTCAGGGTGTAACATGTTACTGATGCAGCAGCCCCCACACTCCCTCCCCCCCCCAGCCCCCGATTGTCATTCATTCACAGAGTTCTGTGAATGGGAGAACTACAACTACCAACAGCCTTTGCGCCCGACAGCTTGTGGTTCTCAATAGGCATGCAATTCGGTTTGTTCCAAATTAGTTTTTGGACAAAATTCAACATTATCCTTCATACGGAAGTATCTGAATGAACAAAAAGACTCTTGACGAATGCGTACGAAAACAAATTTTCAGAAAAATTGCAGTTGTAGGCTATGTCCCGGTAGAGCCGCTCAAAGCCAGCCTCCGCCTATTTATGGCACTGGTCGGGAAGTGGTTAAAGAAGGTCCCGTTCAAGTTCAGTCTACTGGGCATCCCATATTTACCTCTACCCCATCCAAGTTTAATCCCCTAATAATTAACAAAAAAAAAACCCCAAAGTTCTGGCCTGTTCCTTAACCCTGGATGAAAGGAAACAGTGTGACTGAGGGCAAAGTGACAGGTGGACCACTGCATTCAGCAACCCCCAAGGGGGCAATGGGTTCATAAATAATAATAATCATAATAAACTATAACAAACGATTACATTTTAGGTATTGGAATTGCCTTTCAAATTTACCTAACTTTTAGTGAACAGAACGAATACAAATGCATCCGAATTTACAAATTACCCAAAGTAGCAAATTCCACATCTAAAACAAATGGATTGGAACGAATACAAACTCGTTCCGAATTAACGAATGATCCGAAGTACCGAATGCCAATCATAACAATGATCGAATAAATAAACAAAAAACAAATGTTTTTTTCCCTGTCTATACTTTTTGATATGATTTTGCTTGAATGGAAAAATGAAGAAAATTTTTTGAAAATAAAGATTATTAAAAAAACAAACAAAAAAAAAAACGAATGAAATAAAAACGAAAAAAAAATAAATACATTTTTAGGGCATGCACATGTCTAGTTCTGAATGAACTATTAGGGTCATGGTGAGCACTCTAAGTAGTTCATTGATTCTTCCTGCCATTCAGTAATGCCCCGTACACACGGGACGACGATCGTACGTACGATCGTCGCAAATCGTATGTTGCATAATGTAAATAGCATACTGACGTGCACCCGACGGTCGTACATACAACTTGCGGCCGGCCGAACGTGATGACGCGAACGAGCGTATAAAGAGTAAGTGCTGGCATCGTAGCGTCACTCTTTGGGCTCCTTCATCTAATTTCATGTTAGTTGAAGTGGACTTGGCGCATGCGTGTTTAGCACAATACAACTTGTTGTACCCAACTGCTCTACACACGATACAACGGTCGTATGCGAGCTTGTTGGTACGACCAAGTTTTGTAGTCTGCTCATACAACTCCCATGTACGACCGTCGTATGTTCGACTGTTGAAAGCGCGCACACAAACGATCGATTTCGCATACAACGGTCGTGAGTACGACGTGTTGAATGCGATCGTCGTCCCATGTGTACGAGGCTTAACTGCCTGCCTTTACAAAGTACGAGCAGACAGATACACTCAGGAGCCTGGCATTGCACCCATGATATGCTGATCACGGGTGCAATGCTTTACAGGCTCCTAATAAAAAAATGGAAAATGCACATTTTTTTTTTTATCTGCAAAAGTGAACTTACCCTTTAACCACTTGCCGACCGCCGATCAGCATCTGACGGCGGCAAAGTGGCTCGTTCCCGCAAATCGCCGTCATACGACGGCGGCTGCGGGAACGAGTTTAGTGAGCGCGCGCACGCCGCCGGAGGCTCGCCTGCGCGCTCACTGTGTTCGGGGAGGGCCAGGGAGCGGGTGCGGTGGCTTCGATTGCCGCCGGCTACCCGCAATGGCCCCCCCGGAGCGAAGGAGCGGAGGTCCGTGTAAGTAAACACGGACCTCCGCTCTGTGTGAGGGGGAAGGGCTGTGATCAGAAGCGAGGCCCCCCCGGTAACGCCCATCGGCCGCCGTTAGCTTCGGTGGCGTGGGCGAGGGACCGGGAGGGGCTTGTGTCACTCGCGCGTCCGCTCGGAGGCCGCCGCACGCGCGCGAGTGATTTGAGCAAGGGCGTCGGCGGCAGCATACTGCCGCTAAACGCCCTTGCTCGGTGAAACGGCGGCAGTCTACGACTAGCCGCCAGCCGTTCACCAATTTCCCATTCAAGTGAAAACGTCTATTTTTTTTTTTACACGTAAAAGGTAAAAAA
>BLSH010426670.1:0-11422 GCA_018402905.1 Glandirana rugosa | reverse complement strand
AACGTCGCACGACCGCGCAATTGTCAGTTAAAGCGACGCAGCGCCGAATCGCAAAAAGGGCTCCGGTCCTAAAGCTGGAAATCCTTCCGGTCCTTAAGTGGTTAAGCAATGGTATTGTTTGTGGTCTGAAAAGACACCTGTGTGAGTTTGGGAAAATATTTTTGTGAGATCGATATCAACAAGTGAAAGTGACAGAGAAAAAAAATATTTTACCAAAACATGAAAAGATTATTCTAGCATTCTTAAAAACAAAGTAGATTATCGAAATTGCAACATTGTTACAAGGACAATTTCTTTGAGAGAAAGATACATTTCATCTCAACATGAAATTAGAATGAATGGCTGAAAATTGCATTGGGCTACATAACTCTCATCTTCACTCCTAAAAAAAAGTTGTGTAAAACAACTCTCATTTTGGTATTTACTATTTACTCAAGGAATTACTCTATGAGAGTTAAAAACTTAGTTGTTTTGTGTCTGAGCATGCTCAGTTGTGCTCAGTTGTGCTCTGCACCTAAATGTAAAGAGACAGGGAATTTATCTCTTCTCAGACTTTTTAAGATATTTCAGTGTAGAAATCACTTTTCACACAGTTTTAAAACAGATTATCTTTAAACAATATACGGCATATTTTAGTACAATTTAGGGTATCAGATCATGCTCTAAACATTATTTCTATTTGCACTACTCCAGGTTCTGACTAGAGTAAAGATTTGGACATTATCTGTGACCTGGGAGCAATAGTGAATTCCATTTTGGGAGTAATTTGCCACCAGCACTATTGTGAATACCGTTATAGCGCTATTTACTGCAAATCGCAGTAATTTTACTGCAAATTGTGGTAATTTTGCTGCTATTTGGCGGCAGCGGTATAGTAAATGACCTCCAGTGTCCCCGTGCCAAATTCTGCCGACAAGCTGTGCATATCGGTGACAACCACCCCAATCTATAACCAGCCTTTGCAGTAAGATGCACATGGAAAGGATATAAACATCACCACTAAATCCTGAACACCATGGCTGCCCTGGTTCTTCTCACAGAGTTTTTGATTAATTCAATTCACATTATCATCACAACAAGCATGTCACCAGACTTTACAAATTCTGACTATAGATTAACACAGGAATTTCCTATGATCGACAGCTCCATCTATTGGCCATAATGAGGTATTTTTCTGATATATCTCCATCAGTAAAAAATGTGAATACCACATTATGGACATTAGATGGAGCTGATCATCATAGTAGATCACTGTATGAAATAAATATGGCCACTAAATATGGCTAACATTCCTCACAGATGGGCAAATACTTGTCACATTCGTTCAAATAATGTATTTTTTTTTCAAACTGTAAGTGTTTGTGAAATCTCACAGCACAAAATGTACTCAGCCAATGAAAGGTAATGACTCCATTTTTATTTTTCTCCTGCTATCAATGGCCAACACGGTACAACACTTCATCCATGTCTTTGGTGATCTCTGATCTTCTTATGAACAATTTCTTACATGATGAAGATCAGCCATGGAGTATATCTGAGGTGTATATCAGGGTGTGCTTCTTCCCCACATGAGAGCTGTGATGTCCAGCAACATTCATATAGAAGAACCAAAACCACTTTAAACCGCCCTACCACATAAATATATGCAGATGAACAGTACACAAAAGATATCTAAACAAGATACATATAGTGCAAAGTGCATTTGGTGTAAAATATCATGAATAAATGCTAAATAAATGCAGTCCCAAATTCCAACATAGGTGGTCTCAAAATGCACAATAGTACAGAGAAAGTGCAAAAAAGCAGATAGTGCAAAAAAGTGTTGCAAATAAATTTGTATAAATATAGGTCCAATGGTATGTATCACATCCAGATGTTAATGGTCTGATAGTGTAAAGAAAATTCACACTTGGTAAAAATCAAGTTCAATTAGTCCAATAAAAATGTTCAATCACAATGTTCAAATGTGGAAATATGCTGGATATGCTGACGTGACGTCAGCACGTTAAGCTGACAAAACACAGCGTCAGGAGATCAGAAGTCCGAGCGCGCCATTTCCGCCCGTGTTATTTGGAACGCAGGTGCACCACATCCACAGCGTCGCCTGTTTGTCCATTTATTTTCATGTAAATTTGTTGGAAATAAACATGCTACGTACTTCACCATACCAGCTCCTTCTTTTCATCTCACCCCCTGTTCCCTTGAGGTCCACTGTCTGGCCGCCGTGTGGCTCCATCTCTGCTGGATGAGACACCAGCTGTCCATAGGATACTTTAAATGACAAGCGATGTCAATCCCTGTAATAGGGATCAACAAGTTCTGGTGAGTAGGGTGTGTCACTGGGTGTTTGCTGAAGGAGTGCGATCTTTTGGATTCCCTCTCATCAATCTGGGATATTGAATGATCCAGCATATTTCCACATTTGAACATTTTTATTGAACTCATTGAACTTGATTTTTATTAAGTTTGAATTTTCTTTACACTATCAGACCATTAACATCTGGATGTGATACATTCCATTGGACCTATATTTATACAAATTTATTTACAACACTTTTTTGCACTTTCTCTGTACTATTGTGTATTTCGAGACCATCTATATTGGAATTTGGGACTGCATTTATTTATGATATTTTACACCATATGCAATTTGCACTATATATATCTTGTTTAGATATCTTTTGTGTACTGTTCATCTGCCTATATTTATGTGGTAGCGCGGTTTAAAGTGGTTTTGGTTTATGTTTACAGCACTACAGTATCTCACAAAAGTCAGTACACCCCTCACATTTGTGTAAATATTTTATTCTATCTTTTCATGTGACAACACTGAAGAAATGACACTTTGCTACAATGTAAAGTAGTGAGTGTACAGCTTGTATAACAGTGTAAATTTTCTGTCCCCTGAAAATAACTCAACACACAGCCATTAATGTCTAAACTGCTGGCAACAAAAGTGAGTACACCCCTAAGTGAAAATGTCCAAATTGGGCCAACAGTGTCAATATTTTGTGTGGCCGCCATTATTTTCCAGCACTGCCTTAACCCTCTTGGGCATGGAGTTCACCAGAGCTTTACAGGTTGCCACTGGAGTCCTCTTCCCCTCCTCCATGATGACATCACAGAGCTGGTGGATGTTAGAGACCTTGCACTCCTCCACCTTCCGTTTGAGGATGCCCCACAGATGCCCAATAGGGTTTAGGTCTGGAGACATGCTTGGCCAGTCCATCACCTTTACCCTCAGCTCCCTTAGCAAGGCAGTGGTCGTCTTGGAGATGTGTTTGAGGTCGTTATGTTGGAATACTGCCCTGCGGCCTAGTCTCCAAGGCGAGGGGATCATGCTCTGCTTCAGTATGTCACAGTACATGTTGGCATTCATGGTTCCCTCAATGAACTGTAGCTCCCCATTGCCGGCAGCACTCATGCAGCCCCAGACCATGACACTCCCACCACCATGCTTGACTGTAGGCAAGACACACTTGTCTTTGTACTCCTCACCTGGTTGCCGCCACACAGGCTTGACCCCATCTGAACCAAATAAGTTTATCTTGGTTTCATCAGACCACAGGTCATGGTCACAGTAATCCATATCCTTAGTCTGCTTCTCTACAGCAAACTGTTTGCAGGCTTTCTTGTGCATCATCTTTAGAAGAGGCTTCCTTCTGGGATGACAGCCATGCAGACCAATTTGATGCAGTGTGCGGCGTATGGTCTGAGCACTGACAGGCTGACCCCCCACCCCTTTAACCTCTGCAGAAATGCTGGCAGCACTCATATGTCTATTTCCCAAAGACAACCTCTGAATATGACGCTGAGCACGGCACTCAACTTCTTTGGATGACCATGGTGAGGCCTGTTGTGAGTGGAACCTGTCCTGTTAAACCGCTGTATGGTCATGGACACAGTGCTGCAGCTCAGTTTCAGTGTCTTGGCAATCATCTTATAGCCTAGGCCATCTTCATGTAGAGCAACAATTCTTTTTTTCAGATCCTCAGAGAGTTCTTTGCCATGAGGTGCCATGTTGAACTTCCAGTGACCAGTATGAGAGAGAGTGAGAGCGATAACACCAAATTTAAAACACCTGCTCCCTATTCACACCTAAAACCTTGTAACACTAATCAGTCACATGATATTGGGAAGGGAAACTGGTTAATTGGGCCCAATTTGGACATTTTCACTTGGGGTGTACTCACTTTTGTAGTCAGTGATTTAGGCATTAATGGCTGTGTGTTGAGTTATTTTGAGGGGACAGCACATTTACACTGTTATACAAGCTGTACACTCACTACTTTACATTGTAGCAAAGTGTCATTTCTTCAGTGTTGTCACATGAAAAGATAGAATAAAATGTTTACAAAAATGTGAGGGGTGCACCACATATACACATTTTTTTCTATTATGTGGGTAAAAGAAACAATTGGGTTCCTTATTTACATTCATATAGAAGACATTGCCTGCACTTATAACACCTCAAGGGTTGCATGGGATCCCTGATGTACAAGAAGACATGACTTCAGTGAGGAACATTTCCCTCACTCAGGACAGGAAAATGGCTTCTCCCCAATGTGAGATCTCTGATGTCTGGAAAGATTGGACTTCTGGGAAAAACATTTCCCGCACTCAGGACAGGAATACTTCTCCCCCGTGTGAGATCTCTGATGTTTGTAAAGATTGGATTTCAATGAAAAACACTTCCCACACTCAGAACAGGAATACGGCTTCTCCCCTGTGTGAGATCTCTGATGTCTGTAAAGGCTGGCCTTATCTGAAAAACATTTCCCGCACTCAGGACAGGAATGTGGCTTCTCCCCGGTGTGACATCTCTGATGTGTGGAAAGAATGAACATTCGTGAAAAACATTTCCCGCACACAGGACAGGAATGTGGTTTCTCCCCCGTGTGAGATCTCTGGTGTTTGTAAAGACTGGACTTCTGTGTAAAACATTTCCCACACTCAAGACAAGAATAAGGTGTCTCCCCCTTGTGAGATCTCTGATGTCTGGAAAGACTGGACTTGTCTGAAAAACATTTTCCACAATCAGGGCAGGAATGTGGCTTCTCCCCCATGTGAGATCTCTGGTGTCTGGAAAGATGGGACTTCATCAAAAAACATTTCCCGCACTCAGGACAGGAATACGGCTTCTCTCCCATGTGAGATCTTTTATGCACATTAAGATGTTATTTAGAATTGAAACACTTCCCACACTCAGTACAGGAAAACCTCTCATCTGTTGGAAGGACAGCACCGTCCCTCACAGTCTGAGGTTCCTCAGGATAAGAGGAATACGATGGTCCATCTACACTGTGTGGTGCCGGATGGACATTTGAGGTAGCCGGGTCTTCTCCTGGACTATACTGTGTGATGTCCTCATCTTCTACTTTACAGCCTGGAGACAAAGTGAGACGATCCTCTGAGGTTTTCCTCATCTCCCGTCCATCTACTAAAATAGAAATACAAAGATTATTACTAGACATGAGCTGATTGGTTCCCCTAAACCAGGACTCCGCCCACATCAGGCAGCTTTGTCTCTGAGGATCTTACAATTCCCCCTCAAGGTAACGAGTAAATGGCTCCTCTGTAGGGCTGCAACTAATGATTATTTTCATCATTGATTAGTTGGCTGCTTATTATTTCAATTAATCGACTGATTGGATAAAAACCTCATATAATGTTTGATGTATAATGGAGTTAATATCCCTGAATCTCTATATGCAGCGGTAAATATAAATCTCCAGCTATATAGTTGGATATTTCATCCACTCTGAGAATAACAGACAGATAGATGGATTATTAGAGGGTGAATCTGCTACAGATCACAATCACACATCAACATTATTCACATGTAAAAAAGACCTAAAATGCAGTTTTGCAGATTCTCAGACAGGAGTGTAATATAATATGATGGGTGACAGACTCCCTTGTCATAGGCAGGTAGGTGGGCACAAGCTCCCTGCCCCCGCTCTCACTTATGCTGGCCGTACACAAACTAATTTTTCTTTAAAAAAAACATTCATCCAATTTTCTAACCATTAGTGAGGTCAAATCGGCATTCATTTTGCACCACAGTGACGGGAAAATTCAAAGGAGCAGAACAGAAAACTTTTCTCAATCAAACAAATTTTCACATATGTGTATGTATGTGGTTTTTGCTCAGAAGTTACATTCATTTTAAAATTGAATGTTAAAAACAAGTGGAAATTTTTAACTACACTCGTCCATTCATTGAATGTACAAATATTTGTGTGAATATTCTCGTCCAGAAATTGATCCGTGTGTGGCCAGCATAGGACATTTAGTAGCAGCAGTATGATTTTTTTTTCTAATAATCTGCTATGATGGGGTTAAAGAAAATTGTACTTTATAGTACAAAACCAGCAGATAATCACTACTATAAGGGATTCATTTGTACTGTGAGATAGTGAAAGTAATATATCTTATATCATATATATAATAATAAATATACCCAGAAGTAGGATATACAGGGATTTTACCTGGGAGTCAGACAAGAAGCTATATGAAGGTTAGAGGGGGGGGGAAACTTTTATATTAAAGTAATACTGAAAGCTGAGACTTTCTTCATGGATATAATAATTTTATATATAATGCACAATACTGGTAAACTTTTACTTTATGTAATTGTAACGTCTTCTATTACCTCCAGTCTATCAGCCTCCACCGTCTCTGGGTTCAGATGCCGATCTTCCCTGCAAAGAGCCCTTAAAGTCATTGCAAATGTTGGATTTCTTAATAGTGCTGAGCGGCGCTATGAAAAAGATATAGACCGGTCAGTGCAGGGATAGGCACGGACCAAGGCTGTGGCAGACATTTTCCAAAGTACAGACCTTAGTAAAGGACAGGAAGGTACATTTCAAATTAAAACTATCAAAAAACACTCGCTACTCTCTGGTCTGGTTCTACAAGTACAAATACATTTAAAATAATATTAATATAAAGACTGCTTGTGGTATACGGTTAGACAGCATCTGTAACCTCAAGCGCAGCCTCCAACCCTTATTTTACCTCCAAAGGGAGCCTCCATCTCCTCACACTCAGTCTCCTGTCCCCTGACAGAACTTTTCCCACCGTGGATTAGAGACCACAGACATACTACAAGAGTGGATCAGAGACTGCAGACATACTACAAGAGTGTCCACACAGAAACCACAGCGCCCAAAAAAAGATACGAAAATTAGATGTTAAAAAAGAGGAAAAAATGACAGTTCCACTGAAGAGACAATATTGGTACGATAAGTATCTTCCATACACAGTTATATCGTAAATATTTTCAAAATGATATCAATGTAGAAATATTCAAGCCCAAGGATATTCTGACAAATCCAATAAATGGTGTAGATGTATGCTTACCAGAAGCACATAGGCTGTGCGCGAGTGTCTGGGTAATAACACCAGGGATGGTCTTCAGTCCTCCACACAATCCGGTCAGAAGGTATATGGGACCCGAATGGTCGACCAAGATGTGCTGAAATTGTTGTCATCAATCCATATGGTCCAAGGAACAGAGAGGAAGATCTTTGTCAGAGTAGATGGTTTGAACTTCTCCAAGTAGATTCTCCCAAATGGTATATTACACCAAATTGCAATAGATGAGAAAGAAAAAAACACAATAGCGTAATACTGTATAGTAAAGTATTTATTGCGCAAAAAATAGAGTAATACTCACAAAATGTTAGACAAAATAGAGCTCTCAATAAAATGTGACAGGAAGGGTCAGGAAATCTGACGCGTTTCAGCTCCAACAGCCGTCATCTGGGGTATCAGATACCCCAGATGACAGCTGTTGGAGCCGAAACGCGTCGGGTTTCCTGACCCTTCCTGTCACATTTTATTGAGAGCTCTATTTTGTCTAACATTTTGTGAGTATTACTCTATTTTTTGCGCAATAAATACTTTACTATACAGTATTACGCTATTGCGTTTTTTTCTTTCTCATCTATTGCAAATTGGTGTAATATACCATTTGGGAGAATCTACTTGGAGAAGTTCGAACCATCTACTCTGACAAAGATCTTCCTCTCTGTTCCTTGGACCATATGGATTGATGACAACAATTTCAGCACATCTTGGTCGACCATTCGGGTCCCATATACCTTCTGACCGGATTGTGTGGAGGACTGAAGACCATCCCTGGTGTTATTACCCAGACACTCGCGCACAGCCTATGTGCTTCTGGTAAGCATACATCTACACCATTTATTGGATTTGTCAGAATATCCTTGGGCTTGAATATTTCTACATTGATATCATTTTGAAAATATTTACGATATAACTGTGTATGGAAGATACTTATCGTACCAATATTGTCTCTTCAGTGGAACTGTCATTTTTTCCTCTTTTTTAACATCTAATTTTCGTATATTTTTTTGGGCGCTGAGGTTTCTGTGTGGACTCTGTTTGGAAAATTGGATCAGTTGTTATCTGCGAGCTGCCCACCTTTCATATATATTTATTCCTTGTTTTATATTCAGCTTTTATCCTCCTTTTAATAGCATTATTTTTATTGGGCGCGGGCTTACATCTGTTTATTTATACTACAAGAGTGGATCAGAGACCACAGACATACTACAAAAGTAGATCAGAGAACGCAGACATACTACAAGAGTGGATCAGAGACCACAGACATACTACAAGAGTGGATCAGAGACCACAGACATACTACAAGAGTGGATCAGAGACCACAGACATACTACAAGAGTGGATCAGAGAATGCAGACATACTACAAGAGTGGATCAGAGACTGCAGACATACTACAAGAGTGGATCAGAGACCACAGACATACTACAAGAGTGGATCAGAGAACGCAGACATACTACAAGAGTGGATCAGAGAACACAGACATACTACAAGAGTGGATCAGAAAATGCAGACATACTACAAGAGTGGATCAGAGAACACAGACATAGTTCATCACCAGTTCAACTAACAGGGCCCTGGCCTGTACTGATGATTACAGATACAATTGCAAATGCAATCATTAATATTATCCATCTCACATGCTAAAACACCTAGGTTTCCTTCTCCTCGGCTCTGTGCTTTTTCTCTCGCACTGGGGCGACCACTGTACTGGCCCCCAGGTAGGCCCCAGCTCCAGGCCAGACCACCCAGTCCCCCCATCCTGTGACTGTCCCTGGCTATTGCTGACCTGTTAAGTCCACTCCAGTGACCAGTGAGTCCAAACTGGTTAACAAGTTAACTTACTTTGCTCTGCTCCACAGTCTGAGTCAGACTCACTCTCAGCAAACACTGACAGACTCAGTCAGCTCCTTGGGCTTGAGGTGTGCTGCCTTCCAGTTGGTTCCTCTGGAGTCGGTCCTCCTGTTCTCCTGCCGTGACCCACGCTGCCTGGCACTCCACAGAGCGACTTCCAGCCCCTCCCTTAGAGATGACTCCACACTGCACTGCAGGAGTCAGGACGAGTGGGTGACACCATGCCCCGGACGGACCTGCACTGTCACATACAGTCTACCTAGGAGGAGAGACCAAGCAGCGGTGATGAGAGAAGTAATCAGACTTATCACTATTATGAAAAAAAAGTCTGCGGCGGCCACGGTGTGCGCTCTTCCTGGCATGCCCACAGAGAGGGCTCTGCATGTCAGCTGTGGCACGCGTGCCATAGGTTCGCCATCCCTGCCTTATAGGAAGCCACAAAGTATAGTATAGAGTTCCCCTATAGGAAGCTGCAAAGTATAGTATAGAGTTCCCCTATAGGAAGCCGCAAAGTATAGTATAGAGTTCCCCTATAAAAAACCGCTAAGTATAGTATAGATTTCAAAAAGGTGCAAAAACTTCTGCCTTTAGAATCACTTGCTTCCTTCTCTTGCCCAGGATTACATGTCCCATGAGGCATTGCTCCTCACAAATTCAAGTTCTCAGGCATTTACTGGCATGTATGGATGGTTTACTGAGCTGCATTTTCTGATTTATAAAGAAATAATGCATTCTGTATGCAGGCCAACTAATCGACTAACTAATCTATTATGAAAATAGTTCACAACTATTTTCAAAATCAATTATTATCAATCAGTTATTTCAGCCCTACATCTCTGAATCTCCTACCAGTTCATTTCTTTATTCATGGACCTTAGTCAGAGAGTGAGGAAACAACGAGAACTGTCTTTTATAGGAGTGACAGTGATGAGGGGATTATAGGACGAGTGTCCCCACCCCCTCTATCTATAAAGTACCGAAAAAGAAAAAACTTTATGGACAGTGGCATCTTTTTCAGTACTTTACTTGAATGATGTCCCATTGGATCTCTATAGAGGTTACTACAGTAAGCAGTAAGTGCCTCATTATCTTTTTTTTGGTCCGCTTCGTAGATCTTTGTATAAGTGACACCCATTCTCTATTTTTACCACTACAGCATTCCAGGTGCCTCTATATGTTTGAGGTTTATACCAATTACCTCTGTTGGCTAGTCTATCTGTTTAGTAAGACATTTTTCCTCTCGTGCATGCGTCCTTTTACTAGTAAGGTGAAGACAGTCTGTCTTGGTTAATCATGAGCCTGATCTGTTTTTTGATGGTTTTCTTTTATGGATGTTAATGAACTTTATGAAAGAACTGTTTTATGTGTTTTATTCCAGTGAGACCTGTTGTTTCTTTCTACCACCCCTATGTGTGTCCTGAAGAAGCGAAACGCGTTGACGCACAGGGGCTCATTGTTCTCACTTGATGTAACAAATACCATTTTATGTACATTGTTCTCAACACTATATGCATGTTTTTAAACAGTCGTGCTGTTTGTCTCTCTTTTCATTATATATATTTTTTGTAGCAATAAAGTTTATATTTATATATATTTTCGAGACTGGAGTACCTTAACAGTCCGACCTATAAGGACTACAGTCCTTATTTTTTATTCTCTAAAACTGGTATTCAGTAATTAGTGGAGGCTTACATGTTTACATGTGACAAGCTGCAGAGATCCCACACCTCTGTCTCCCATCTCCTGAGACTGCACTCAGTGACTTGGGTCTGAGATATACAGACATATCCCTCCACCCAGCATAGCCAGCAGAAAACAGAGTAAGTAATCCTGGGAGAGTTGTCTGTCAGACATCTTGCCATACCCTGGTGTGTGTCAAAAGACCCAAAACACATACCCCAGGTGCCTAGGTCTAGTAACATCTACTGTATGGTGAAAATGAACATTTTGCTGCCAGCTGAACCCCAGAATCTCCATACATGCAGTCTGGATACATAAATTGTGCCTGCAGCACAGAGAAGGAAGATTATCCGAGAGAAATACAGGAATACAGAATGGGTGGAGGAATGTATTTAGTGTTAGTGACCCTGTTCTGTTACATGATTTGCATGTAACATAAATATGCAGCTATAGTAATGTTTTTATAGTTGGTTATTATAATGCCATCTTGTGGTTCTTTTGGATATTACACCTTTC
>BLSH010426668.1:140223-163641 GCA_018402905.1 Glandirana rugosa | reverse complement strand
TGTTTCCATTGTTCTGGTGCTCCAGGGCCTTCAAAAATGTAATAGGTGGTTGAGTAATGAGATTTGTAATTTATGCTCCAAAAACGCCTTAAGGTGCTACTTCAATGTTGGGCCAGGCTATGTGGCCAGGCTGTGTAAAAGTCTCACATATTTGGTATCGCCATACTCAGAAGGAGTAGCAGAATGTATTTTGGGGTGTAATTTGTGGTATGCACATGCCACGTGAGAGAAATAACCTGTTAACATGACCATTTTGTGGGAAAAAAATGACTACTTCAAAAAACTAACCATGCCTCTTAATAAATACCTTGGAATGTCTACTTTCCAAAAAGGGGTCATTTAGGGGGTATTTGTACTTTCCTGGCTTGTTAGGGTCTCAAGAAATGAGATAGGCCATCAGTATATCAGGTGTGATCGGGTGTGATCAATTTTCAATGATTGCCACCATAGCTTGTAAACTCTATAACTTTCTCAAATACCAAATAATATACACTTATTTTGGTTATTTTTACCAAAAATATGTAGCAGTATAAATTTTAGCAAAAATGTATGAAGAAAAATTATTAATTAGCAAAACTTTATAACAGAAATTAAGAAAAATGCAATTTTTTACAAAATTTGCGGTCTTTTTTCATTTATAGCGCAAAAAATAAAAAACCCAACACTGATTAAATACCACTAAAAGAAAGCTCTATTTGTGTGAAAAAAAGGACGCAAGTTTCATATGGGTACAATGTTGCATGACTGAGTAATTGTCATTCAAAATGTGAGAGTGCTGAAAGCTGAAAATTGGTCTGGTTAGGAAGGGGGTTTAAGTGCCCAGTTGTCAAGTGGTTAAATTCACTGAGAATCTTAAGAGGATTGCTAGTCAGATAGTTCTTAGCTATCTTCAGGTGGATAGGTTTGTTAGGTTTATTGATGTTCCTTAAGGTTCGGGCTAGAGGGGTGTCAGGCTTGTTGGCCTTCATGAAATGGTTATGTTTGGAACGCCGCAGAGATTTCTCAGCATTATCTGTCAGAAATAGGTCATAAGCTAGTCGCGCATTGTCTAATTTAACTCTAGCACGTAGGGATGAGCACCGGGTAAAATTGTTGTAACATGTCTCAAATTCTCTTTCGAGTTTTTGCTCAAGCTGTCTACGCTCACATTTGAATAGAGCCACTTGTCGCTGGAATGTACCTCTTAAGACGGGCTTGTGTGCTTCCCAGCAAGTGAGTGGATTTATGTTAGGCGTAGTATTTAAGGAAAAATATTCCTTAGGGGCTGTTTCTATATCCAATCTATGGGACGGATGTTTTAGAATATGTTCGGGAAGAGTCCATGTGCGATCCTGAGATCTTGGTATTCTTGAGGCCAATGTGGTGAGAACCACGCAGTGGTCTGACCAAGGAACCGGGATGATACGGGACGATAAGAGTTCAGGCGCTAAACCGATAGTGACAAAAATGTGATCAATACGCGTAAAGGATTTATGTGGATATGAGTAGTGTGTGTATCTTTTTTTTGTCGGGTTAACTTCCCTCCACGTATCGACCAAATTGTTTTTGAACAAAATATGGGAGAAAGTTGGCTTTGAATTGTTCACTAATTGATCAAATGTAGTCTTGTCTAATATGGGGTTTAGGGTCAAGTTTGAGTCCCCACAGATGATGAGGGATCCCCGTTTAATTGATGAGACCATTTGCATTAGACGTGATAAGAAAGGGCACGGATTTTTATTTGGGGCATAATATGACACGATGGTAAGATCAGTGTCCATTAGAAACCCGATAAGAATTAGATAACGGCCTTCAGGATCACTGATGCTTTTGGTGAGAGAAAAGTGGGTGGAACGGTGGAATGCAATTAGCGTTCCCCTTTGTTTAGTTGCAGCTGGGGCGTTGAATACCTGTGGGTAATAAGGACTAAAGTATTTCGGCATGTGACGGGCTGTAAAGTGAGTTTCTTGAATACAAACTATATGGGCCTTTTGGGATTTGAAAAACCTGAAATCTGTGGAGTGTTTCTGAGGGATGTTCAAGCCCTGGGCATTCAGAGTAACTACATTCAAGGGGGCCATGTTGTAAGATGTGGTGTATTTTGCTTACCTGAAGGCGCCGTGAACCGGTCTAAGAGGGCATCCCAAGTGGACAGATGACGGAGGGGTGGGGAACATAGAAAGACTAAGAAGAAGACAAGAAAATAAGAGAGAAGGTTAACATAGTAGATCAAGCACATAACATCAGACCATAACACAAAATGCGTTTGGGTCAGGGAAAATACCCAACTGGCTGAACTGAAATCGCTGTTCACAAGGGCCCACATAGTTAATGCGGGCAGGTGTGAAGAGCGAGGCGAGGCACAAGGAACAATTACTCGAGAACAGCGCCTTATGTAATCATACAATTGTGTTGAGCATATGACAGCCGCAGCTATTCCGGACCATGGTTTTTCAATAGACAGGAGGTATGCTATCAACCAAAGAGCCAATTGCATGTTCGTTAACAATAGTGGTCTCGGGGGAATCTGGGGTGAGGAGTGCTACGTCTGCTAAGCAGCGATACCTAGTGCATGAGAAATCCACCAGGGGTTATGTTCGATCTCTAACTCCGTTGGCAAAGTCTCAACCCATCAGGTGGAATAATTCTAACTCATCCCGGGATACAGTGAATCATGACTTAACCGAATGAACCTCAGTTTATTCTGCAATGGGGAAACAGCAGGTTAAAGGGGAGGCCCTAATAAAAGGGAAGTCCGCTTGCCGGAAAGCAGGGATCAAGGGTGAGGGGTGTCCAGATGGAACCTATTTTTAATGAGAAAAATTCAGAACAGTGTGTGGGATTGCGATTACAATTCAGGGCATTGCGTGCCGAGAGGAATGAGAAGGGATTGGGTAGAGTTGAGCGAACCCGGACAGTAAAGTTCAGGTCCATACCGAACTTTGGGATGTCTGGGACCCGGACCTGAACCCGGACTTTTCAAAAAAAGTCCGGGTTCGGGTCCGGGGTTCTGGTATTTTATTCCACGTGTTGAAAAGTTGCCAAGGGCAGCCAATCAACAAGTGTTTCACTGGTTTTCCCTTAGAAGCCATCACAGCCATGCCTACTAATGGCATGGCTGTGATTGGCCAGTGCACCATGTGACCCAGCCTCTATATGGGGCTGGAGTCACTGTGCTGCATGTCATATGCTCTCAGGATAGTTTAGGGAGAGGATGCTGCTGGCTCTGTGAGGGACAGATTGCAGAACATCTCATCCTGCATTACTGAACGATCTAATTGTGGACTAGGGAGAGATCTGATTGTGGACTAGGGAGAGATACTAGTAATGCTGCTTTGAGGGACAGATTGCACACCTCATCCTGCTGCACAGAATGATCTGACTGGACTAGGTAGAGTCGACTGCTTTAAGGGAAAGATTATTGCTCTAAAATCATCATCAAGTTGTACAGGGAAAGGTTCCAGCTGTTGCTTTAAGGGAAAGATTATTGTTCTAAAATCATCATCAAGTTGTACAGGGAAAGGTTCCAGCTGTTGCTTTAAGGGAAAGATTACTGTTCTAAAATCATCTCCAAAGTGTATGGGAAAAGTCTATTGCAGGCGCATAGAGCCATATTACTGTTCTAAAATCATCTCCAAAGTGTGTGGGAAAAGTCTATTGCAGGCGCATCAAGCCATATTATTGTTCTAAAATTTAGAACAATAATATGGCTCTCTATGCGGCTGGAAGAACAGTAATATGGCTCTATGCGGCTGGAAGAACAGTAATATGGCTCTATGCGCCTGCAATAGACTTTTCCCACACACTTTGGAGATGATTTTAGAACAGTAATATGGCTCTTTGCGGCTGCAATAGACTTTTCCCACACATTTTGGAGATGATTTTAGAACAGTAATATGGCTCTATGCGGCTGCAATAGACTTTTCCCACACACTTTGGAGATGATTTTAGAACAGTAATATGGGTCTATGCGGCTGCAATAGACTTTTCCCATACACTTTGGAGATGATTTTAGAACAATAATCTTTCCCTTAAAGCAACAGCTGGAGGCTTTCCCTGTACAACTTGGAGATGATTTTAAAATCGAAAATCATCTCCATATTCTATAGGGAGAGGTTCCTACTGTTGCTTAAAGGGACAGATTATTGTTTCTTGCACAAAATTAAAAAGTGCATCTACATTGCTGGTTTAAAAAAAAACAAAAAAATTCCAAAAATAAAAAAAACAGTGTTGGCTACCTCCTCCTCCACCGCCACTTTCACCGCCTCCTCAACCTCCAACTCCACATCCACCTCCATTTTTTATTTTTTTATGTGATTTTAGCTTAAAAATTATTTTAAGTTATTTCCCTATCCCCATTTCTTTGTAGGGCACTTGTCCGACCTTACCCCCATTTTCCTTCCTTTTGCAGACCTCTAGGACTTTCCAGGACTTTGTTACAGCCATTTTTGTGCCTAAAAGTTCAGGTCCCCATTGATTTCAATGGGGTTCGGGGTCCGGGTCAAAGTTCGGGTCAAGTCCGGACCCGAACCCGGACTTTGTCCGTAAGTTCGGCAGAACTTGCCGAACCCGGACTTCCAGAGGTTTGATCAACTCTAGGATTGGGCTACCAAAGGTGTGAAGTCAATCCATGGAGTTTTCCTGGTCTATTGGGACCGGGTTCAGACGACTTCTTTTGTGTATGTGGGCACTCTCCTGCTTACTTGGCGAGAAGGACGCTTTGAGAGGCAAAGACGCAACTACCTTGCGACGAAAGGTCCCTGTGTTTACAGGGGGGTCCAGAATGTGAAGTTCCTGAAGGGTGTGCTGAAGTTCCTCAAGGGATCTACACCTGTGTTTAGTGCCTTGGTATGTGAACCGAACCGAGAAGGGGAATCCCCATTGGTATCTTATTTGCCATTGTTGCAACTCAAACAAGAGGGGTTTCATCGCCTCTGCGTTTGGATATTGTCAATGGGGATAGGTATGAAAAAACTTGGTACTTATGGCCTTGGAAGATCAGGTCCCCCTTCTCTCTGGCGGCATTCAGGAGCTGCTCCTTCATTCGGTAGTAATGGAACTTTGCAATAATATCACGCGGAGGACCATCTTGCTTTTTGGGCATTAGTGCTCTGTGTATTCTGTCTATTTCCAAATGCTCTAGAGGCAAAGCTGGTTGTAGCTCCAGAAAGAGTGCCGTTATGGTAGACTGCAAGTCAATGCCTGCTTCTGGTATTCCTCTTATACGGAGGTTAGACCTTCTGGCTCTGTTCTCATATTCTTCTAACCTGGATTGCAATGACAGGTTCTCTTCTTTAAGATTTTCAATTACAGACAGGTAGTCCTGTGTGTTTAATTCTAAATCATCCACCCTGTCCTCCAAAGCTGCAGTGTGGGAGCCCAGATCTCTAATTTCTTTTGTCAGACTATTTGTGATGTGCTCTGATGTCTGCTTCAGGGCTTTGTGTAGCATTGCTGCAGGATGACGGGGGACATACCTTGTTCTGTGGCAGGCAAGGTGTCAGCATCCGAGTCCTCTGGTAGCTCTGGGAGATTCTGGAGCTGCTTGCGGGCCTGAGAGCTGCTGCTCGTGGCAGCGTGTGTACTGTGTGCGGCCGCCATCTTGACTGTGCGGTTAAGGCCTCGAGAATGGGGGTCGTTTTGCCGGCCGATTTCCCCCTCTATGCACCATGTCCGGGCTCCCAACTGGCTCCCCTGCCTCTCCGACGTCTCACCTATGCCGACTTAGTGGCAACAGTATGCGGGCGGCTGTGTGGAGCGATCTGGTCTTTCTCAGGTATCGGAGCTTCAGCGTTGCATGTCCGCCTCGCTGGGCTCCACGCATGCACCTCCTTTTTATGTGATTTTAAGTTATTTCCCTATCCACATTTGTTTGTAGGGCACTTGTCCTACTCTTACCCCCATTTGCTTCCTTTTGCAGCCCTCTAGCCCTTTCCAGGACTTTTTTACAGCCATTTTTGTGCCCAAAAGTTCGGGTCACCATTGACTTCAATGGGGTTTGGGGTCCGGGGTCAAGTTCGGGTCAAGTTCGGTACTGAACCCAAACTTTTCCGCGAAGTTCGGCCGAACCAGATGAACCCGAACATCCAGGTGTCCGTTCAACTCTAATCTTGAACACTTCGATCCAGAATGTTTGCACCATGGGGCATTCCCATCAAATGTGCACGTGTACCAGGTGCAGTACAGCCTCGAAAACAATGTGGGGAATATTGGGGGAGGAATTTGGAGATCCACAGCCTCTGTAGCAGGCGAGGAATTTTACCATGCCAACCGTTTAAGTATATATTGTGACATTTAGACGCACAGGCCCCACCAACCTGAAAAAGTTCCTGTAACATAACGCGTACGGGGGGTTTGGTTGGCACTCTGATGTCACCCACGGCTGTGCAACAGTCTGTGCTCATGGATCAATTCAGACGTGCTGAGGATTTTTAAAGACCCTGCATGTTATATTGAATTTATGTAAGTAACTTTTTATTGAAATAAAATTAAGGATTTTAAAAAGAGAGCACTCACATCTCTTTCTATTTATTTGTCATCTGAGACACCTTTGGATGAACATCTTATGGGTGAGCCGCATTGGAGGTCTATCTGTTCCCATGACTGATGCCTGATCTGCGCTAGAGGGTACAAGCGCAGTGGACCACCTGTTAGTTCAGGGGTCATCTAGATAAGGTGAGCGAAGCATGTTGTACTGTGGTGGAGGGAACAGCATGAGTGTTGATCATCTTTTCCCCGCCTGCTCACAGCTCATTCCTGTCTACATCTGGTCTGCTGGGACTTTTTATTACTCGTATATGAACTTTGTGATTATTGCACCTTCTATCTATTTCCATCTTATTTGTGTTTGTTGACTAGGTTGGTGATGATGCATCGCTACGAGGGTGCTAGCCAGAGAAGGTTAGCCATAACGAGTGGGTCTCAGTCCACAGATTCAAGAGCTAACCATAGGGGTGTTTCCTTAGTGGCATGGCATTTAGGAAGTTGTGCCAACTGCACAGCATAATAGTATTTTAAGTTAGGTAGACTAAGGCCTTCTCTTATATGGGGAGTGTAAAGAGTTAGTTTAGGTAGACGAGGCTTGATTTTTTTTCCCCACATGAAGTGCAAGGCTTTTCGCTGTAGAATATGCAGTTAGTAGGACGGGACCTGTATTGGCAGTACTCGGAAGAGGTAGAGGATTTTGGGGAGGATGGACATCTTAAGCACCATTATTCTGCCCATCCAAGTAAAGGGCAGGGAGGACCACTTGGAAATAAGGGAGGAGAGGTGTAATAGCATGAGTGTTTAGTTGGCTGAAATGAGATCTGAGGGGTTAGTTGTAAAGGTGGCCCAGGGGAATGGGAGAATTTCACTAATGTAGGACTGTAAGGATGGAGGAAGGTTGTCACGTACCTGATAGATGAGTCTGACTTTTGCAGGGGATCACCTCTCTTGTGGCCCTGGTTCGAGAACCCCTGGTAGTGCAGACAGGGAGTTCAAGAGCACAAGGGGGCACAAGGGTTGGACTGGGTCACTTGGTGGCATGTGAAGGTCCACTGGAGCTCGTGCTAAGCAGAAGAGTGGTGATGTAATCCAAGTCGGTAAAGGGCTGGCAATGCGGTACAGGTGGAGCAGGCAGGCGGGTAGTCGGGAGCAATTAGGTCGGCAAGGTGCAGGCAGCAGAGGTACAATAGGGTCAGGAAAAAGAGTAGTCAGAGACAGGCCGGGGGTCAGGGCAGGCAGAAAGCAACAAAGTTCAAGTAAAGCCGGGGTCACAGGTACAGGAAGGTCTCTCAGAGTAAGCACGGGGGTCACAGATCACAGGAACGCTGTAGAATGGACAGCACTTGCTTCCTGGTGCTGTCAGCTTAAATGGCCGATATTGGCGCCATTGCCGGCGCATACGCGCACATGCACACAGGCGCATAGGAGCGCGCAAATGCACACAAGCGCGCGCGTACACTATGTGCGCCCATGCATAGGCTATACAATGGCCCGGGATGGTTCCTTACAGTGCCCCCCCAAGGGGAAGCCTCCGGATGCCCAAACGGGCTCTCTTGGTTGGGTGTCTTCTCCAGAAGGCCCTGATCAACTCTTCCGCATGTAGATTCTCCTCTGGCTCCCAGGAGCTCTCTTTGGGCCCATAGCCCTTCCACTTGACCAGGAATTGGGTGCTGCCTCCTCTTTTCCTACAGTTGAGGATGGATTCCACCTCAAACTCCTCCTCTCTGTTCACCAAGACCAGTTCTGGGGGTGCTGTACTATGCCCAGGGAATATATCCTTGACTGTTGGCTTGAGTAGGTTTACATGGAACACCGGATGGATGCGTAAGAGAAGCTCTAGCTCATAGGCCACTCTGTTGATTTTCCTTTTAATGGGAAATGGCCCTATGCATCTTGGCCCCAGTTTTTTTAGAGGGGCAGGAAAGTTTCAAGTTTCTTGTGGACAACCAGACCTGCTAACCAACTTGTAGTTTCAGTTCTCCCCATCTCCCCTTATCAAAATTCCTCTTGCTGATGGCCTGAGATTGGGAGAGGGTCTCCTGAAGGAGCTTGTTGTTTTTCTCCAGAAACTGTGTAATGTCCAGAACAGCAGGTCAGTAACCAGATCAGGGAGGAAGGTAGGATGGTAGCCGCGGTTCGCCCAGAAGGGGGACTGCTTGGTGGCAGAGTGGACAGAGTTATTGTAGACGAACTTGGCTATGGGTAGAAGGGAGGCCCAGTCATTCTGAGAGTAAGAGGAATAGCACCACAGATATTGTTCAAGGGTCTGGTTGGTCCTCTTCATTTGGCCATTGGACTGTGGATGATAGGCTGAGGAGAAGGCCAGTTCGATTCCCAAAGTGGCACACAGAGATCTCCAGAACCGAGATGTGAATTGCACCCCTCGGTCCAATACTATGTTAGTAGGAATCTTGTGTAAGCGGACCACCTCCCTTTCACAGTTTTGGCTGCTGAAGGAATGCATTTCATAGGTACAAAATGGGCCATCTTTGTTAGACGGTCCACGACCACCAGAATTGTGTTGAATTGTGCAGGTGGCGGCAACTCGACTATGAAATCCATTGAAATCTGGGACCATGGTCGTTCCGGGATGGGCAATGGATTGAGCAGACCCCAAGCTTTGGATTTCTCCATTTTGTTTCTGGCACACGCAGGGCAAGCATTACATTTATTAGTCCTGGCAATCTTCCTTTTGCCGGGGCCACCAGAAGGAGCGGGAGAGTAACTCCATTGTTTTGTGACCACCAAAGTGCCCAGCCATTTTAATATCATGGCAGAGTCCGAAGGTTGCTGAACGTAGTTCCTGTGGGATGTATAATCGGATGTCGTACCACAACAGCCCATCTTTTAGCGTGAGTCGAGGATCCGGCAGCACAGTGAGCCCAGTAAAGGATTTCCTGATCTGAGTCAGAAGGTCTTCCTGGGTAAGCAGGAAACTGTCGGCCGGGAGGATTATGTCCGGACGTGTCTTCTGGGACGTGAAACATTCTCGACAGCGCATCCGACTTTACATTATTATCCCTGGGCCTGTAGGTGATGTGTAACTGGAACCAAAAGAAAAACAGTGCCCATCTTGCCTGCCGGGGTTTGAGTTTCTTGGCGGTCCACAGATACTCAAGATTTTTGTGGTCTGTGAAGACCAAAACGGGGTGTGAAGCTCCTTCCAGGAGGTACCGCCACTCTTCCAGGGCCGACTTGATCGCCAATAGTTCCCTGTCCCTGACATTGTAATTCCTCTCTGGTGGTGACAGTTTCCTGGTGAAGAAGGCTATGGGATGGAGCGAAGCCTTTGGGCCTCGCCTCTGCGAGAGGACTACTCCTACTGCTGTCTCAGAAGAGTCCACTTATAAGGTGTACGGTAGCGCAGGGTCAGGGTGTTTGAGAATGGGAGCAGACGTGAACAATTTCTTGAGCTGGGAGAAGGCCTCTTGGGCCTCGGGAGTCCAGCGGAAACGTCCTGCTTGGTGAGCTGGGTTATTGAGGCAATGACTGCCGAAAACCCCTTGATGAATTTCAGTTAAAACGGCGCAGTGCCAAATCGCAAAAAGTGCTCTGGTCAGGAAGGGGGTAAATCCTTCCAGGACTGAAGTGGTTAAAGGAGTAGTGAGAATTCAAACTAAAGGAATTCCAGGAAGGTGAATTATTAGCTACCTCATCTAGTGGAAATGAAGACACACCTTGGGGGCTAGGGTTATGGAGTTCATTGTTCAAAGTGGTAGATAAGACCACTGCCAAGTACCCGAAGGACAAGAATGGACACACACACACAGACAGTTGATCCATCAACTCCATACATTCCATAAACTTAACCATACTTTTAACCCCACCAACTTTCATGAAGATTCCTTGACACCTTATACTCTAAAACTTTAAGGACACAGCTCCACCTTAAACAGCAGCCATTTTGGAACTTTGGTAACCACCATTTTAGGCCAGCAGCCATTTTAGAAAGGGTAATTAAATTTTATGATTTTACCTTATATTCAATTGTTTTATTAGAAATATTGTTTTATTGATTAGTATAAACATTTGGATAACTATTTCTCTCAAATTGATAACCACCATGTAGATTTTTCTGTAGCTTCATTCTTACCTTACTATTTTTGAAATATTTCTTCTGTTGACATGTCTGGCGTCTATTTAACCACTTTACGACCGCCCACCGCAGCGTGACGGCGACAAAGTGGCCCGTTATCGCAAACCGCTGTCACATGATGTCGGCCACAATAATTAGTATTGTGAGCGTGCGAGCACCGCTGGAGGTGCGCTCGTGTGCTCACTGTGTTCTGAGGGGGCAAGGGAGTGGGTAGGGTGGGCTTGATCTCCACCGGCTATCTGCAATGGATCCCCTGCAGTAAGAGAACGGAGGTCCGTGTATGTAAACAAGGATCTGCGTTCTGGCAGAGGGGGAAGGGCTGTGATCACAGGCTTCCTGTATATGGAAGCCATGATCACTCCCCTCCCCCTGCCAGCCCAGCCCAGCCCCCACACAGTTACAACATGCCTAGGGAATGCAGTTAACCTTTAGAGCGCCCCCTCCAGGTTAACCCCTTCACTGCCAATGGCATTTACACAGTAATCAGTGCATTTTTATAGCACTGATTGCTGTATAAATGCCAATGGTCCCAAAAAAGTGGCAAAATGGTCCGACATGTCTGCTGCTATATTGTAGTACTGCTTAAAAAATCGCAAATCGCCGCCATTACTAGTACAAAATATGAACAAAAATACCAAAATATGAGGAAGAATATATACATCGGTCAAAACCAATGAAAAAATTGTTTTTTTATATTTTTTTTGGATTTGTATTTTAGCAAAAAGTAAGAAAAATTGTGGCTCTTTTTTTGTTTATAGTGGCGATCAGAAATGATACGGAGGTGATCAAATACCACCAAAAGAAAGCTCTATTTGTGAGAAAAAAGGACTCAAATTTAGTTTGGGTACAACATCGCATGACCGCGCAGTTTTCAGTTAAAGAGACGCAGTGCCGAATTGCAAAAAGTGCTCTGGTCGTAATGTGGCAAATCCTTCCGGGGCTGAAGTGGCTAATTTCACGCTGTCGATCACTTACTTACCTGCAGTATAGTAACAATAAATTTGTGAAATACAGACATACTGTCTAATCGTCATATACACATGGTTATTGACTCTAAAGGGACGTTTTATCATTTCTGTGTCATTTAAAAAGTACAACACTCCCCTCGGGTGTTTCAATTGGTTTTCAATATTTTATGTAACAATTATTTCTGTCAACCAATACACATAACTATCTTGTATGAATACATGTCTGGTGAATAAATCTCCTATTTTTAGTCTGTGTTCATATTGATCCTGTATCTTAAAATATTATCATTTAAAAATGATTCATTCACAACCATTGTGCAGGAAAAATATTCTCAATAAGCACGACAACTACAGAGGATAGGGTATCGATGTCACTGAAGTTCCAAGGGTGTCGAAATTTCTACTCAACCACAGGACCTAAAAAGGGAAGTCCAAAGAGAACCTGGGAGAAAAAAATATCAAATATCACAAAACAATACTGCTAACATGTAAACCATTACAAGTAAGGGAAAAGAGGGTTGGGAAGGGTAGGGAAGGAAAAGTGAAGGGTGAGGGGTAGAGAATGGGGATGGGAGGGATAGGGGTAGAAGAGTTGTAGGCCTGGTGCTAACAGAAAACATTATTGGTTACTAAAGGAACTGGAAAATGGAGTTCAAACTGTATTGTGAGGAGCACAGTGTATACTGTTCAGGAAGTGTCACCCAATAAATTTGCCAGGTGGACAAAATGGAGGGGAAAGAGAGTCAAACAAGGGGTATACCCCTGATTACCAGAGTAAGAGCATCAATCCATGAAGTCTTCTTCTGGGGCCGGTCCCAGGGAGATGTATCAGCCTTGCTTGCTTGCGCTGGGTGTGGCCTGAAGACACGAGGAAGATGGTGTCTTCTTGGGGGAACTGGAGGCTGCTCTGCATTGAGATCCCTCAGCTACTGTTTCAGTTGGCAGGAGGTAAAGATCTTGGAGTGTGGCCTGGAGTTCATGTGCAGATTTAGATTGCTATGATGATCCCTTGTAGGAAAAAAAAATGGCAAAGGGAGAATGCCAGCAATAAGTGATACAATGTTGTTGTAAGATCAGCAGATGAGGCTTCATAGCTTTCCATTTGGTGAGAGTTAGCTGAGAGAGATCTTGAAAGATCTGATATTGGTGACCCTGGAACACCAATGAGTCCTTATTGCGGGCTGTCATCATTAGCTGCTTCTTTGTATGGAAAAATTGGAGTTTCACCATACTATCCTGTGGAGGGCCATCTTCAGGTTTCGTTGCTAGGGATCTGTGAGCTCTGTCCATTTCAAGCCTCTCTATGGGGATTGACGGTGCAAGTTCCTGAAATAGTGTGGTGATGGTGGACTGGATATTTACCACTGACTCTGGTATACCACGAATGTGTAGATTTTAGTGTCTAGGTCTGTTCTCAAAATCCTGCAGGTGGACCTGCAGTGTTGAGTTCTCCCCATGGATGATTTCAAGTTCCTCGGCGTGGACGCCTGTAAGGAGATACTGCTCATCCATCCTCTGTTCTAACACTGAGGTGCTGTGGCCCACTTCGCGTATCTCAAGGGTCAGTTTTTCTGTAATGGTGTCCGAGGTTTTTTAAGGGCTCTTTTAAGCTGTCTTTCAAATTGAAGAAGCAGATCTGGTTGTGGTTTATCATCATGTAAAGCCAGGGGGGTAAAGGCAAATTCTGTATCTCACTCACCCTCACCAATGGCGACTGCTGCAGGGAGACGGGATTTCTGTGATGTGTGTGGCGTGCACGGGGTAGAGGGCCAAGAAGATGGAGGTGTGGCCATCTTGGATGATGTCCTGGCCAGGACATCCCGGATGGATCTGGGCTTGGTCTTTGGCTTCATGCCATTGTAAACCATCACAGGTGGTTGCCGCAGGTCCGGGCTTTGTGTGGAGATGGCGTGTGCAGGTGGGCAGCTTGGCGGTATGTTTCTGTGAGGCTGTTTAGTCCCAGAAAGTACAGAGCTCTACTCAAGCATGACTAGCTTGGATGGCTTTGCACATGCGTCCCCAAAATTGGTAGTTCTTTTATGCGGATAAGAACATATTTGCATGACTCAATTAATTAATTAATTTAGAGATGGCTTGTTGTTCTGGAAGCATTCTTTTTTGAGGATTTTTGTTGGGAGTGGCAAAGGTCATATGTCTGACTGGTTGGTTACCTATTACAGTGGAATTCATGGATAATGAGGAATTCATTTATGTACAAGCTCTCAAGTACATTTGTCTTGATTTGATCTTTTGTACTTATATTTTAGGCAATGTTGTTGTCTTTTAAGTCATAATATAATAAAATATTGATGTCATACACTTTCACACTTGTATTGTAATTGGTTCTTTACATGGATCTTTACATGCACAGCGGTGTTCATAAGTGTTCATAAGTTTACATACCTTTGGCAAAATTTGTACAATGTAGAATTTTTTTTAAGAAAACATGAGTGATGAGAACAAAAACATTTATTTATTTTTAATGATTCATAACTATTAACCCTTTTCCCATTGCCGGGGCCTGGCTCTTTATGCCAGGAGGTGGAGGTGGGCATTCCGATCATATGACCACTGTGACAACCAATCACAAATATGCATCTGGAGTTTTCCGTGACATTTCAGTTACTGTGCTGGGGGTGCTCTTAGCACCCCCAGCACATATGCAGCTGCTCTGCCTTAAAGTCAGCCTATCCAGAGCCCACATATATGTGTACAGGTTAAGCATCACAAAAATGCACAATCATTAATTCATAGCCCTTTAGTTTTTTTAATATTCTGATAGTTGTAAACGATACCCTTTATTTTCTCATATGATAAAACTGGCTCATTGTTCATGGCAAAAACCTCCAGATAATCCATTTTTTAGGTTTTCTTGCATGATCTGCATGTTTAAGGTCTCCCCACAGCGGCACAATGATGTTGAGGTAAGGAGATTGTGATAGCCACTCCAGAACCTTTCATTTTTCTGCTGCAGCCACTAAAGGGAATACTTAACCTTATGATTCACATCTTTGTCATGTTGCAAAGTTAAAGTGCACCCCATTCACAGTTGCTGGGCTGATAAATTATATATTTTATGCAGCATTTTCTGTCATTCATCTTGCCATCAATTTTGACTAAATTCCCTATGCCCCTGTATTTATCACGCTATCAAAACAGCTTGGATCCAGTAGTTGTGCTTCTCTTTATAGTCATTGTTGACTGAGTTCTCTCCAAACATACCATTTATGGTTGTGACTAGGAATGGGCTGGGTTTGGTCTGCACTCAGTCTGAACTCAGTTGAGTAGAACTAGTGGGAAGCTGTCACATTACATACCTGCTCAATCAGCTGCAGCTGAGGCATATTCCCTGCTCCACAGCTACATGTGCACAAAAAGGGGCAGGGATGCTTATGATGTCATTTGGCCTAATATGGCCAGTAAATCTACTATATGTATACACTACTAGTCAACAGGGATCAATGAACTGGGAAAGTTTGGTTCGCAGGATATTTGGCAAACCCATCAAAATGTCTGCTAAACCCAAACATAGTGTCACACCCCATTAAAGTCTATTGAAGTAACATCTTATTGTGTTTTTCAGGCTTTTGTTTAAGGCAGGTTTGCAAAGGTTTTATTAAAACTGGCTTTTGTAGCTGATCACTGCCATTGAGATATTACGTTTGTAAACTAGCTGGCAAGGATCCTGAATGATGTCACTAACCAAATATTGTCATATACATATTTGATTAATGATGTCGCCTGAGATGTCACCTGTTTTATTTTTCATCAGTACTAAGGATATGTCAAGCATGCATTTTTGTATTTATTTATTTTTTTTTAATTTTACACTGTTGATTTGTTTCTTTTTTTTTATTAAAACACAGTCACTTTGATAGCTCACATAGCTCAGTATGGTTATTTAACATATTGTTTACTTCTTGTTTTCTTAATACATTTTTATTCAAAAGTTTTCATACAATTCAAGATGTTACAAAACATCCACAAACTGAAAATGTTGTACAATAAATGGATCGTCAAGCACAAAAACCAAAAGACCATGATTGAGAGTCCATTAAGCCTAGACCACGTGGGACCAGGAAATGTAACAACCAAGGAAAAGGTTGCCCACCTATTGAAAAAGGCAAACAAATAAAAAAAGAATCAAAATAATAAAATAAAAAATACTCCTAAAAGCACAAATAAGGTTCTGAATGCCTGGAACAGGGTGTAATCCTCACCTGATCAGTTTACATTAATAACATCAAATAGCAGGTCTAGGTCCACAGCAAAATATGCCAGGCAGCCCATCTCCATTGTTTACTTCTTTTTACTAATGGTATACTAACCTTAGCACTGGGTTTACTAACAGTGAATTTCATACTGCTTTTACATTATATTGCAAACATTTCTAAGACTCAGGTCTTATTCAACCAAGGAAAGAGTATTCTTTCTCTATATGAGCACATTATATTCTTTATAAATCCATGGGATTGTGTTTTGTTTGTGATTTTTTTTTCTATAGACTTCTATTCAATAAGTGTGTATACCTTTACACAGTAAATAGGAATGTGTGTATGGGATATTTCTATACAAGGATTTTTGAGTATTTCTTACTTTAAGGTTTTAGGTATTCACCTCTTTGTCTCCATACTCTGTTGGGTAATATTGCATTATGCAATATTAAGTGAAAGGTGTTGGCGCTGACTTGGCTAATAAAGATACATGCTGATAAAAGTCCCATGCCTGCAATGTGCTCAACCTTGAACAAATAATAAATAACATTTAGGAAAATTAAAATTAAAAGAAAAGAAATGTAGCCTCAAACATAAAAGGCAACTGTTATTCATCAAAACCCTAAATCATATATAATGGCATATATATATCATATTGCTCAATAGTCCATAAGTGTATCCCAACACTTTGTGAATCCTTCTTTCTCTTGCAAGTGACTATTCCACCAGTGCTCATCCAAAGGTAAAGATGACTACTCACCAGAAAATGTTGACCCTTTTTACAGGAAGGTCAAAACACACGTTTGGAAAGCCTTTGGTTGCCTAGCAGTTGATTCCTCTCCACTGGAAGTGCAGACCAGTTCTACAGTAATGAGAATGACTCCACAGGAGGCCATAAGAAAAGGCCATAGTGTAGTATATTTATTCAATAAATGGACAATTGTAAAAGCTAGAGTTACATTCACATTTTCTAGTGCCAGAATCCCAGCACTGTGTGTAATTGGCAGGCTTATGCGAGGTCGCTAGAGTAGTCTGTATCGCTAATGGATCCGGCAATGGCGTGCGCTCCAAGCCTCGGATCAATGTTAGACTGCAATAGGGATAGTGTGGACCCGGAAGCAATGCTGCATTGGACGTCTTCGCTGTACATTTCATCACTATAATATTGCATTATAGAGATTATCCGAAGGACTCCCTGTTCGGTTTGTTGCAGAGCTTTAGAAAATCGCAGAAGTTCGGAACTGAATAACGAACCCCAATGAGGTGTATGAGACCCGAACGTGAAAAATCCAAAGTGCCCATTTTGAAAGCTTGGTTCAGGTAAGAACTTTAGGTTACCTATCTTAGACATTACTAATTGATTACCACATGCTTAGGAGATTACAGATGTCATGTGTTTGGTGGGAGAACTTGTATAGGTAACAATGTGAGGCAGCACAAGCTTTGAAGAAAATATGGGAGCTTCCAAGAGATCACATGACCAGACCAGAACGCTCTGAGAATAGGTATGCCTATTGTGATCTATGGTTGGAGACTACATCCCACAGATGGGATTATTACGATCAATACATGCTGATTTGAGTTTAACCTCTGGTAAGCCTTTGTCCATAAGGGTGATCACTTTGAGTTCTGGAGCACAGGTGGAGGAAGACTATTACCTTACCTTTCCTTTGTGTGGATTCTCAGCACTATTTGTTGCACTTTTGGACTTTATTCAGACTTGCAATAGAGTTATTTATTCATATATATTTTTTTGATTAATTAATTTTTCATACAATTTTTTATGAATTGATTTATTGCACATTGAAAGGGGTGTATTTAATTTGTGGGAGGATTCGGGGGTAATTCTAGGTCCCCCATATTGGGCGAGAAATTTTTGAATTAGCTCAGATCGAGATGAGCTAGTAAATGAGTGAGACTGATTGGGAGAGATATTATATAGGTTCTGGTAGTACTTTTCAAATTGATAGGCGATCTCTTCGTTAGAAGAGTGGATTTTGTTATGTTTATCCCTAATATGGTGGATAGTGGCGCTGCTCTTTTTTTCCTGAATGGCCCAGGCCAGAAGTCTGCCACATTTGTTTCCTTGCTCATAGTATATTTTACTTTCAAAGATTTTTATTGGATTTTAAAAAGAGACAAGAGTAAAGCCAATAACATAATACAAAATGTATTCAATGAAAACATTATGATAGGTTAAGTAGTATTTAAAGACTCATCTTATACCAAGGTGTTTACACTTTGTTTAGTTGAATCTTGTGGAAGTATAATCCACCTAAAACGGAAAATTAGGGAATCAAGAAAGAATTTGCATTAACGAAACAACATGAGAGATCGGTGAAAATGGTCAAGTCTCCCTCTACTCCCAGCACCCCATCTTGGGAGCAAGCTGTGCCTGGAGAGAGGTGACTCCATAAAAGCTCCCGTAGAAATAAGGTTACCTCCAGTCTGGTCCCTAGAACACGAGTCACAGATTGGAGGAGAGTCAGACAACTTATTACAAACAAAGAGGAAATATTCAAAGTAAATGTACACTAGTAATTACTAACCTTCGTATCATATCGCTAGATTAGGAGAACTTTCAAAAGAAGAAAAGAAAGGGAGAGAAAAAATAAGGAAAGGATATGCCTGTATACGCTGCCCATGGTTCCCAGATGTCCTCAAACTTTTTAGATGTGTCCGATATGATGCTCGCAATCTTTTCTTGGGACATAATCCAATAAATTTTCCAGGTAGCTGCAGAGAAAGAAACCTTTGGCTGTTTCCATGCTTTAGCTATAGTGAGCTTGGCCCCCAGCAGGATGAAGTGTACTAATATTCTATAAGGTTTGGATAGGTTCGGGATATGGGCGTTAAGCAATGCATTCTCTGGAGACATGGAAATCTGGGCTTTGGTTAGTTTATCAATAAGGTTAAAAATCTTTTTCCAGAACCGACGAATCCTAGGATATTCCCACCAAATATGTGGCATGGAACCCAAGAGCAAACAGCCTCTAAAACATAGCGGATCCGATGAAGGGTAAATATAAGCCAGTTTAGCCGGGACAAGGTACCATCTTGTGATAACTTTAACACTGGCTTCCATAAGGGTTGTGTTTAAAACTCCTTGAAAAGATTTAGCTAATGAGCCATGCCAGGTTTCCAGATCCCACGAGAACTGAAAATCTGCCTCCCACTGTGTCATATAATTGTTTTTCAAGGATGAGGAGGCGAGAGATGAGTAGACTATTGAGATGCCCCCCCATTTGTTCCCTTGCTTGTGCACACTAAAGTTCGTATGATGTGGGCGTAGGGGGGAGAGGCTTAGAGTTCCAAATTTTATGAAGAAAATGGGATATTTGAAGGAATCTAAATTTTTCTGAGTTAGGAAGGTCTAGTTTGCTGATACAATGGGACAAAGTAATGGGTCCTGTTGAAGAGAAAAAATTCCCTATCCGATACAACCCCTTGTCTAGCCACCACTTGAAAGCTTGAATGTCTAACCCTGGAGGGAAGTCTGGATAGTGAAAAATATGTGCTAATGGTTTCATAGGGGATATCAGTTTCTGTTGGGATCTAAGGGAGTCCCAAAGGGTGAAAGAGTGAGACAATGTCGGGGATAAGATTGGAGGCCTCTTTTTCGGGGGGGTCCATAACAGGAAGTCAATAGCATTATTTGGGACCGCCTGTCTCTCTATCTATCTAGCACCTGTGGCCCTAGCTTGTCTCATAATCACTGCCTCTGTGCTGAGTGATGTGGGATCTCAACATGGCTGCTGCCTTGAGTTGCTGGATAGATCTCTGGCTGTCTGTGTGTTTCCAGGTATCCTGGGTCCTCCTGCCTGCCTCTATAGCACTGAAGAACGCATGGAAAGGTTTGCTATTTTTAATTTTTTTTTCTTTTTTTTGTGTGTGTTTTTTGTTTTGAAAAGAGTGCATTCTTCTTCTCTACACTGAGAGAAGACCCAGATACGGGCTAAGCGCCCGCAGGGAAGTACTAAAGAGCCGCATCACCCGCAAAGAAAGAAGCGCTCAAAGCGTGATAAGTCAGGTCAGAGGAGTGGTCGGCAGCGGGATAAAATCCCTGTGCAACCCCACTCCAGATCACCCTCACCGGTGCCTCATTGCAGTGCCTCGAACCCAGGCCAATTGCTGTTGCTACACCAGAAAGCGACCACTATGTGCTAGCATGCGCATAAACAAAGGCGCAGATCCTCTTCATCTTCTGGAAGGGCCTCAGCCCAGGAAGAGGAGAGGGCCTGCTGGGCATGCGGGGCAAACTCCCTACTGGGGAGGTGTGTATGCTTTACTTGTTTGAAGGAAGCCGCGCGTGATACTGCAAGGTGTATGTGGCTGTAGCTCAGAGGGTAAATGCACTAGTTGTGTTAA
Source organism: Glandirana rugosa (assembly GCA_018402905.1). NCBI lineage: Eukaryota > Metazoa > Chordata > Amphibia > Anura > Ranidae > Glandirana > Glandirana rugosa. Next base: position 143,530 of record BLSH010426668.1, on the reverse strand, counting down.
TGTGAATCTATGAAACTGTAAGTTCAAATCCCATGTGTGCTGTGCTTGGCCTGTTGGCTGTAAGAGGTACGTAGTGCCCGGCATAACTTCCATCCTCATCCGCTTCAGAATCAGAGCAGATGCGACATATCACTACAGTTCAGATGAACATTCAGAGGATTCGGAGTCAGATCTGTAACCAGACACTCATGCATTTGATTTTTCTGTGATTCCTCCTTTGGGCCTGATTCGCACCCGTGCGTTTTTGATCCATCTTGCGGATTTGCACTACAGGCTATTTGGCATTGTTTCCTATGGAACACGTGTTGTGGTGTGGGTCTGCGGGATACGGGGGATGCTGGAGATGCATGGGTGTGAGTCGGGCCTAAGACCCCTTTCTCTCTGAGGCACTTTTTAGGCGATTTCACGCGAAAACCTATTTCTATTAAAATCAATGAATGCTTTCACACTGGGGCCATGCACTGGCAAGGTGGTGGAAATACACTCCTCTTCGTTGAAATGAATGAAAAGCTCTTCAAAAGTGCCTGAAAAGTTCTTCAAAAGCAATCAGTGTTTTGCAGACATGAAAAGGTCACTCCTGTCCTTCCCATTCATTTTTTGAAATACAGGAAATAATGGAAGATGAATGGGCAAAGCCCAATAAAAGATTGAACGTCCACAGCAGGGTCTCAAAGTTGTACCCTTTCTGCTCTAAGGATGCAGAGCTTTGGGATTCCACGCCTAAGGTGGATGCCTCATTACAGTGACTAGCTCGGCATATCACTTTGCCTCTAGATGACTCAGTATCCTTCAAGATCCGATGGATTGTAGGATAGATACAGATCTCAAAAATAATGTACATGGTAGCAGGAGCAGCCTGCAGGCCGGCTATTGCACTTACCTCAGTGGCAGCAGCCTGAAAGGTGTGTATTGTGTGGTTAGAGGCCAGTTCTTTGGGTCAGGTGATGGGAGACAAAGGTTCCTCCCTTTGCAGCCCATTAAGATCACGGTGTATTTTCTTGCAGAAGTAGCCGTGGACCAGGTCAGGATGACAGTTAATAGCTCATTCTGTGACGGCATGCAGAGCCCTAGGGCTGAAGCATTGGTCAGCGAATAGTGCTTCCAAGCACAGCCTTTGCTCAATTCCTTTCGATGGGAAATTTATTGGCAAGACCTTGGAGATCTAAAGAGGGTTTCGGGGAAGCTTCCGCGTACCAACCGGGGCGACCGTTCTTTAAGCAGTGCAAGGGGCAGGGTCCAGCCTTTCCCAAAACCAAGGCGAACCAGCCAGCGAAATCTTCAGACAGGCTCTTCTAAAGGGGCCCCCATCCAGACTTCCCAAGTGGGAGCAGACTGTCTTACTTTGGAGAGGTCTGGGCGGAAGAGGTTCAAGATGCCTGGGTCTTGGACATCATTCAAAGATGATATCACCTAGAATTCAAGGAAAGACCTCCCTAGTCACATTCTGTGGAGACCCGGATTCCTACTTGTCCAGTGAAAAGGGGCTTTATTTATTAATGTAGGTAAATAATTTATTGGCATCTCAAGCAATCTTGCCAGTTCTGGAGCATGAGAAGGGATTAACAAGATCCTAAGGAAGATTCAGGCCAGTCCTGTACTTAAAAGCCCTGAATGCCTTCATGAAAGTCCCTCCATTCAGAATGGAGTCCTTGCAAGCCATCATTGTCCATTGGGAAGAAGGGAGATTTGCTAGCGTCAATAGACCTAGCAGATGCCTACCTACATGTGCCCATAAGTGCATCACACCATCGCTTCAATTTCCAATTTTGTTGTCTGCCATTCGGGCTTTGCACAGCTCCAAGAACATTTTCAAAAGTTTTGGCAGTGGTCATCGCTATCTTAATGAGAGGCATTCAAATTCTTAATTTTCTGGACGACATTCTCCTCCGGGCCGCATCAAAGTCCCTCCTTCAACAGCGCGTGCTGATAACCTACAGCACGATCAGATGTTTTGGTTGGTTAATCAACCATTTCAAGAGTCGGTTGCAACCGGCTCAAGTCCTAGGGTATCTAGGAATGCAATTCGACACTACCCAAGTTTGTGTATTTCTGCCTCTCAGGAAGATTGGAAATTCAGACTAAATCAGAAATAGGAATGACCAGGCCATTTTTGATGGCCAAGGAGTGTATGCAGTACCTGGGCCTGTTGTCTTCCATGATACAGGTAGTACCCTGAGCCAGATGACGGAAGGGGAGATTTCAATACAGTTTTCTCCATCAATGGGATCGCCACTCGTTAACCCAGATCTACCATTCAGTACTAATAAAACAGTCTCTGATGTGGTGGAATATATCTCAGAATCTGTATCGCAGGGTGCCTCTCGACCCTCCAGTTCCAGTAGTGCTGACTACAGATACCAGCCTAGTAGACCTGGGAGCTCATTCCTTAGGCCAACAAGTACAGGGAAAATGAGAGGCATCTCTCTCAGCATTCAAACCTGTTAGAATTAGAGGCCATTCGGCACAGTCTAGTAGCCTTCCAATCGATTTTGCAAAGGGGGCAGTCAAAGTCCTTCCCGACAACAAACCATGGTAGCCTACGTGGCCCTCAAGGGGGTACCAGGAGCCTACCATTGCTCAGAGTGGCATGCCAGATTTTTCCCTAACAGCAGGTCCACAAAACAAGCTGGTGGAAAAACTGAGTTGGAGATTCTTGGATCTGAACGAACAGGGCTTGAATCCCAGATACCTGTTCAAAATCTACAAGGTCTGGGGGACATTGGTCATAGATTGGGTGGCATTGGAGGAAAACTCTCAGATTACATGTTGCGTCTCCCGAAGGTGGCACCCGCAACTCCAGGCCAGGATGCTCTATCCATTCCATGGGACTTTCCCCTAGTCTGTGTTTCCTCCTCTCTAGCTAATCCTCAGAGGTTTAATGAGGATTCAACAGGAGGAGGTGACAGTAATAGCGGTGTGGCTCTTCTGGCCCAGAAGACCATGGTGTTTTCTAGCATAGAAAATGAAGATGTGTCAGCCCAATTCCTCTACCTTCTCACAAAAATTTTCTGCTGCAGAACAAGCAGTTTAACCCGAAGCTGGGGAAACTGAAGTTGATGGCGTGGAGGTTGGGAGGAGATCTATAGAGCATTTAGTCGAAAGAAGACTACCAATCTCCTTTGTGTCTGATCCCCTTTCAGGGTACCTTACCTATCTCGTAGGACCGGACCTCAACGCCCACGGTGGAAGCCCTCTGCGTTGTACATTAGACTCTCAAAAGGAGGTTACGGTGGGTTAGATACTGGTTACAGGGGGTCTGGAACATCTAAAACTTGTCCATAGACCCTAAGTTCGGGACAAGCAAGTC
>BLSH010426668.1:128783-140213 GCA_018402905.1 Glandirana rugosa | reverse complement strand
TGGCACCCGCAACTCCAGGCCAGGATGCTCTATCCATTCCATGGGACTTTCCCCTAGTCTGTGTTTCCTCCTCTCTAGCTAATCCTCAGAGGTTTAATGAGGATTCAACAGGAGGAGGTGACAGTAATAGCGGTGTGGCTCTTCTGGCCCAGAAGACCATGGTGTTTTCTAGCATAGAAAATGAAGATGTGTCAGCCCAATTCCTCTACCTTCTCACAAAAATTTTCTGCTGCAGAACAAGCAGTTTAACCCGAAGCTGGGGAAACTGAAGTTGATGGCGTGGAGGTTGGGAGGAGATCTATAGAGCATTTAGTCGAAAGAAGACTACCAATAATTCTTTATTATAGGATATATAAAGCCTGTTGTCACTTCTCTGCAGGAAAGAGCTGGGATCTGAGGTCACCCTCAGTCTCTAACATATTGGAATGTCTCCAGGAAGGTCTGGGCAAGGGTCTAGCGTATAGCTCCTTAGAAAGTTCAAGTCTGCCCTGTCAGCTATGTTGAACAAAGATGGGCCTTGGATCCTCTAGTGATGCGTTTCTTAAAGGCAGCAATAAAGATCGGAAGAAGATTTATTGGAGACCTGAAGTGGGTCCTGCCTTTAGTTCTAAAAGCCTTAGTAGCACCTCCTATTGGTCCGGTGTCATCGTGCTCTTTGTCTCAGTGCAATTTTTTGATGACAATGGCATCAGCCAGATGGGTGTCTGAACTGTGTGCTTTCTCAGCCAGGGAGCCATATTGCCTAATACTCCAAGATTAAATAGTACTCAGACCGGTCCCAAGCTTTCTTCCCAAAGTAGCTTCAGCTTTGCATATAAATTGGGAATCCGTCTTATCTGCTTTCCCGGATAGTAACTTGAAAGACGAATGGACTAGGCTGGATCTAATGCAGGCTTTATCAATATACCTAGAGCGAACTAAGGATTTCTGGAAATAAGATCAGCGCTTCATCTTTTCCTGGGCCTCCAGGAAAGGCTTGGCTATGCCACCTAGAATGGTGTCTTCATAGATCGTAAAAACGATCCAGATGGCATATAGAGAGTCGGGATATCCTCAGCCATTCAAAGCGTATTCTATGAGAGGCAGGGCAGATTCCTGTGCATCATACGCTAAGGTGTCAGCAGAAGCAGTGTGCAGGGCAGCTAGCTGGAGTGCAACTATTACTTTCATTCAGCACTACAGAGTGAATGTAACTCTGACGGTATCGGAAGCTTTTGGGTCTACTGCTCTGTCGGCAGCTGTTAGCCATTAAAATAATTGATATCTGTTTTATGATTCTGGTTATTTGTGTCTTTCCCTCCCCTTATGTGCTTGATTGCTTAATTACGTACCATAGTAGGCTGACATGAAGAGGTCCAGGAATAAGGAAAATTGTTTTCATACCTACCGTAATTTTCCTTTCCTGGATCCTCCTCATGTCAGCCGAGGAATTCCCACCCAAAGTCCGTTGCGAGGTGGGTAAACTGAACACTGCATATGGGCAGACAGCCGCCTCTTATAGGCTGTAGAAGAGGTTGTCCTGAAGGGGTCAGAGGGGATGGAGCTGACCCAGAGTAGGCTAACATGAGGAGGATCCAGGAAAGGAAAATTACGGTAAGTATGAAAACAATTTTCCTTAATCTGTGGCTCTGTGTACTGCAATATGGTGACTCTGTATACCCTTATCTGGTGACTGTATACCCTATCTGGTGCTATGTATACTGCGATATAGTGACTCTGTATACTACTATCTGGGGCTCTGTATGCTGCTATCTGGGGCTCTGTATACTGCTGTCTGGGGGCTCTGTATACTGCTATATGGTTACTCTGTATACTGCCAACTGGGACTCTGTATACCCTATCTGGGACTCTGTATACCCCTATCTGGTGACTGTATACCCTATCTGGGACTGTGTATACCCTATCTGGGACTCTGTATACCCCTATCTGGTGACTGTATACCCTATCTGGGACTGTGTATACCCTATCTGGGACTCTGTATACCCCTATCTGGTGACTGTGCGGTGATGGACAGGAGAGATGGCAGTGCTGTCTGAGCTGACATGGAGTGGCTACTCCATATTTGAATAAGGCAGCACTGCAGCATTGTTAGCTGAAGCGAGCAGAACTGCTCTCACTCTACATGGCAGTGTCGCAGTGTCAGCTAGAGCCGTGGGGGAGGGGGGATGGGGTTGTTGTAATGTTAGTTCTTGTCTAAAACTCCCCAGCCGACACTACCATGTGGAGAGTGCTGCCCTATCTGGTGATCTGTATACACCTATCTGGTGACTGTATACCCTATCTGGGACTCTGTATACCCTATCTGGGACTCTGTATACCCCTATCTGGTGACTGTATACCCTATCTGGGACTCTGTATACCCCTATCTGGTGACTGTGTACCCTATCTGGGACTCTAAATAACCCTATCTGGTGACTGTATACCCCTATCTGGGACCCTGAATACCCTATCTGGGTCTCTGTATTCCCCTATCTGGTGACTGTATACCCTATCTGGGACTGTGTATACCCCTATCTGGTGACTGTATACCTTATCTGGGACTCTGAATAACCCTATCTGGTGACTGTATACCCTACCTGGGACTCTGTATACCCCTATCTGGTGACTGTATACTCTATCTGGGACTCTGTATACCCCTATCTGGTGACTGTATACCCTATCTGGGACTCTGTATACCCTATCTGGTGACTGTATACCCTACCTGGGACTCTGTATACCCCTATCTGGTGACTGTATACCCTATCTGGGACTCTGTATTCCCCTATCTGGTGACTGTATACCCTATCTGGGACTCTGTATACCCCTATCTGGTGACTGTATACCCTATCTGGGACTCTGTATACTCTATCTGGTGACTGTATACCCTATCTGGGACTCTGTATACCCCTATCTGGTGACTGTATACCATATCTGGGACTCTGTATACCCCTATCTGGTGACTGTATACCCTATCTGGGACTCTGTATACTCTATCTGGTGACTGTATACCCTATCTGGGACTCTGTATACCCCTATCTGGTGACTGTATACCATATCTGGGACTCTGTATACCCTATCTGGTGACTGTATACCCTATCTGGGACTCTGTATACCCTATCTGGTGACTGTATACCCTATCTGGGACTCTGTATACCCCTATCTGGTGACTGTATACCCTATCTGGGGCTCTAAATAACCCTATCTGGTGACTGTATACCCCATATCTGGGACCCTGTATACTCTATCTGGGACTCTGTATACCCCTATCTGGTGACTGTATACCCTATCTGGGACTCTGAATAACCCTATCTGGTGACTGTATACCCTATCTGGGACTCTGTATTCCCCTATCTGGTGACTGTATACCCTATCTGGGACTCTGTATACCCCTATCTGGTGACTGTATACCATATCTGGGACTCTGTATACCCCTATCTGGTGACTGTATACCCTATCTGAGACTCTGAATAACCCTATCTGGTGACTGTATACCCTATCTGGGACTCTGTATACTCTATCTGGTGACTGTATACCCTATCTGGGACTCTGTATACCCCTATCTGGTGACTGTATACCATATCTGGGACTCTGTATACCCTATCTGGTGACTGTATACCCTATCTGGGACTCTGTATACCCTATCTGGTGACTGTATACCCTATCTGGGACTCTGTATACCCCTATCTGGTGACTGTATACCATATCTGGGACTCTGTATACCCCTATCTGGTGACTGTATACCCTATCTGGGGCTCTAAATAACCCTATCTGGTGACTGTATACCCCATATCTGGGACCCTGTATACTCTATCTGGGACTCTGTATACCCCTATCTGGTGACTGTATACCCTATCTGGGACTCTGAATAACCCTATCTGGGGACTGTATACCCTATCTGGGACTCTGTATACCCTATCTGGTGACTGTATACCCTATCTGGGACTCTTTATACCCCTATCTGGTGACTGTATACCCTATCTGGGGCTCTAAATAACCCTATCTGGTGACTGTATACCCCTATCTGGGACTCTGTATACCCCTATCTGGGGACTGTAAATCCTCTCTGGGACTCTGTATACCCCTATCTGGTGACTGTATACCCTATCTGGGACTCTGTATACCCCTATCTGGTGACTGTATACCCTAGTAGAAGGTAAAATTACCGCGCTTAGGCTAAAAATTGGGGTGAAAAGGCTGAGTAAGCTGCCACACACAACGACCAAACCAATTGCAAATAACAGATATAAATGTGGAGAGTGGCGCTAAACTTGAAGAACAACAATTCATCTAAAATGTGAGTTAGATAGGAATTACGTAAATAGCATATATGTGATAGTTTTCAAAGCAAATGTGATAAAAACAGACAAAATGTTAATAATAACGTGAGAAACTGTGAAATAAAACTGATTCAATCATATGCAGTCCATTCTTTTGAGGCAATCTTGGTTTGTTAACCTCTAAAGCTCTTCTTTAGGGATGGATCAAACAATCATAAGACCGTGCCAGTGAAATAATGTGTTCCAAGTGAAGTCAGTATATGAAAAACAGTAAAACCAAGCCGGGATCTGCAGAAATCTTGTTTAATACTCCAACCCCTTACAGAGTGGAGGCTTACCGGAGGGAAGATGCAATATCGCTTCTAGGTTGGAGTGAGTATGGTATTCCCAAATGGCAGGAACCTAGGAAAGCGCTTCACACAATCTGCGGTTCGTCTCGGGTCACTTTGTGATGGGGCTCGTCATACGTTCCAATCAGTCAGCGTCCACAATCCGGTAGGCGGGAATCCAGATCCAGGTTCTCCAGGGAGGGGTGAAGGGAAGTGGGGGCCAGGGATGCCCAACAGGGTCCAGAGGTCGGTTCAAACCAGTATAAAAAACAAAAGACTCGCCATAGTGTAAAAACCTCTATGATGAGGGGGTTGTTTTATTTGTAATCAAAAAAATGTAAATTAAAACTCCATAAGCTTATAGATGAAAGTACAAACAAGTAATAATGGGTAACGCAGCAATCCAGGGTCAGTAGCGCCTGATACGTTTCGTGTTAATACACGTCGTCTGGGGGCTGCTGACCCCCTAGAGAGCTGCGCTTAAATACTGTATCACCCAATGGCTGAACGGACCGCACTTCCGGCCACGGCGGCCCGGCGTGTGTTCCAATGACCACTTCCGGTTTTGTGTACGTGGCTCTAAACAAGTATACTCTAATAAGACCCAACTAAAGGGCCTTGTGTAGAAAGTAAATCATCAGGCTGTGTCATTGAGGACATTTAAGGACATTTAAAAGGTTCCAAATACCGAAAAATGTTCCTCCTGCATTCCAATGATCTCTTGTACTGTTGTTAAAATACGCAATGTATACTTACACTGATTATTCAGTATCTAGGTCCGCATAGAATTTAACCTTTACTATTCTTTTAACCTTTCTTTTCCTGTAATGGTTACATTACCATGTGTCTCCAAAATAACCTTATGATGGTAGCGTTTTATTTATTTATCCATTTGACATTATTGATATTTTATAGTGTTTATTCATTTTATATTTCTATTTTATATATAGCTTATCCCCTATTTCTCAGATTATCAGATCTCTGTATATGGAAGCATTTTATCCGTCTTGATAATATTTTATTATACTTCTATAACTTATCCCCTACTTCTCACATTATCAGATTTCTGTATAAAATTGGCCCCAGTAGAGATATACTATCCCCGGATCATATATGTGTTCTTTATACACTTTACAATACACTGTCCCGGGCACGATGGGAAATGTTTATTAAGCCCTTTGGAGTACTCAAAACACGTCCTTTTACATGGGTGTGACGTCATTTCCGCTATTTCCGAGCTGCTGAGGTCTCGGATAGGGCAGCCCTGATGTTTACCTTCCTTGCTTAGCACTTCCGGTATCTGTTCCGCCGGAAGTGCGGCATTTCCGAGCCGCCGAGGCCTCGGATAGGGCGGCCCTGATGTTTACCTTCCTTGGCTAAGCACTTCTGGCATCTGTTCCTCCGGAAGTGCGTCATTGGAATGCAGGAGGAACATTTTTCGGTATCTGGAACCTTTTAAATGTCCTTAAATGTCCTCAATGACACAGCCTGATGATTTATTTTCTACACAAGGCCCTTTAGTTGGTTCTTAATATTAGAGTATACTTGTTTAGAGCCATGTACACAAAACCAGAAGTGGTCATTGGAACGCACGCCGGGCCGCCGTGGCCGGAAGTGCGGTCCTTTCAGCCATTGGGTGGTACAGTATTTAAGCGCAGCTCTCTAGGGGGTCAGCAGCCCCCAGACGACGTGTATTAACACGAAACGCGTCGGGCGCTGCTGACCCTGGATTGCTGCGTTACCCATTATTACTTGTCTGTACTTTCATCTATAAGCTTATGGAGTTTTAATTTAAATTTTTTTGATTACAAATAAAACAACCCCCTCATCATAGAGGTTTTTACACTATGGCGAGTCTTTTGTTTTTTATACTGGCTTGAACCGACCTCTGGACCCTGTTGGGCATCCCTGGCCCCCACTTCTCTTCACCCTTACCTGGAGAATCTGGATTCCCGCCTACCGGATTGTGGACGCTGACTGATTGGAACGTATGACGAGCCCCATCACAAAGTGACCCAAGACGAACCGCGGATTGTGTGACGCGCTTTCCTAGGTTCCTGCCATTTGGGAATACCATACTCACTCCAACCTAGAAGCGATATTGCATCTTCCCTCCGGTAAGCCTCCACTCTGTAAGGGGTTGGAGTATTAAACAAGATTTCTGCAGATCCCGGCTTGGTTTTACTGTTTTTCATATACTGACTTCACTTGGAACACATTATTTCACTGGCACAGTGATTGTTTGATCCATCCCTAAAGAAGAGCTTTAGAGGTTAACAAACCAAGATTGCCTCAAAGGAATGGACTGCATATGATTGAATCAGTTTTATTCCACTGTTTCTCACGTTATTATTAACATTTTGACTGTTTTTATCATATTTGCTTTGAAAACTATCACATATATGCTATTTACGTAATTCCTATCTAACTCACATTTTAGATAAATTGTTGTTCTTCGAGTTTAGCACCACTCTCTACATTTATGACTGTATACCCTATCTTGTGCTATGTATACTGCGATATGGTGACACTGTATACTGCTATCTGGGGCTCTGTATACTACGATATGATGACTCTGTATACCCCTATCTGGTGACTGCATACCCTATCTGGTGCTATGTATACTGCGATATGGTGACTCTGTATACTGCTATCTGGGGCTCTGTATACTGCTATATGGTTACTCTGTATACTGCTATCTGGGGCTCTGTATATTGCTATATAGTGACTCTGTATACTGCTATATGGTGACTCTGTATACTGCTATATAGTGACTCTGTATACTTCTATATGTTGACTCTGTATAGTGCTATCTGGGGCACTGCATACTGCAATCTGGGGCTCTGTATACTGCTATATGGTTACTCTGTATACCCCTATCTGGTGACTCTGTATATTGCTATATAGTGACTCTGTATACTGCTATATGGTGACTCTGTATCATGCTATCTGGGGCTATGTATACTGCTATCTGGGGCTCTGCATACTGCTATATGGTGACTCTGTATACTGCTATATGGTTACTCTGTATACTGCAATCTGGTGCTCTGTAAGTGTATACTGCTATCTGGTGACTGTATACCCTATATGGGACTCTGTATACCCCTATCTGGTGACTGTATACCCTATCTGGGACTCTGTATACCCTATCTGGTGACTGTATACCCTATCTGGGACTCTGTATACCCCTATCTGGTGACTGTATATCCTATCTGGGGCTCTAAATAACTCTATCTGGTGACTGTATACCCCTATCTGGGACCCTGTATACTCTATCTGGGACTCTGTATACCCCTATCTGGTGACTGTATACCCTATCTGGGACTCTGAATAACCCTATCTGGTGACTGTGTACTCTATCTAGGACTCTGTATACCCTATCTGGTGACTGTATACCCTATCTGGGACTCTGTATACCCCTATCTGGTGACTGTATACCCTATCTGGGACTCTGTATACTGCTATATGGTTACTCTGTATACTGCTATCTGGGGCTCTGTATACTGCTATATAGTGACTCTGTATACTGCTATATGGTGACTCTGTATACTGCTATATAGTGACTCTGTATACTGCTATATGCTGACTCTGTATAGTGCTATCTGGGGCACTGTATACTGCGATATGGTGACACTGTATACTGCTATCTGGGGCTCTGTATACTACGATATGACGACTCTGTATACCCCTATCTGGTGACTGTATACCCTATATGGGGCTCTGTATACTGCTATATGGTTACTCTGTATACTGCTATCTGGGGCTCTGTATACTGCTATATAGTGACTCTGTATACTGCTATATGGTGACTCTGTATACTGCTATATAGTGACTCTGTATACTGCTATATGCTGACTCTGTATAGTGCTATCTGGGGCACTGTATACTGCAATCTGGGGCTCTGTATACTGCTATATGGTTACTCTGTATACCCCTATCCAGTGACTCTGTATACTGCTATATAGTGACTCTGTATACTTCTATATGGTGACTCTGTATCATGCTATTTGGGGCTCTGTATACTGCTATCTGGGGCTCTGTATACTGCTATATGGTGACTCTGTATACTGCTATATGGTTACTCTGTATACTGCTATCTGGTGCTCTGTAAGTGTATACTGCTATCTGGTGACTCTGTATACCCCTATCTGGGGCTCTGTATACTCCTATCTGGTGACTCTGTATAACCCTATCTGGTGACTCTGTATACCCATACCTGGTGATGCTGTATACCCTATCTGTGATGCTGTATACCCTATCTGGTGATGCTGGGCTGTATACTCCTGACACAGGAGGTGGAAACTATAAGGGGTGGGGCTTATGAGAAGCGGGAGGGGTCAAAAAGGAAGGGCGTGGTCTGGTGCCCCCAACCTAAAATTTCTCCAGCCGCCACTGGCTCTCGCTCTAATGTTTGCGGTGTATGTAACCTGTGTGTATTTGGCTCTGATACTAGCCAGTGTCTCACCAGCCACTGACCTCACCGCATGTCCCTGATGCTCACCATGCAAGACTCCATTGCTGAAGAAAAAGCATGTTGAAGCTCATTTAATGTTTGCTGCACAACATCTGTGAAATACTGGGAAAATATAGTCTTTTCAGATGAGACCAAAATTGAACTCTTTGGATGCCATAATGCACACCATGTCTGGAGGTCAAATGGCACTGCACATCACCCCAAAAAACACCATACCAACAGTGAAGATTGGAGGTGGGAACATCATGGTTTGGAGTTGTTTTTCAGCATACGGTACTGGCAAACTTTGTATCATTGATGGAAGGATGAATGTAAAAATGTACCAAGACATTCTTGATAAAAATCTGCTGCCATCTACCAGGGTGATGAAGATGAAACAAGGGTGGGCATTTCAGCAAGACAATGATCCCAAACACAAAGCCAAGGAAACTCTCAATTGTTTTCAAAGAAAGAAAATAAAGCTGCTAGAATGGCCCAGCCAATCACCTGACTTAAACCAATAGAAAATCTTTCATAGAAGAGGCCCACGGAACCTTCACGATTTGAAGACTGTTTGCTAGGAACAGTATCCAGGTGCATTTGGCGTCTAGCCCCTTTTCCGCGGTGGTACGCGCGCCTGTGCGTGCACGCGCCGGAAATTACGCCAAAGGGCTCCATTTAAGATCGGTGGAGGCCAGCAACAAGTGCTGTCCATTCTACAGCGTCTAGTGACCTGTGAGCTCCAGCTCTAACCCAGATTTCCTGAACCTGCCTGTTTCCTGTTTGACCCGGCTTGCCCGACCTGCCTGTTTGCTGCCTGCACCGACCCCGGCTTCCAAGGACCATCCACCTTCCTGACCCTCTGTACTTCTGCTGCCCGCCTGTTAACAACCCTGCTTGGACTTGACGACCCTCCTGCATGTCCCTTTGGTACCGCACAAACCTGCCTGTTGCCGACCCGGCTTGCACGACCACCCCTCTGATCTGCACGACCCTTTGGATCTTCACATCTCCATCAGTGATCCTCCAGCCATCTCGCCATCCCGCACTCTCGGACTTCCTATCTACTCTACCAGGGGTCTAGAATCAGGTGCGCAAGAGCGGCCAATCCCTGCACAAGACAGAATCCACCGCCAGGACCGTGACACTGTTTGTGTGGAAAAATGGGCCTAAATCACACCTGAGCAATGCATACGACTAGTTTCTCCATACAGGAGGCATCTTGAAGCTATCATTACCAACAAAAGATTTTGTGCCAAGTATTAAATCCATTTCAGTTAGCCTGTTCAATACTTTTTCCCTGTGTCATTCCATTATTACAGATAACTTCATTTTCTGAACTGATTTGTTTTTGTTTATTTTGTATGTGTGGATCGAGTGGGTTGTTAGGGACATGTGGTGAAAATGTCATGTCAATAGCACCTTTAGAAATATATTTACCTAGAAAAATGGCAATGTGTTCAATACTTATTTTACCTGCTGTATTTAACATTAGAAAAAAAGTATGCATTAGTTTGCAGAAAACACTACAAAACAGGAAAGAAAATTAATATCTTAAGTATCAAAAGTAACCAAACAAAAGATCACACTTGCTGATTGTTTCTTTTTATACACAAACAAGATATTGGCTAAATCCTGGAGTTGTATGCTCTCTAGGAACCACGTTTCTATTATAGAAAAGTGACTATCCTGACTTTACATTTACTAATAGGCATTCACCTATTTGATGGTGCTTCTCCATTCTCCACGCCAAAGTCTAATGCCCCGTACACACGGGACGACGATCGCACGTACGACCGTGTTGAATCGTACGTTGACGGTCGTATGTAGCCCACTGACATGCACACGACGGTCGTGTGTACAACGTACGACCGGCCAAACGTGATGACGCGAACGCGCGTATAAAGAGGAAGTGCTGGTATCATTGCGCCACCCTTTGGGCTCCTTCATCTAATCTCGTGTTAGTTGAAGTTTGGTGTGTGTTGATTCGGTTTCCCACCGCGTTACTATGGTCGTGAAGGAGAAATATGCGCGCAAGCGCAGTAGTGCAAACCGGCCAGCATGCAACATGTGTGCTGGCAGCACACGTACAGTCACCCGATGTATGCTGGCAGTTGCATGCTAAGTTGTGCCAGCATGCACGCTAGCAGCAGGGCACACATGCCCCGTAATCTGAAACCGCACCTCTTACCTCTTCGTGGTAGTTTATCCACTTACGGATAATCATTTACATTTCAGTCCTATCAGTGAAAAGATATTATCTTTGCACCAAGGATCTCTCGTATGTTGAGGTCCTAAATCGGTTATAGAACAAACACATATTTTTCTTTGTTAGTCGTTCACACTAGAAAACAAACCAATGAAAACTATGAATTCTATAATTAAAAGAAAG
>BLSH010426668.1:101677-119876 GCA_018402905.1 Glandirana rugosa | reverse complement strand
GATTGAAATTAGTGCTAATTCTAGTAATATCACTACAGTACAGCTGACTTTTATGACATTAGTATCATGTGTACCACTAGCAAGGTGCATCTTCGTTATTATCCCATTGAAAAAGATGCTAATGTGTGCCGCATTTCACTATTTGAATGGAATTGTCAAAATCAAAACGAATCTGCAACTGTGAAACTGAAGCCTAGTTGTACACGAACGGACACTTCCGCCCGTTCCGGACTTGGCGCATGCGTGTTTAGCACAATACAACTTTGTTGAACACAGCTGCTCTACACACGACTCAACGGTCGTATGCGAGCTTGTTGACACGACCAAGTTTTGTAGTCTGCACATACAACTCCCACGAACGACCGTCGTACGTTCAACTGTTGAAAGTGCCGCCACAGATGAACGATTCTGCATGCAACGGTCGTGAGTACGACGTGTTGAACACGATCGTCGTCCCGTGTGTACGAGCCATTACTCTGAATGGCCTAAGGTTATCAGTGGTGTACCCCAATGTTCAGTGTTGGGACCCCCTACTTTTCAATATATTTATAAATGAAATAGGGTCTACGAGTCTAAAAGTACCATTTCAGTGTTTGCAGATGGCACCAAGCTATGCAGTGGAGTCCTTACAAGATGTCTCCAACTTACAAGCAGACCTCAATGCACTGTCTAATTGGGCATCTATGTGGCAAATGAGGTTTAATATTGATAAAAGGAAAGTTTTGCATTTGGGGGCTAAAAATAAGCATGCATCATACATACTAGGGGGAATCCATAGTGGAGAAAGATCTGGGGGTTTTGGTAGATCATAAACTTAATGGCATGCAATGCCACGCTTTGGTTTCCAAAGCAAGCAAAATCCTTTCTTGTATTAACAGAGGTATGGACTCCAGAGATAGAGACATAATTTAGCCCCCCTGTACAAATTATTACTGAGACCTCATCTGGAATATGCAGTTCAGTCTTGGGCACCAGTTCTCAAAAAGGATATCGAGGAACTGGAGGAAGTGCAGAGAAGGGCAACCAAACTAATAAGAGGTATGGAGGAGCTCAGCTATTAGGAAAGATTAGAGGAACTGAATGTATTCTCTCTTGAGAAGAGGAGATTAAGGGGGGATATGATCAACATGTGCAAATACATAAGAGGACCATATAGTGAACTTGAGGTTGAGTTATGTACTTTAAGGTCATCATAAAGGACAAGGGAGCACCCTTTACGTCTAGAGGAAAAAAGATTTCATATCCAAATATGGAAAGATTTCTTCATAGTAAGAGCTGTGAAAATGTGGAATAGACTCCCTCTAGAGGTGGTTTTGGCCAGCACGGTAGAATGCTTTAAAAAAGGCCTGGATTCTTTCCTTAATGTAAATAATATAACTGGGTACTAACATTTTTAGGTAAAGTTGATCCAGGGTGGATCAGATTGCGTCTCGGGGGATCAGGAAGGAATTTTTTCCCACGTTATAGCAAATTGGATCCATGCTTTGCTGGGGTTTTTTTTCCTTCCTCTGGATCAACTCTAGGCGAAGGATTGTATAGTTATATATCGTTTTTCTATTTATTTATTTTTTTTAGTTGAACTAGATGGACTTGTGTCTTTTTTCAACCTAACTACCTAATTCTGTCTATATGTGGGGCATGATTTAAGTCTGTCAGGGTTCCTTTAAAGAAGAAAATTAATCTAGACCACCTAAAACTTAACAGAACATCGGGAAGACGTCCATATCGATGTATTGTCTAACACCGAAGCCATCGGTCATTTATTTTATCACAAGTCAACCCAGTCATCACTACGGAGGTACAAGCAAACTAATTAGCGTAATATCTTGTATAAAATGTGCCTTGTTCGGTTTCCTTACTGTATTCTTCCTTTATGAATGTTGGGGGTAATAATATTATTATATTTATATATTAAATGTGCTCACGGTTCTAGGACATGCAGTTGACAAATCCATTTTATAAATCAAAAGGATGTCAATGTTTGTGCAAGGCCACGTTGGTATATAGGGAGTGGTTATCTAATTGGGCATTTCAAAGGGGGCTTGTTGATTAAACAAGAGACCGAACAAACCAGTTTTTCTCTACACATCAAAAGGGACAGATAATGACTGCTATGTTAATAAAGGACCAGCTCAAGGGTCAATCTAGGTGGAAGTTCTATGACTGCAGCTGTTCACAGCTTATGGTCGTCCTGTCACTCTCTGAAAGACAAAAGCAGATCAAAAGCTCAAAAGAAATGGCCAATCTAATTGCTCAGGACTCGTCACCCATGTGAGGGGGTTTATAAAAGAGGGAAACCTGTTTGGCTAAAAGTGACAGGAGAAACTGGGTTCTCTGACGGTCTCTTCATGTTGCATGAATCCTGTCATTGATATTATCTGTACCTCTGTTGGATTTTCGAAGTCCTAAAAAATGTCACTCTGGAAGAATCAATTGCTACGGGAAATCACATTAGAATAAATAAACAATATTACATCATTACAATGAACTATGTAAAACTGTTATCAGCTAAGGTAAACTTGAATTTTTATAAATGTCTGTAGATACATCATCAAATGTCTTGCAGACCATAGAAGACAGAGGTTGCAATTATTTGGTCCCCATTTAGATAGTGTGACCCTGTTGGTCAGGCCTTTTTGTAATCTGCGCACAAAACGCACCTTGAGTCTAATTTTCTTACATTTTTTTTGTTCCCAGTTACAATGCAGTGGGCTGCAGAAGATGATGGATTAGTGCACACAGTTGTGGGACCCTACAAGTTGTATGTGTCCTCTTTCCAGACACTGCGTGGTATTGAGTGGCTGGTTGATGAGGTCAAAGAACAAAAAATCTATGAATGTTTTCAAAATGTATTTATATTTTTAATAATGCAGGCGATTGATGCATATATACATCACCTCACTAAAAACAATGTATTAAGTGTGAGTATTCTTCAGTTACAGATTTGTTGCAGTGTTATTTTTGCATTATAAATTTTATTGTAAACAGGAACCGCATTGTTGGGCTGTTGTCTCAACTGGATTGTTTTAAGAAAGTCCATGGACTTGGAAAGGTTGGTTACTTGTCACAATTACTTCTATCTAATTATTAATAATTTTGCTTTACACCAATTCCTTCCATGAGGTTTCCACGTGAAGATCTCTGGCGTTTCCTTGTGTGGAAACACTGGATTTTAGTACTATTAATTAGTGAACAAAGTTATTTCACCTCTTTACTAATGGTATTGTGCACTATTATATATGTATATTGTGTAACCCTTTGATAGTGCTGCGTGCAACTGCTCCAAAAACACAAAAAGTTACCAACAAAGTTGCTGTGTGCCCAAAACATTTTTAGATTGTCATCATGGTGGAGCAGGCCATTGTGGTAATGGACCCGATGGGAAGAGAAACTTGCTATCATTCAATATTGCAGCACAATTGGAGGTTAGTGTCCCTAAGTAATTTTTTTTATTATTTTGTACATAACACACATGAACACTTGTAAATTTCTATGTACAGTATCTAGTTCTTAATATGCCATTTATCTTTAGCAGATGGAGTTGCATCCTGGTACCGGCACATCAATGTCGTACAGCTTCTGCATTCGTTGGAGCCATTCTTCTGTGTTTATCCGACACGGAAACATTAATAAAAAGTAACATTAAAGGTGGTGCCTCCAAGCAGGTGACAGTTGGAGAGAAGCGGGTGCCGTTAGACCCTGTGAAAACATTGGCTATTGGGTCAACACGCGATATCCTGCTCAGTCTATTAGTAGTCTGTATTAATAAGGCAAGTTGTAGGAAAGATGTTGATTCAAACACACGTCAACTTCCTAGCCAATACAGTATACATCCGGGATGACGAGCTTCACACTTCGATATACAGAATACCAACTGACCGATGCAGCTATCTCCATAGGTCCAGTTTTCACCCCCCAACACACTAAATGGGCCATCATACACAGCCAGGCCATCAGATACCACAGAATATGTTCAGACCCAGAGGACAAAGATAAACATCTCAGAACACTGGCAGACTCCTTCCATAAGAAAGGAAACAGACAAAACCATAAAACCGCATAAACACGACCTTGTCCGTCTAGTCACCACATACAACCCAGCACTAGAAGGGATAAAAAAGATAATCAACCCATTATAACAGAAGATTAAACTCTGAAAGAAATATTCCAACAACCCCAATATTGGCTTTCAGACAACCACCCAATCTCAGACAAAAACTAAATCAGCAGGAAACTTATTCACAAATAATGGAAGCAACCCCTGCAATAAAAAACGTTGCAAACTGTGCAACCAGAACAATCTAGAAGGATCATAGAGATGTACTTCTAGTAATGTGGTGTCTCATTCAATGCAATAGATGCAACAATGGATCTTATGGTGGAGAAACTGGACAGAAATTGCAAAGAATAAAAATTTACATAGACATTCCATCAAGGAACATAAAGATGATTTCTGCACACCGGGGCATCACTTCTCACAACCGGACCACACTATTAAAGACCTCAATGTTTTAGTTCTTAAGGGAATTTCTGAACTACCCAGGAAAGGAAAACATTCGAACTAAGAATGATTTCTTCTTTTTGACAAAATAATGGTTTAAACTTAGATATAGGTTTTCACAATCATTCTAAAGTTTTACGGCCCCCTCTGTGACTGTCACCCTCCTCCCCAGTCTATATTTCTCCCTGGCTTATCTCACTGACCATTTGCCTTATACATTGATTTGTGTTTGTTCATTTCTCTTTTTTTTTTCCCTTTCCATTAGGATTTTTTTCTCTTTTTTTTTTTTTCTTTCAACATTCGGCTAAA
This sequence comes from Glandirana rugosa, assembly GCA_018402905.1. Taxonomy (NCBI): domain Eukaryota; kingdom Metazoa; phylum Chordata; class Amphibia; order Anura; family Ranidae; genus Glandirana; species Glandirana rugosa. Next base: position 115,066 of record BLSH010426668.1, on the reverse strand, counting down.
ACTTTTGTGAATCAGTACTGCTTGGACCTTGAAGAAGGGGACACACCCTGATAGCTTGTCCTTACAAATTGTATGTTAGTGCAAATTAAAAAAGTATCACGGACAGAACTCAATTTTCCCATACTGTACCTACAATATTTTGAGCTTTTTATACATGCTTAAAGTGAATGGAAACATGATTCATGAAATTTGAGCCGGTCACATACATCTGCAGTGTTTTCTTAACTCTCTTCAAAGCACCTAGTTGTGTGGCTTTCTCCTGCTCTGTTCCTATGTCGTCAGCATATTTTCTGACAAGTTATCCGACACGTGAAAAAGGGCTGAAATTTTTGTAGTGGGGAGGAGCTCTGAGAGTCTCTCCCTATGAGGATAGGGGGGGTGTGTGCGCCTTTCCTCCAATCAGCTGGCATGGCTGTGCGCCCAGACTTCACTTCAGGTGCTGAACAGGAAGATAAAATCTGTAACATGATCTGCACTTTCTAAAGAATATATAAAGCAGACAGCATATATACATGTAATACTTATGTAGGGAGATTTGTTTCATCTCCGTGTAGCATCTGAGGCTGTTCACCTCATATGGAGGGTTTACTGCGTTACATCTGTTACAGGGCTGTTGGTTCACAAGGAAAATCTAATCAGTCTAATATTTTCCATTTACTTTTGCAAAGTTTGCTGGGACCTCAAAAGGCTGCTAACAGAAAAATTGCAGAGTTGAAATATCTATACAACGAAACACAATCAGCGCAATTCTAAACACATTAATTAAACATGAAGAGCCAGCTGAACATCAAGGACATCACAAATCCAGATAAAAAACGTAAATAATAAAACCATGCAGCGCTACAAAGTTCATAAAGTCTCATAAAATATTTCAAAATTTCATTCAGAAAATCCCCCTATGGTGCAGGCAGCAAGATAATTTCAGTGCAGAGGTCCCACCACCAATATTCACTGTGCTCACCTCAATGTACGACCCCAGTTCTACTAGAGGGCCATACACACAAAGATCTCCCCTGTATATGTATATATTTTGAGAGTGTATAGCAGCAGCGGGAGAGGTCTTACAAAATTTTCAGTATACAATAATTTAATATAATATGTTTTAGTAATGTTTTTTGAGCCGATTCTTTGGCGATTTTAACCCCATCGCATCGTGTATGGGATTGGTTTTGCTGACTCACAGTGTGTTTCCCCTGTAGGTCTGCTGGGGGCAATGGTTGCCCTCATGATGAGAATCATATGTGAGGAAATGCCGTTCATTACGGATGTCTTTCAATTGATCTGTATATATATATATTAGCCGGGTGTCTTCACAACATGCTCCGCCCCGCCGAGGAAGGCACGACATTGCCGTAACGCGTACAGGGTCTCGGACTTGTTGCTGACGTCACCCGCTGCTGTTTGATCACACAAGGGTCCGCTCATTCGTCCCTGCACATTAGCTGTTGCTCTGTGATTGGAAACGATACAACTGTCCTCCATGTTATACACAAGTGTTACTCAAGACCTATCCTTGTACCTCATTCACCTATATCGATACGAGCCATTGGGAGATGTTAGGATTTGGTTGAACCTGATCCAATCATTCGCTCTCCAGGGGAGATCTTTGTGTGTGTGACCCTCTAGTAGAATGTGTGTGTGACCCTCTAGTAGAACTAGGGTCGTACATTGAGGTGAGCACAGTGAATATTGGTGGTGGGACCTCCGCACTGAAATTATCTTGCTGCCTGCACCATAGGTGGATTTTCTGAATTAAATTTTGAAATATCATTTTATGAGACTTTATGAACTTTCTAGCGCTGCATCGTTTTATTTAAGTTTTTTTATCTGCATTTGTGATGTCCTTGATGTTCAGCTGGCTCTTCATGTTTAATTAATGTGTTTAGAATTGCGCTGATTGTGTTTCGTTGTATATATTTTTTACTTTTCACTTACAATCAGCCGCAATCTATTATGGAGATTTTCCATTACTTCGAGCATAGATAAGTTAAGCTTGACGATGTGTTTTCTCAACAGGCGGTTAAAGTAGTGGATAATATATCCATTCAGGAGGCTTTCGGGCCTCTTGGATAAAGAGATTAAAGCCTGGTGGGACATAGCATTTTTTGAACTATATATTTCCTTAGGGCTGGTCCCTAGAAGGCTAAGGTGGGATTTACCCCCCAACGATGGTTTGTTGGATGATGAATCCAATAAAGATTGGTTTAAATTCTTTAATTCTAAGGGGATTAAACTTATGGAGTTTGTTCTGGCCAGAAAAAGAAATAGGGTTAAAGTGATTGATGTCTAGATCAGAGAGGTTCAGATAAAATTAGAACCATTTAAGGAATCGGTTGAATTTGAAAAACTTTCCAATGATTTAAAAAACCAAAATTAGCTAAATGGGACAAGGATGCATCTGATAAAAAGAGAAAAAAAAATTGAGAGACTCAGGGGATATTGGTAAAGGGGAGGTCTTTAAGTGGCAAAAAAATGGAACATCTGATATTCCCACATCCCAGGAACCTCCTAGGGACCCTGGTACTAGCCTCCCTAATAATGCTAATCATCATCCCATGCATACCCCACAAAGAGGACAGAGATCTGGAATATCTAACCACACTCCAGGACCAGTGAGAGGGGGGAAATTTAGGGGAAGAGGTGGAAAAAGAGGGAAAGGTGTAGGACCCAGACCCTATTACACACAACCCCGACCCTATTCACATACCTCTGCACAGGGGTCACATGTAGAAAACAATTCTTGGGATAGAAACTACTCATCCCGACCCAGGAACGATTATCCTCAGCATCCAGCATATGATAATGTCCCGCTTGAGCCAAGATATCAAGTGCCGGTTGCTAATAGGTTTAATCCTCTCAACAGAAAGGAGGAGTATAATAATGGGGATTATTTTAGGGACCCCCCCATCATGGGGGGGGGCCTTTTCGAACCCCCCGGGGGGGGGGGGGTAAGACGAGGAAGAGAGGATGTAGAGCCGGAAAGGGATTACAAAAGAAAAAAATCCCATTAGGGACGGGCATTTTCAATCTGAGCGTTATAGAATTAATCGACAGATGAAATAAGGGGTTAAAATATGCACCAGTAAAAAAATTTGAATAAGTTTCAGGCTTATATTAGTGTCCAGAAATTTGTTAGAACCCCGAATTTAAAAAAATACTTTTTATCTAAAGCGCCTGACAGGAGCGCCAGACCCCCCAGTGCGATTTGCTCCAATCTGGCCAATAGATTGGTATTTAACCCTCTGGTCCCAAATAACAAACATCTGGAGGTGTTCCAGAATATGGTGGTTGGAGATATACAGGAGTTGAGGTTTAAGAAAGTTCAAGACCACATCTTTATCCAGAAGGGCATAGCCTCTCTTGAGGCCAATAAGAGCATTGTTATACGCCCGGCGGATAAAGGTGGAGGGCTGGTAGTCCTCAGTAAGTCATACTATAAGGATACTATGGAGGGCCTGTTAAATGATATAGAAACCTACCAGTTGCTACCGAAGGATCCTTTGGTTGGCCATAAAGAGGCTTTGCATGATCTGGTGGTGAAAGGGAAGGAGATAGAAATTCTAAGTAAGAAGGAGTCTACTTATTTGGAACCAACGGCCTGTCGGACCCCAATTATTTATTGTCTCCCTAAGATACATAAGGATAATACCCACCCCCCCCCCCCCCACCCCGGAAGACCGATAGTCAATGGGATGGACTCGGTCTCCGCTAGCGTTGGGCAGTATATCGTCTTTTTTCTCAAACCTCTTGTAGTTAATACGAGAGCGTATCTTAGGGATACTAAACATATTGATTCAAGCCCTAGAGGAAATTAAGTGTTCTTCTGATTGTTACATGATCTCAGCGGACGTGGGATCATTATATACCATCATTAATCACTCGGACACCATTTCCTCTGTTCAATGGGCTTTGGAATCCTCGGATCTCACTCAACATCATAAATACTTCCTGTTCGAATGCCTAGACTTTTGTCTACACAAAAATTACTTTTGGTATGACCATCGTTTCTATTTGCAGACTAGGGGAGTTGCGATGGGCGCTCGCTTTGCCCCCAGTGTGGCAAATTTGTTTATGGCCCACTGGGAGGATGAAGCGGTTTTCGGGGAGCGCCCAGAGCAACTCCTCTGTTATAAGAGGTACATAGATGACCTATTTATGATCTGGAGTGGAGATGAAGCCTCGCTGAACAATTTCATAACCTCTTTGAATAATAATGACAAAGGCAATATTCTATCCTAGAAGATAGACAAAACCACTATGGTCGGTCTTGACCTTGAGATATACCGTGAGGGAGAGAGTTTCAAGACTAGAAACTATTTCAAACCCACGGATCGTAACGAGTATATACCCCTAGATAGCTGTCACCACAGCTCCTGGCTCTGCAATAGCCCTAGGGGGCAGTATGTGAGATTGAGGAGGAATTGTGCGTCTGATGAAGATTTCCTCTCTCAGTCTCAGATACTTACTGATAGATTTGTTGCGAAGGGCTATGATAAGTCTCACCTCTCTAAGGATCTCGAAAGGGTTAAATGTGTTGATAGGAAGGAGCTTATTAAAAACAAGCAAGCCTCCAACAAATACCCTCTTTTAAGATGATTCTAGATTATAATGTCCAGTATAAAAAAGTTGTACGAATCATTAGAAAGCACTGGGGGTTACTATTGAAGGATAGAGTTCTAGGGCCCATACTTCCATCCAAACCAGGCTTTATCTACAGAAAGGCACCTACTCTTAGGGATCGGGTCGCCCCTGGAGTTGTTGACCCCCCTCAAAATAGAGAGAACTGTCTTTTTACTTTCCTTACAGGGGGTTTTTTTCCCTGCAGGAAATGTAAGGCCTGTAGAGTATCAAGAGGAGGCATTAAATGTAAGGAGTTTCAATCTCATACAACACAAAAGTCTTACAGAATTAAGAATCTCATCACTTGCCAGACTGAGGGGGTCGTGTACATGTTGGAATGCGGCTGCGGTCTGCAGTACGTCGGCAGAACCTCCAGAAGTCTGGCTGTGAGGATAGGTGAACATGTCACCAATATCAAAAAGGGTAACCCTTCTTACAATGGCTCACGACATTTTAGAGACTTTCACAATCGTAACCCCAGACAGTTGAAGTTCTGGGGGATTGAGAAGGTCAATAAACATTGGAGAGGGGGGAATTATATTAGATCCCTTAGCCAAAGAGAGTCCTTTTGGATTTTTGAGACTCGAGTTATGCGACCCTTGGGCCTTAACGTGGAATTCAATTTAAATTGTTTTATTTCTAACAAGTAATAATCTTTTGTTTTTTTTGGTCTATATAAATTCCATTTATCTTTGTTTGAAACTTTGATTTTAAATTCGTGCAGTATTTTTATGTATATATTATTGAGAGTGTATAGCAGCAGCGAGAGATGTCTTACAAAATTTTCAGTATACAATAATTTTATATAATATGTTTTAGTAATGGTTTTTGAGCCGATTCTTTGGCGATTTTAACCCAATCGCATCGTGTATGGGATTGGTTTTGCCGACTCACAGTGTGTTTCCCCTGTTGGTCTGCAGGGGGCGATGGTTGCCCTTATGATGGGAATCATATGTGAGGAAAGGTCGTTCATTACAGATGTCTTTCAATTGATCTGTGTATATTTATATATTAGCCGGGTGTCTTCACAACATGCTCCGCCCCGCCGAGGAAGGCACGACATTGCCGTAACGCGTACGGAGTCTCGTACTTGTTGCTGACGTCACCCGCTGCGGTTTAATCACACGAGGATCCGCTCGTTCGTCCCTGCACATTAGCTGTTGCCCTGTGATTGGAAACGATACAGCTGTCCTCCATGTTATACACAGGTGTTACTCAAGACCTATCCTTGTACCTCATTCACCTGTGATATCGATACGAGCCATTGATTGATGGTAGGATTTCGTTGAACCTGATCCAATCATTCGCTCTCCAGGGGAGATCTTTGTGTGTATGACCCTCTAGTACAGGGGTAGGGAACCTGTGGCTCTCCAGCTGTTGTAGAACTACATTTCCCATCATGCTTCTGGGAGTAATTGTATCCAGCAGCCTTGCAATGCCTCATGGGAAATGTAGTTCTACAACAGCTGGAGAGCCGCAGGTTGCCTACCCCTGCTCTAGTAGAACTGGGGTCGTACATTGAGGTGAGCACAGTGAATATTGGTGGTGGGACCTCCGCACTGAAATTATCTTGCTGCCTGCACCATAGGTGGATTTTCTGAATGAAATTTTGAAATATCATTTTATGAGACATTATGAGACCTTATGAACTTTCTAGCGCTGCATCGTTTTATTATTTAAGAGTTGAAATATCGCCTGAAAGAAACATCAGGAACCTCAGCAGAACAACACAAACTTTTTATGTCATTTAGTTACCTCCACCAGGTTGGTGGGGTTAACCTATGTCCGCCCTCTCCCTGGCTCCATCCACCCGGCGCTGGGAGGGATCCTTTGATGGGTCTGGGGAGCTATAAATAGGAGGGAATCAAACACCAGTCTATGCAATGTCACCCAGGAGGTTCGACACAATTTTTGGACAGCATTTTGAATCTGGTAGGTACAAACCTCTATTTGTCACACATTTATTTCTCAACCTGATTTGACCTTGCATACTGGGGTATTCTCATGCACTGGTGTCACTACTTCAAGTTTCACATGTGGATTCTCATTCAATACAGCTGTGCATGTCATTTATACAATTCCTAATGGTACCATGTGTCTGCTCCTATTTTTTTTTTTTACCTTGCTATCATTTTTACTATTTACTAATTCATTAGTGTACATCATCACCTTTATACAGTCTTTTTCTAGCCACCATCCTGGCAGGCCATGCTGGATGGTTTAGTTTGCCCGTTTTTTTTTATCTGCCTGTTTTGCTCTGCTGGCCCATCATTGGATCCTTTTACCCACAGCTCCTGGGTCAGACGCCTCTGGTGCAGCTTTGGCATGCATCACCCTGCATCTTTGCGAGTATGGATCCCTTCTCACAATTCAATTTACTCTACATACTTCCATGTTCTCATTACTATGTTATTACCTTTAACCATTTTACTTTATAGATCATGTCTATGCATTAACCCCTGAAGGAGTGAGACTGAACTCACGAAACATGCTGGGTCACCATAGAGATGCTACAAACACACTTACTATGGACTATTTGATGACTGTATGTAATGGATTTGTACATTTTGGGCCAACTGTTTGGCATTTTGACACTTTTCCCAGTCCTATTGCATACATACTCAAACCTATACTATTCACAAAAGAAAGATAGCACCTGGGACTTTGTTGGCACCATAAACAAATCCTTCAAAGGAGTCAGTAATATGTAAAAAAATAATTTTTATTAAGATAGAAGTTTAAAAATTTGCATATGAAAATACAAAATAGAAAAACCACCAAAAAACCGGGAAGGGTGTTAGTCTCCTACTATTTCCCCTGAATACCCTCATGAATAGTGGGTCCCATTGTCCAAGGACTATAGCCAATCATACCTCAGTAGCTTAATGTCTCGCAGTGGTTTTGGAAGGGTCAACTAGTTATGGCCCTGGTGGACACACATAGATTAGTGTGGCATAACTGACGAGTATTGGAGGTTGCATGGTAAGCAGCTATTGATATAGTCCGACGGTTGGAACCCACGATCATGCCCTGGGGATTCCTCTTTACATGTTTCGCGTTCTTATCACATACGCTTCCTCAGAAGATTGGGATGTGTAGGAGTAATCTGTAATATATGCATGGTTAGAGTATCGGTATTCAGCAATTTGCTTTAGTACGTTTACATTAACAGTTCAACTTACTTAAATAACCCCCAAAAACAGACCAGGCGCCTAAAAAGGTCCAACCACTCGTCAAACCTATACTATGTTTTTATTACTGGCTGTGTGAAGCCTCATCTAAAGTCGCAATGGGCAAAACTCTGTATTTGCATTTTTAATGTAGTGGACTATGTTTGAATTGCGTTGGAAATATATTTTGAAAAATAAATCAGAAATATTTGCTGGTTTTATAGGCCTACCACATAAAATACAATACATTTCAGAATAGGAATGTATTTTATTTTAAACTTTGTGTGCTGTGCTAACCTAGAGCCTCATATGCAAAATATGTATCATATCATAAATAAGTAAATTGAACTTCTGCAAGAAGTTCATATAAACTGGATTCCATATGGAAAGTGTTGGGAATAATGATCATGCACACCAGCACTGTACAGTATCCAATATTGATGTGGAGTCAAGTAGCGTTCCTGCTAATTTATCTTACTGGTGGAGCCATTAACCCTTAATGACCATTATAATCTTTGGTCAAACAAATTTGGAAGAAATATATGAAGGCTCATGCAACCATAGAAGCCAGCTCTCTGGATGAACCTAGAGGAAAGCAGCCAGGCAATCTGCTCTGCTTTTGAGCATTAGTGATTAAAGATCTCTGACCACTGCTGTGATTCTTTGTCAGTGGCACTCTGTGGGAATTCGCCAAAACTTTAGTAGTTCAAACAGATCCCATTATGAATACCATACCATTGATGCCATACTTGGATTCAGACATTACCCCAGCACTTTAACCACATGGGATGGTTTGGTCATTTTTGCTGATTCCTAGTCAACTCCTCATACCTGCCTTACTATCTGGCCTGCTAGTCTTTGTGGTGCTTCTGAGGACTTCAGGGGGGCACAACCTGGTTTATGGACACACAACATACATACTGGTAAATGCTCCAGAAGCGCTGTGTTTGGTGTGAAACTAGTAGAGCTTTAGAGCTTTTTGCACTTACAGTATCTCACAAAATTGAGTATACCCCTCACATTTTTTTACATATTTTATTATATCTTTTGACATGCTTAGACATCTCCTTTGAGACATGGGTGGTGAGGGTGCCTCTGTGCATCGGTGTCATGTTGAGTGCCCCGCTCGGGGCATCAACAACACCATGATGCGGTGGCCGTTTTAGTCCAGCTCGCACTAGAATTGGGTTGGGTGGGATCCCACTTTTGGCCCAGGTACAGAAGGCGGATCTCATTGTCCACCCCTTATTCTCATTTGGCATTACACGTGACGTTGGTGGGGGCTGGGCCCTTTATAGTCGGGGCAGATCAACAGACCATTCTCTAAGTATCCACCATTAAAGACACATCACACCCAGCCCATCCATTGGAATCCTACACGCAAGTCCTAGAGAAACCATTTTTTTTTCCCCCTTCCATTCGCACATTATGTAGTTTGTCCTTTTTTTTTTTAGTTTGCACTTATACCCCCCTTCATGCAGTGTTTTTTACACATTTCTAGATTAATATGGTCCACACACTCTCCACTTATGGGGATCATGGTCTGTTGGTTTGGCCTGCCTGTGGGTTCTTTGGTCGGGTTGGGGCACCCCGCCTCAGCCCCGGGACAGATAATTGGTCTGGTAGGCGACTAAAAACTTAGGAAATGCAGCAGTTGTGCTAAAAAATTAGGTTTATGGTGATAAATACTAAGTGGATACAGATAAACCACCCCATGTATTACCCAGTCAATACACGTCAGAGGCAACGCTATGATGAAAATAGGTCACCATAAAAATTTTTGCTGAAAAACGCATTAAGTGCGATAAACAAAACGTATCTGCAAACCAAGTATTACCATAAACCAATGAGAGAACATACATATGTAGGTGAAATGCCCCTTATACATAGAAAAAGGTCCAAATAACGTCAAAGGTCCAAATAAAGTCAAAGGTCCAAATAACGTCAAAGGTCCAAATAATGTGATTCCTTGAAATAAACGAGTGATGTCTCACAGATATTCCAGTTATATTGTGTTTTAAGTCATCCCTGTGCATGTGCCAATAATAAAAGGACATCCAGGGACTCACCCCCCACAAATATATCACCCTGGCTCATGTCTATCATATAAGAAGCAGGGTGATATATCAGGGTGTGCGCCTCTTCCCCACATGAGAGCTGTGATGTCCAGCAACATTCATATACAACACATTTCTCAAAGGCACCAATACACCTCAAGGGTTGTGTGAGATCCCTGATGAAAAGGAAGAAAGGACTTCAGTGAGGAACATTTCCAGCACTCAGGGCAGGAATTCGGCTTCTCCCCTGTGCAAGCTCTCTGATGTGCGTAAAGATGGGCCCCCTTTAAAAAAAATTTCCCCCGTGTGAGATCTTTGATGTCTATGGAGCTCGGACTTGTATGATAAACATTTCCCACACTCGGGACAGGAATACAATATCTCCCCCGCACTCGGGACAGGAATACAATGTCTCCCCCCACTCGGGACAGGAATACAACGTCTCCCCCACACTCGGGACAGGAATACAACGTCTCCCCCACACTCGGGACAGGAATACAACGTCTCCCCCGCACTCGGGACAGGAATACAACGTCTCCCCCGCACTCGGGACAGGAATACTGCTTCTCCCCTGTGTGAGATCCCTGATGTGTGTAAAGAAGGGCCTTCTGTAAAAAAAACACATTACCCACACTCATGACAGGAATATGGCTTCTCCCGTGTGAGATGGGCCTTCTGTAACAAACATTTCCCGCACTCAGAACAGGAATGCAGCTTTTCCCCCAGTGAGAGATCTCTGATGTCTATGAAGCTCAGACTTTTCCCGCACTCAGCACAGTAATACAACGTCTCCCCCACAATCAGGGCAGGAATACAGCTTCTCCTGTGTGAGATCTCTGATGTGCACAAAGATGGGCCTTCTGTAAAAAAAAAAAACATTTCCCGCACTCAGAACAGGAATAGGGCGTCTCCCTCGTGTGAGATCTTTGATGTCTATAAAGCTCGGACTTGAATGAAAAACATTTCCCACACTCAGGACAGGAATACGCTGTCTCCCCCATGTGAGATCTCTAATGGAGATGGAAGAACAGGAGTGTAATAATTGAATTGATCAGATAGACATTGAGACTCTCTTAAATGAACATATAAGCATTCACTCAGATACCTTACCGAAAGGTCAATTTCTGAAAGAAAAAATCTGATAAATTTCCCTCTCCTTATTGTAATCATAACCTGAGAGCTTTTCTCACTACCACCCTAGACATCCATAGGTTAAATAATTCCAAACTGTTTAATAACTTATCAGAAGATAAAAACCGGTGTTAGGTAATTTAATGAACCAACACCAACTGACATTCAAACCATCAGGATAAAGGCGGAAACGTCGTGGTCATGGCGAACGACCAATATAAAGCCATGTGTATGAAAACACTAAAAAATAGAAAATGGTTTAGGATAATCTCTAAATCCACCATTGAAATATGAAAATTTCTACGTATTGGTCGATAGGGCCTACCTCATTAAGATCACAAAATCTACATGGGAATACATATGTACAACCCCATCACAAAACACCCACATTCTATAGCCTACCCAGAGAAAAGCTGTTCCACCCCAGGACACCCAGAGAAAAAAAAGGGGCACTGTTCCACCCCAGGACACCCAGAGAAAAAAAAAGGGCACTATTCCACCCCAAGACACCATGCACTTTGAAGCAAGGACAACTTTTTTTTATTATTTAGATGCAGTTGGTAGGCTTAAAACATGTATTGCTATGTATGTGGACTAAAAATCTGTTTGTGCTGTTTACTAGAAAGGGAACAGATGTAGTCACATTACTTTAGCCCCTTATGGATTATATACCTGTAAAAGCTATTGGAATTTGAGCAAAGATATTATTTCTATCGCATTGCAGATCAGCAGCCAGACCTGAACCGTGTAAGGTCTCCTACAACTTGGCATTATATTGGAGCATTTGCATTTTGCAGAGCAGGGACTGAGGGTTTACTTTGACACAGTCAGCCATCTTAAACATGTATTGCAATATACTGTGAGATTTTTTTTTTGAACGTTTGCTAGAAAGGATGTATAGCAGTGTACAGAGAGGGTCCATCCAGAAATTTAAGTAAAGTGGTCACACCCATTTAGCACCTGACTATACGAGTATAATGATTTGGGCACAGGTTCTTTAACCATAACAACCCTACTGAGGAGTATCAGGTGAGCAATGTGTGAAGGGTGACAGCACAGGTGACTAATGAGGACATTCCATCCAGCTGATAATTGGAGATGAGGTGGGATGGATCTACAACATTATACAGAGCTTGTAGATCCTGATCTAATACTAAAGCACCTGTACAATATATGGGACAAATGTAAAATAAAGACAATGTAGCAATTTCACATTATATATTATGTATAAAGGCAAAATTACCCACCCAGCTAAAGCGGATTTACCATTTATATAGGAAGCGAACAAGGGAAGCACTGCACCTCGTGTCCAAGGTCATCTTCCATTATAGAAGAAGAAGCGAGGCTTTTTAATGGCTACGCCAATTACTTCTACAGGACATGAATTTAAGTTACTCAAGTCTATCATTTTCATATTCTGGATTTAGGTAATAGAAAACTACATAAAATTCATATTTAAATGATTTTTAGTTCCATTTTATTCACGTTTGACTTTTAAAACTACAAATAAAATAAAGGGGCAGTTCCTAATACAGCTGTTTCTACTTTATTAAATATTACACAGTACAAATAGCTTGGAAAATACAAATTGGCAGGAAAAAGACAATTGAGCCGGTCCCATTTTATTTTTTTATATTTATGCTTTTTTTTCCTTTGAGTATAGTCATGTTTGTCCCAAGCATGTTACTGCTTTTGTTGCTATGAAGGTTTTTTTTTTTTTGGTTATACTTCAGCAATTGTATGATCCATATTTCATTAATCTTCTAGATATGCAATCAGAACTGTCTGGAGCGCACCAGCTGAGTGCTCACCTTTGGACCGCCTTTGCCTTAAGGCCCCTTTCATACTGAAAGTAGTGCAATTTTGCAGTGACTTTAAGCAAAGCCTGGGTAACCCTGAGGTTTATGGACCTCAAGTCAGACCCAAAGTAGTGCAGGGACTGCTTTGAAGTCGCACAGATATGAACGGCACTCATTGAAAATCATAGGGAACAACTTGTCATGCGGCTTTGCAGTCCCAAGTTGCTGGACAACTCACACAAGGGTGAAAGAGGTCTTACACTGATATGAATTGATCTGCTTTTTTTTTGTACGAGTCCGGTGTTTGAGCTTACTTGATTTGCTTCAAGAAAACTTGAATTAAAAAATACTTAAAACTAAACATTCACAAGGGAAGCACTTGCCAGCATCTCAATCCCACTTGATGTAAGAGAGTCGTGTTTAACGCCATGTTCCCACCTGTACATTTTCAGAAGCGCAGGAATTCATGATGATCAAAATTTTAAAGGTCTCCTATGGGTCCCATTCAAATGCATGCAGTTTCCTGCTGTGCATTTTTGAGAGATGCAAGGACTTTCATTGTCCCGCACATATTCCCAGGTGTGTTTTCAGGCCTATATACTTTAAAGCGGT
>BLSH010426668.1:82116-96355 GCA_018402905.1 Glandirana rugosa | reverse complement strand
AAATTTCTTACTTTTTGCTATCAAAATCCCCAAAAAAAATATAAAAAAACATTTTTTTTCACCGTTTTTGGCCGATTTATATAATTCCTCATATTTGCAATAAAAAAAATTGCAATCGGCGTTTATTGATTGGTTTGCGCAAAAGTGGCCGCGTTTACGGATGGTGAGAATTCATTTCTGGGGTTATTTTTTTTTTATTTTTTACTAGTAATGGCGGCGATCTGCGATTTTTAGCGGTAATGCGATATTGGGGCAGACATGTCGGAACATTTTTGACACTTTTTTTGGGACCAATGACATTTATTCAGCGATCAGAAATTTAAATGTCCACTGATTACTGTATAAATGTCATTGGCAGTGAAGGGGTTAACCTGCAGGGGGAGAGCTAGGGGTTATTCCCTGGGTGTGTTCTTACTGTGGGGGGGGTTGGGCTACCATGGGCATGAGAGATCTAACTGATCCCAGTGACAGGGATCAGTAGATCTCTCATGCCCCACTGACAGAGCGGGGAACCGCCGTGTTTACATCGGCGGTTCCCCGTTCTTTCCCTGTGGCCGCTCATCGCGGCTCGCCGGCGGACATCAGGTCCGCCCGAGCCGCGGGCACACTCCCCAGGAGTGCGGCGGGTGCCCCCTGGTGGCCAAATGCAGATCGCCGCTTATTTACGGCGATTCACGCAGGGCTCCCCGACTGCCGCCGTGAAAAGACGGCGCGCGGTGGGGAACCAGATATACTAAGTAAGATATCAAATCAGATGCAAAAAGGCTTATTTGTAGTGCAATATTTAGAAAAAATATATAATATATAAAAAAAGATCTCACTTAGCCACTAGAGGGCAAAATGCCAAGTCCTGAAGCTGATGTGAACAGCAGGAAGTATGGAGTGCCTTAAGAACAAAGGAAAGAGACTTGCAGGCTCAACACTAGGGAAAAGATATAATCTATATGAACGTCAAAGATATCAGGTCACTGATACAAACTGAAACACACAGGGAGCTTCAAGAAGATTATACTTTCTGTGCGATAGGTATAGTTTACCTGCTCAGAAGGTAAGTGCCCGAAATTCATTGACCGTCTGAAGTAATGATATCATAAAGCTGTATAAGAGATTCAAGAAACGGTATCACAAAATGGACACTTTGTGTTGCCCCAAATTACAGGGGTTAGTGACAATTATATATGGACATTCAAAGAAGCCAAATCAAATAAAAAACAGAAACAAAAGAAAATGACTTCTTTTCTGTGTTACCTGGAGATGGATAGAGAGAGAACCCACAGACGTGCAGAGCAAATCCTACCAAACACGCCGACACAGAGGCTGAATTCCCCAGAAGAAAGAGAGGCCATTAATACTCTCTCAAACAACACTGATTTAATCATAAAAGTTGCTGACAAAAGAGGCAACATTGTCCTAATGGACAAGCACCAATACATCAATATGTGTGACAACATACTTTCCAACCAGTCTTGGTATAGAAAGATCCCTAGATGCCTTATAGACAGGTTTGAGAAGGATTTCCAAGAACTGGTGGATATGGCTTTCTATAAGGGAGCAATAAACCAAGGGCAATGGGAATTTATTCGTACACCTTTCCCACGTATACCCACATTCTATTCACTACCCAAGCTACATGAAGACAACAAAAATCCTCCTGGACGTCCAATCGTTTCAGGAAATGGCAGTCTAACTGAAAATCTGAGTATGTTAGTAGACGACTACCTACGCCCGCACGTTATGAGTCTACCCTCATACGTGAAGGATACCATTCACCTCCTACAAATTCTGGATGATGTAGTGCTGGCCCCCACGTCGGTTTTGGTGGCAATTGACGTGGAGGCGCTCTACAGTTCAATCCCACACAACTTGGGCCTTGCCTGCATTAAACAAATTCTTGGGACTAGAACTCAGCACGATTGGAAGTTTGCAGATTTTGTCCTAGAAGCATTGAATTTTATTCTTCACCACAATTTTTTTTCTCCTTTTCCAGTTCTCACTTCCTCCAGGTACAGGGGGTGGCGATGGGAACTTCTTGTGCCCCATCTTATGCCAACCTGTACTTAGGGGAGTGGTAAAGGACCCTTTTTGATTCAGATAATATGGGCGACTTTGCACATCATGTGGGTATGTGGTATAGATATCTTCATGGTATGAGATGGCCCTATTGATAGAATTCAACTGTTTTAAAAAATCTTGAAGCCTGAAGCCCCGTACACACGGTTCGACGATCGTACGTACGACCGTGTCGAATCGTACGTTGGCTGTTGTATGTAGCATACTGACGTGCACCCGAGGGTCGTACAAACAACATGCGGCCGGCCGAACGTAATGACGTGAATGAGCGTATAAAGAGGAAGTGCTGGTATCGTGGCACCACCCTTTGGGCTCCTTCATCTAATTTCGTGTTAGTTGAAGTTTGGTGTGTGTTGATTCGCGACTTTCAGATCGTTCTTTGGCTCGTTTCTGGACGCTCGTTCGTTAATGATGTTGCCTTCTCGAGAGAGAAATCTCGCTATTGTTGGCCTAGGAATTCAGGCTTGGACCCTAAACCAACGAAGGAGAAGGAGGGAGAGGAGTTGCTGGACCAAAAATTGGTTGCTTAACCGTGATCAATTGGTCATATGGCTTTGGTCAGGGAGCTCCAGGAGAATAATCCCGATGATTTCAGGAATTATCTCCGGATGACGGACCCCTGCTTTAGCCACCTCTTGGCATTGGTGTACCCCTATATCCAGGAGGACACATGCATGCGCCTTGCTATCACTCCTGAGCAAAGGCTCATTGCTACCTGGCGAGAGGAAGAAGCCTGCAGGACCTGAAGTTCACCACAGGCATCTCTCCCCCCCCCCCCCCCAGGCTCTTGGAGTGATTATTCCAGAGACATGTTCAGCCATCCAGGTGCTGCAGAATATATTAAGTTATGTTTCATTACTACCACATTTTATGTGTTTATGTTTGATAATATATTTGCCAATACCTAATTAGCAACATTACAATATGCTGTGAATGTCTTCTTTGGCCTCATGCATGCTCTAAGCTTTTTTCAGCCCCTTTTTTCCTCTACATGCCTCCCCAGCATGTTGTCCAGTGTCCATACACACTCAGAGGGTAGGGTTGCCACATCATCCCTTTAATCCAGGACACGTATGAATTACACAGGTTCTGAGGCTGATTTAATGCAGATAAGGCACCAACTGGAGTTTAATTACCACCTTAATCAGCCACAGAACCTGTGTAATTAGTATGTGTCCTGGATTAAAGGGATGATGTGGCCACCCTATCAGAGGGCTGCCATCAGGAAGTACAGGCAGTACTGTTGTAAGGGGCCCTTACAACAGAGACTTTAGCAGTCTTTAACATTGGAGTCTATTGGGGGGGCATCCAGTTTGGGGAGACCATTCTCCTAAACCCTAGGCGACAAAATTAACAAACTTTTCCCACAAGGAGAGGCCCCCCTGGACTACAACTGGTTCAAATTTGGGACCTGCACCACCTATGCTTTGGCACGAGGTCTTATTGCAAGCATTGAGTGAGGCTGTGTTGCCTGTGCACTGCTTTTTTGAAGCCCTTGGATTTCACACTAGCATGCATTGCACATGAGAGCGTGGGAGCGTGACCTATTCTAGAAGGTAGAACTACATGACCTTTTGGAGAGGGTCTTAATTTGGCGTAGATACATAGACGACATTTTTATCGTATGGACAGGGTCTCTTTTTGAACTTTCCCCATTTTTGGACTACCTCAAAACCAACATTTTCAACCTAAAGTTCACTATGACTTATAGCCAGAAGTGTCTCAGCTTCCTGGACGTCAATATATAAGTCCAGGGGGATGGGACACTGGGCTCAACTTTATTTCGTAAACCATCAAGTGGTAACACCTTATTACATGCGACCAGCTCTCATCCTACAGCACTTATTGACAATATTCCTTATGGTCAGTATCTCAGACTTATGAGAAACTGCAGTAGGGAACATGATTTCGAAAAGGAGGCCAAAAATCTGCAACAGCGGTTAATACAGAGAGGATATAGTAGGAACTGTTTAAAACGTGCCTACAAAAAAGCCAAAAAGAAGAAAAGAGAACATTTACTTTTTCCTAGGGATAGAAATCAGACATGGAAATATACTGACACTGAGAATGTTCGAATAATCACTCGATTTTCAGGCCAACACAAACAAATTAAACATGTATTTCAGAAATATTGGTACCTGCTGATGGCGGATACCTCTATATCTAAACATCTAAAAACATATCCGCAAATTACCTTTAAAAGATCGCGTTCTTTAAAGGATAGCTTGGTACATAGCCATCTCCAATCTAGTAAAGGTCCAGGGGGGGAAAAATGGGGGACTTACCCCTGTGGCTTATGTAACTTCTGCAGGTTTATTTTTGGATCGGTTTCAATTACTTTACCCAATGGTAGAATTTTTCAAACCTAAGTTCAGAGCGGATTGTCGATCAGTGGTAATCATTTACATCATGTTTTGAAACTCTGGGGCCTTCTACGTCGGAAAGACGAAGAGACCCTTTTTTCACCGAATAAGAAACCATGTATCTCTAGTAACTAAGAAAAGAATGGAGACTCCTATCAGCCGACACATGGGCCTGATGCATGGCTTTAATAGTACCATGATGCATTTTTTTGCCCTGGAGCACATACCCCCTCATGAAAGAGGGGGAAACCATGATAAGATTCTTCTCCAGCGTGAGACCCGCTGGATCCAGACCCTAGCAGCTTTGCGTTTTCCAGGTTTGAATGACTCCTTGTCGTTCAAGCCTTTTCTGTAAGAGTCGCTTTTGCCTTGAAGACGGAGGGGTTGGTGTTTTTCTTTTTCTTTTTTCCCCTTTTTTTTTTATTTTTATATATATTGGTTTACTTTTTAACCTTTTTTTTTTTTTGTCTTCCTATATGCTATATCCTATATATAGCTATATGGTGTTTGCAACATTTTCTATCTGATTTGCTCTTTGGGGCTCTTTTCATTAGGGCTCTACGACCAGTGGGACGGGTCGTTTCGGCATCGAGCCTTTGGGATCACACGGACGGAAAGGGCACCCATTATGCACTCCATTAGGCCAACATTGCGTGCAGTGGGAGCCCTTGATCCATCGGCTCAGCCTGTTTTGTTTTAACATGGCGGGCTGTGATGGTCCTGTGGTCCTGGCTGGGCTCCTACCCGGAGGGCTTTGTCTCTTGTTTAGGTAGGAGGCACTGTGGTCCGTTGCCTTCCGACTTCCTTTCGGGTGGCGATGGAATGCGGCGTCACTTCCGGCTTTCGGACTCCAGGAAGCGGAAACCGATAGACTACACGTGTCCGCATGCCGCCGGTGACGTCAGACGCCGGCAGGACGGAGTTAGGATAAAAGCGGCCATACGAGCCGCCTTATTTCTCTGATGAAGGAAGCGTGGGTGAGGAATGGGATGTGATCTCCCTTCTGCTTGTTCCTTTTGACTTCCCCCTCTGATACGCACTTTTGCAATACCCCAGTAACCACAAGGTGAGCTATGTTGGATGCAAGTTGCTGCACTTCATTGAGAGTGTAATCTCTCATTATAACATCTTGCAGACACTTTTCTATACATCCCTTATGCTTTTGTATATGGGTGTTTTTTTAGTTTTCATCACTAATGGGTTGTCTACTTTTTCAGCTTGAGTGGACGGTGACACAGCAACCACTATAAAAATTGGCCATATAGAGGTTATTCGTGTGACCTGGATATATCCTCTAGGGAATTCATTGTTCCTCTTTGCACCTGTAGGGTGGGGTGAGAGGTATCCCACAGAGGCATTTGTTTGGTCATACTTCTAATCTCTGGTCTCTCCATTTGAGAATTCCCTGGAGGTTCACCCTTCCGGATGATCCAAAACAGGTTGGCCCTATTTTTCCTCCCCTTTCATTAAAAGGGTTCAAGTAAGTAATTATTCAGAATGATTGAGGAAAGGTTTTCCTTTGATAAAATGCTTTTTGCATTCATTTCCTCTGCATTCTTTTTAGAATTCAGGGCTACTGTGTCCTCTAACTCTGTGGTCCTTGGCTCTTTTGGTCGACCGCCTCGAGCATACAGATATCCCTCTAATGATAGCTCTACATTTGGTAAGATGCTTTAATACTACTGTATTATTTTTATAAAATATTTTAATACATTTTATATGTGTTTATTTCTCTATAACATACTATGCTAAATATAACACATTGTAAATGCCTAAAAAATCATTGCTCATTATTATTGTTGTATTGTATTGCTGTATCCTTCAAATGTACATTGCGATGATAGCATATTCCCTGAAGGAAGGCTGTCATAATTTGTATATATGTTTTTAAAAAATAACAAATGTGTATTCTTCTAAATACGTTTTCTTTATCCAGTCAGCCCCATAATAAATCTCCTGAAGAAGCCCTCACCGGCGAAACATGTTGAGTATGGCGTACAGCTGACTTCATGTAGGACCTATCTTTGTCTGTTTTTTTTTATTTATTTTGTGTTCATGCGTTTTTGTATACATGGATTTTTATAAGTTTGTACCTAATAAACTGATCCCAGATGTGTTTTATATATATTTGTTGTTTTGTAATTATTGTTGAACTATATGGGGTGCACCTTAAAAGTCCCGATTTGACTACATGCCTCTTTCTCCTAATTGTTTAGGTTTGGACGTGGTGCCCAATTAAACTCCTCCCCTGCTCAAACATTCTTATCTTCCTAATTCGTTTGTCATGGGGTTTTGCGATCTTTCGTTCTGTGGAGGCGTTGTTACGTGTCATGCCCCAGCGTCACGACGCACCTGAGAGCGGTACGCATGCGCAATGTAAAGCAAGGTATAAAAGACGAACGAACGGTCACGGAAATTGCCGTAGGTAGGAACGCTCTGTGGGACAACCGCTGGGGAGGAACTCTGTGGAAACGAAGGTTCGCCTGGATTTTCAGATATAGGTGGGTAGAGGCCTATACTGTTATGCTTGGATTGCAGGTACATGGGGGCCCCATGATAATCTCTCATACTTGACAATTGTCCCGGATTGACCAGGAAAGTCATGCTTTTTACTAAGCTGTCCCAGGATATCTGTGTCCTGGGCAGCATCCCGGAGCCTGTATTGTGCCCTCCTAAACCCCCCCTGTACTGTGCCCTTCTGCTCACCCCTGTTGATTAGTCTTTGGATTTATGGCATGTTTTAAAATCTATTTGCTTGAAAGTAGTGATGAATATATGTTTAATTCCATCAACAATTTATACTTAAGTTCTTGAGAGCAGGTGTATAAAATGGGGCAGGCTGGTAGGGGCCCTAGTGCCTTACTTTGCCCAGGGGCCCATGGTGGTATTAAGACCGCCCTGTTGGGAAGAATGGCTTATACTGCTTAGGTTTGCTACATCATCCCTTTAATTCAGGACAGATATTAATTACTCAGGTTCTGTGGTAATTAAACTCACTTGGTGCCTTACCTGCATTCAATTAGCCTCTGAGCCTGTGTAATCTATATGTGTCCTGGATTAAATGGATGCAGCAGCAAGCCTAATACTGCTTGGCTCGGGGCCTAGATTTGGTGGGACTTTTATAGGGGCATGCTGGGTGAAGTTGCATGATGCTTTGTCTTCTGTCTTGCAGGCATAATGAGTGACAGGTTCTTTACCCAGGAATTCCTCACTAAATTTATAGAGCTCTACCACCAGCTCCCCTGCCTGTGGAACATCCAGCTGAAAGATTACCATAACAAGACCTGTAAGCAGGCAGCGCTAAGCCAGCTGGTTGACCTCTGTAAAGAGATTAACCCTGAGGCAACCACCAAATATGTGCGGCAAAAAATTGCCCACCTTTGGCAGGGAGGTGAAGAAGGTAGAGAAATCCAAGAGGTCTGGAGCTGCAGCATCTGAGGTGTATGTACCTAAATTGTGGTACTTTACCAGCCTGCAGTTCCTACAGCGTGTATCTGAGACTAGGCCATTCATCTCTACCCTTCCCTCAACTTCAGGGGAGGCCGTGTCTCCTGCTAGAGATAAGGAGGTCATCTTGACGCAGGTATAGTGTTGGTGAACATATTGTAAAGATAAAATACAATGATAACAACTAAACATTATTGTCCAAACATTGGAGTCTTAACACATTTGTTTCTAGATCCAAACCCAGTTGTGGCCTGAAGTCATTTTAAGTTTAAATCAAAATGGTGGTGCCAGAATGGTAGTGTTTGTCATTTCTAATTATTCAATAAGCAACAGTAATGAAATGTAAATTTGTTTGGATTCATCACCCACACAAACATATTCTAGTATTGTCACTTTTTTATACTCAGGAAAGTGTTACCGAGACGACGGTGACTGAGGAGGAGGCAGCTGGGCCATCACAGCCATGGGAGTCACGGATTCCTCCACTGGAAATTGGGAGGAGAAGGAAAAGGAGGGCCCAGAACACGCAGATGATGCTGCTGCTGCGTTCTTCCAGCAGGCAACAATAGTCCTCCAAAGCGAGCAGGAGGAGGAGGAGTCATTTGCAGCAGCAAAGCTAAAAAAAATGAATGAGCTGCAAAAAAACATTGCAGCAGATTTGATGAGCCAAGTGCTTATCAAGGGGGCGATGGGGCTCCTAACCCGTAACAAAAAGATGGTGGAAGATGTTCCACCACCTCCACCACCTGCCCCATCCCAGCAACATCCACTGCCACATCAGCATGCTGCCCAGTGGCAGTATTATCCCCAGGGCCCCCAAAAACCCTGGTCTGGGGATTATGGGCAGTACCCCCATTGAGGGCTTTATTTTTTGTTTCTGTTTTTTTGTAGTTTTTTTTGTTGTTTTAATTTTTCACATATTTTGTTATACTTTATACATTTGTTTTGTGTTATATTTTCTTTGATGAAAAAATATTCTTATTATTTAATTTGTATTCTTTATGCTTTAAAAATAAAGAATATTTAAAATAACAATACTTGCCTAAGTTTATTAAAGAAAATGACAGGTTTGAAGTAGGCAGTTACATTAAAAATAAAAGTTATAACAAATAGCAAGGGACCAGAAACACGTTCAATTCAAGGAATTCTTGTATTTCAGTGATTATAATATTGGGGAAATGGTAAATAGAAGAAAAAAAGATTAAAAATAATGCAAATTCTATTAATATCACTACAGAACTGTCTTTTATTACATTAGTATCATGTGTATCACTAGCAATGTGCATCTTCATTATTATCCCATTGAAAAAGATGCTAATGTGCGCCGCATTTCACTATTTGAATTGAAATGCCAATAGACAAACGAATATGCAATTGTGAAACAGAAACCTAGGTTTTACACGAAAGGACACTTCAGGCCGTTATTGACTTGGCGCATGCGTGTTTTGCACAATACAACTTGTTGTACCAACTGCTCTGTACACACGATACAACGGTCGTATGAGAGCTTGTTGGTACGACCAAGTTTTCTAGTCTGCTCATACAACTCCTCTTATAAGAGCCTTCATATGTTCGGCTGCTCAAATCGCGCGTACGAACGATTACATATACGACGGTCGTAAGTACGACCTGTTGTATACAACCGTTGAACCGCGTGTACGAGGCTTAAGGTTCCTCCAGAGGTTGCTAGGGGTTCTTTGATTGATGAGCATCAGATAATTTCCCACTGACACCATTGTTCTTTTTAGCTATCTGTAATAGGGGATTCTTCGTAATGGCCACCAGTGTGAGAACATACCTCCCAACTGTCCCTGAATTGGAGGAATGTCCCTCTTTGCTCCTCCCGTGTCCCTCATTTTGGTCTGATCTATATAGTTGTATATACAATACACTATTTATCTATCAAAAAGTGTTTCACAGTGTTAAACCTTTCATCCAGTTTCTAAAATGCTGAATTTGTAAATTCCATAAGCCAATACAATGGAATAGTAGTGGTATAAAAAGTATCTGTGGGTTTAACCAATCATTTTTTTGTTGTACAATTCTCCTTTAAGGGAACATGACAGGGGGTGTGTCCTATGCCTACATACTTTTGCTGATAGGTGTCCCTCGTTCCCATCTCAGAAAGTTGGGAGGTGTGGCAAGAAGCACTCTTCCCACTGACCATCACACTAATATATAATGAGTTGTAGTTATAGTCATTTTTTTAGCAGGGGTTCCCTGAGACTGGAAAGTTATTTAAATGGCTCCTCTGTGTTGAAAATCGCTGGTGTAGACCCTAGAAATACGTTGTCTGATTTATCTAGCAATGATGTAGTGAGAGTCAGGATGTCCAAAGGGTGACAAAAAGGCACAGGTTAGAAGAAGCTCTGGCTGCCAGAACGCCTTTGACAGTCCTGACAACATCTACAAAAAGTGTAAGGAAATTTCCTTAGTGTGTTTTGGAGCAGAACACCGGGGACGAAGGACAGTATCTTCTTAATGGTGGAAGGATGAGACCACCTTGGGTAGAAATAAAGGTCTTGATCTAAAGGCCACCTTGTCTGTTATTTTGTCTTGTGTAATTTAAGAAAAGGCCTCGTACAAAAATCGGACTGCATTCTAAAAACACACAGATCAAAGAATGTTTTCTCAGCTCTAGCAGCAGGAAAGGGGGATCTGACATTACACACATTGCATACTATCCCTGATATCTGACAGCGGACGGGAGAAAAAAGGACACAGCTCTCCACACAGGTAGTTTCTAGATAGACCAGTAGGGAGTTGCTGCAGGCGCATAGGTATGGCCCTATGTTCATTCTGTAGTCTAAATTTCAATTTGTTTAAATTTTTATTAAATGTCTCACTGTGGCTAGTTTGAACGCAAAGCAATATTTGCTCTCACTCATTTCACATCACCAAGGCTAAGGCTAATTGATGGGGTGCTCAAATCCATTGACAGGTTAGAGTACAACATTTAAAGGTTTGCATGTCTGTCCACACATTAGATTGGTTAGAGATTAGTAAGGTCTTTTCTATCCCTTTCTTTTTTTATGCTATGCTCTTGGGTGGCATTTCTGTTATACGATTTTGTACAGTATTATTATTTTGTTACAGGTATTACACAGGGCCTCAAAGATACTGGGTCATTTCTTGTGTTTTGAGGTGTGAAAAGAGTGGACATCAGGCCTATTGGTAGACAGCTGGGGCTTCCACAACAGATTGCCAGATGTTTTGGTCATCCATGCGGAAAGGAACCATTTGGGCCTTCGCTCAATCTAGAAGCTTATACTGGAAGATCAGTTTGATATTTTTGGGGCTACAATCCCAGATGTGACCATTGTTTGGTTGGATATAATTTTCCACACATCTTGGCACAATCAATGGATAGGTTAAACAAGGCCTGAATTAATCAGGAGATAGATGGCAGGAATGCCGCATTGATCATTAGGCATCTGATGCTTAATGACACTGGGCAGTACTTTAGAGATAACAGGTTTTATACCAATGCCATTGGATTTGGCAAGTGGTTCTCGGGGCTGCAAGATAGAAACTAATATGCCTTGAATTTGGAAGCTAAATCAAGCATAACATTTTACATTTGTTTTGTTGTTGCAGTTTGGGCTCCTTGAAGGTGGTTTAAGCTGGTGTTTATGAAAAATGGTTAGGGTCCCATCTTTGGTGCGGTGTCCTCTAGTCAATCCTGTCAACTCACAGTAAATAGTGTAGTTTTAGACCAGTATGTGTCTGAGGTCAGCTAAGATCATCCCCAAAGTGCTGTTTTACGTCTGGGGACATAGGTGTACGTTTAACAGAGATAATTTATCTCATTTCAGTTCTCTGAGAAAAATCATCTCCACTGGCACCGTTTATGAAGCGGAGAACATTTCTTCTCAGAAGGAGAAGAGAGAAGTTTTTCCTCTGAGAACACCTGAGATCTGTGTAGAAGGGGTCGGGTGCCTGTGATCTGGGTGAGATACCTGGGTGTGATTACAGAGCAGCTGAGTTTAATAGGTGAAACCAAAGTTTAAAAAGATCGTATAAATACATGAAAATAATAAAAAAAAAATCACCAGTGATCAGTGCTTAACAGTTTTTAACCCCTCCAGATCCGCGCTTTTGACGAAATACGGCTCCAGCGCGGATCTGAAATGCCGGGACGTCGTCCACTTTGCTCACCCCCCGCCTGCAATCGCGGGTGCGCTACCCGGATTTTCTGTGATCGATGTGTCCTATGGACACAGCCAATCATAGATCGTGGTAAATGGCCAATCACAGCGGCCATTTACCACATCAACAGCAGGTCCAATGAGAGATGATCTCAAATGTAAACATATGAGATCATCTCTCGTTGCCTGCCTTCTCTCCTCACACAGACACCGCTGTGTGAGGAGAGAGTGATCGTTGTCTGCTGCCTTTAACTGTGAGTGCATAAAACACACTTCACCTGTGCCCCCCCATCATAGTGCCATCTGCCAGTGCCACATGTCATAAAAAGTGCCACCTCACCTGTCATCAGTGCCACGTGCCATTGCCACCAGACCTGTCATCAGTGCCACATATCAGTTCCACCTAGCCTGTCACCAGTGCCACATTTCTTCAGCGCTACCTGATCTGTCATCAGTGTCACCTGACCTGTCATCAGTGCCACATATCAGTTCCACCTAACCTATCACCAGTGCCATCTGATCTGTCATCAGTGTCACCTGACATCAGTGCCCATCACCTCATTAGTGCCAATTAGTGCTGCAACAATGGCAAAAAGATCTTTTTCTCTTGAGGAGGCCTACAATATTCTCGCAGCTGAGGAGAGCAACGGGGAGCTCTCTCCTGCAAGTTCTTCTGAGTCTGAGCCGGAGTCTGATATGGCCTACGATCCGGTCTCAAGTAGTGAATTAGAGCTGGACTCAGAAGAGGAATATTGTCCACCCGCCAGACGAAGGCGCGTTGATGAGGAGGCAATACCGTCCACCAGCACCGCTTTGCCATCCACCCGCACCGCTGTGCTGTGCTAACAGCCAGCACCCCAATGCCATCCCCAGCACCGCTGTACCTCAGCAACAAAGGGTTAAGTCCCATGCTGGCCTTCCCTACTCAGCACCCCTTGTGGCTTCCTCCCAATTCAGGAGAAGCTAGTATTCCCCTTTTTACTGCCCAACCAGGAGTCCAGGTGGACACACAAATTTTCTCTCCCGTTGATTTTTTTTATTTCGTTTTTACTGAGGACATGCTGCAATCCATTGTTGCCCAGTGCAACCTATATGCACACCAATTTATCCAGGCGAATCCAAACTCTTATTATTCCCGTCCCTATGAGTGGAGAGATGTAACAGTGGATGAATTTAAAACCTTTTTGGGCCTTGTGTTCTGCATGGGACTAAATAGCAAAAATGAACTCCGCTCCTACTGGTCCACCCGCCCCATCTACCACATGCCGGTCTTCTCATCCGTAATGCCCAGGACAAGATTTTCCATGATTATGAGGTTTCTACATTTTAATGACAATACCCAGTGCCCCCCCCCCCCCCCCGAAATGCCCCAAATTATGACCGGCTTTACAAGATTCGCCCAATTCTAAACTATTTTTATGAATTATTTCCACAATTATTTACCCCCGACCAGCATATATGTATAGATGAATCCCTGGTAAAATTCAGGCTGGGAATAAAACCATATATCCCCAGTAAAAGGGCCCGCTATGGAGTGAAGGTCTACAAATTGTGCGACCGGACCACAGGATATGTTTACAGCTTCAAGGTCTACGAAGGGAAGGACTCCCAGCTGAATCCCCCTAACTGCCCAGAATAGTTAGACACAAGCGGCAAAATAGTTTAACCCCTCCTGGACAAAGGCTACCACCTGTATGTGGAAGAAATGACCCAATGCAGAAGCTAACCTGCATCTATGATTATAACTTGTACATGGGAGGAGTCGATCTAAACGATCAAATGCTGGAACCTTATTTACCAGGAGAACGTACTTTTGGTATAAAAAAGTTGCCCTGTATTTTTTCTATTTGGCCATATACAATTCCTATGTAATCTATCGAAATTCCACCGCAAACCCCAAAGCCCACCCGGCAACCCCATATTTTCACACCACTGATATAGGAGGACCATCGGTTCCTTACCAAACCCCAAACGCCACCTTAAAGCTATCTAATGTATCCTTAACATATACCGGTTTATCTTTTTTATGTCCCGTTGAAAAAATATGGTTTTCATGCAAGAGGACCATTTATTCCAAGGTCGTAAACTAGCAAATCTAGCTGAGGAGGGTACATGTTCAATATTAGTATCTACGTCCAATCGAAGACGTAACCCAGTAAAGAAGGTGTATGTCCACCATCGGAAACAGGTCCTCCCCAATTTGATAAAACG
>BLSH010426668.1:61908-73852 GCA_018402905.1 Glandirana rugosa | reverse complement strand
ATCCCTAATTTCTGCTATCTGTCCTCAGAGCAACAGCACAGACAGCAGTAGTAAAGTAATCTATCTCAGGATGCAGGATCAGGTCTTAAAATGGCTCAAATCTGTCCCTCACGCAGTCAGCTACCTTTCCCTACACTAACCCAATGAGCATGTGACTGCAGCACTGTGACTCCAGCTTATAAAGAGGCTGGGTCACATGATGCACCGGCCAATCACAGCCATGCCATTAGTAGGCATGGCTGTGATGGCTTCTAAGGGCAAACCAGTGAAACACTTGTTGATTGGCTGCCCTGCAGCTTCTCAACACGTGGAGTAAAATAGCAGAACCCCGGACCGAACCCGAACGATTTTTGAAATGTCCGGGTCCGGGTCCGTGCCACGGACACCCGAAAGTTCGGTACGGACCCGAACGTTACAGTCCGGGTTCGCTCAACACTATTCATAACATCATATCTAGTATAAGGGATGCAGATACACTTTCCTAAATCTTTTTCCATCTGGTCCAGTATAATAATGTCCAATACTAGATCTTATCATCATTGTGATTTTTTCAAACTGTTTTTCCTCATTGAACATTGTATGCCCGATTCTTATGCAAATGCTATGTCATTTATTTATTTAACTTATAATGTGTCTGTAAAATATTAAAGTTTATACCATTTATTTATTTTTTAAGTGTTTTTCCACAGTGTTTGGAGCCGTCCTTTTTTCTTCCACATTATTCTCAGCAGGGGGCAGCTGCCGGTCCCAGAGTCGCTCCTTCAGAATGCAATGTTCGGCACACACACAGGCTCCCTGGATAATTCTCTGGGGAGCCTGTGCTTATAGTGACCACTGGGGGGCTCTGTCCATCTTGGCAGGCATCGCTGTTGTCATGGTGACGCTCTGCCATCTGATGCTTTGGCTGGGATGGCCACTTCCTGTGATGGACAGCTCTCCTATCTCTCACACACTATGTCATGTTAGTTCAGAGCTCGGATGTACCAAGTGAGAGAGAGAGAGCTGGGGTGATCTTTTGCACGCCATAATAGAGAGACTAAAGCCTCGTACACACGGGACGACAATCGTATACAACAGGTCGTATGAAACGACCGTTGTATGTGAAATCGATCGTTCGTATGCGCGATTAGAACAGCCGACATACAACGGTCGTACAAGGGGAGTTGTATGAGCAGACTAGAAAACTTGGTCGTACCAACAAGCGGTCATACGACCGTTGTATCGTGTGTACAGAGCAGTTGGTACAACAAGTTGTATTGTGCAAAACACGCATGCTCAGAAGTCAGGAACGGCCGGATGCTAATTACATGCACCTGAACGTTCTTTCCGCGGGCGTACAATCGTGTAGTGCAGTCAGTATGCAAGTTACATTATCCAACATACGATTTGAAACGATCGTATGTACAATCGTAGTCCCGTGTGTACGAGGCTTTACTATCTCTCCCACATACAGGACGGCTGTCATTAATACATTTATCCCTGTCCCTTGTTCTCCTTCTGTTAATCTTATTTCTCTTTATATTGCTTTTTCCTCTTATCTCTGTCTTTTCTGCTTTTGCTGCTCTGTCCTGACTCTGGTCTAACCACCCCTTCCCTTCCTATAATGGTCCAATTAATGTCTCCCATGCTCACCGCATAAATACTACTCACACTGACTGACCGACCAGACACGCTCTGGTGGCTGTGCATTGGTGATCTATGCTCTTTATACTAGCACGTACAGATTAGATACTAAAACTTCCTTGTCTCTCTGAAACTTCAGTTTTTTCTACTTGTATAACTTTGGATTTACTCTTTTTGATCCATTGCTTACTTTTTGACACTGCTAATTTATATGTGTGTTATACACATATATATATAATTAATAATTTTTTAAAATGTATTTTAATTTTTTTTTCTTTCCTCCTCTCCTTCCCCATAATCTCTTTATATCCTACTAATTTTTTCACTTCACACTTTGGGCAGGGCACATGTACCCTATGTTGTACCCTTCCACGGCCCCAGCATTGACATTCTCTGGTTGAGTGACTCTTGGATGGACACACGGCCCCCCAGCTTGGATGGTTTGGCTCCAGCACTGGCTCCTTAATACCAGACACGTGACTTGCTGTTTGAATTTTTCTATCCTTCCGCCTCTGATGTTCCATTGAATGTTGGTCTTATTACCTGTTAATTATTATTATTATTATTATTGTAAGTATAGACACTGTTGCACCATGATTTCTTCCCCCGATGAAGGATATAACGTGCTAAAATCTGAAACGCGTTGGGCGCTGGACAGCTGTGAACCATTCCTGTGTTTTGACCTCATATAGGGGCTTGGTTTGTTTGTTCCAGCTTTTTCAGACTCACCTGTGCTTTTCTTGTAATACTATGTACATGTATCACTGTGATCTATTTTAATCTTTATATTCATTCCTACATGATTTTTTTATTGTATAATTGTACCCAATAACATTTTGTTATACTTTTTTTCTTCAAATCTCCCCCATCTGTCTATAAAATCCCCTTAGGGGCCATTTTCTCTTTCTCGACTAATTTGGGATGTTGACAGAGTGGCTACTTGGGAGACACTAGTGGTTCCTAGCTCACTCTTTTTTCATATGTATTTTTGACATCCAAAATTTGCAGGGGCTCCACATTAGGGGTTGGGCAAAACCCAAAACACTGCAGTGTCTTCCACAGACTCTACTAAAGTTGGAATACTTTGGCCATGTCTAGGCTAACCACTACTCTAGTGCTCACATGAACGTGTGTGGATTTCAAGTTCATAAATAAGCGGCGAGTGTTAAAAGTGGTTTTCGTGCCTGGGATTAACCCAGTTTGGACAGAGATGATGAAATGAATGATTATTTTGGTGAAAAAGAATGTCCGGGAAGGATGGCGGAAGACACAAGGGGGAAGGTTAGCACTGGAGCATGGAGAATATAAGTAGCGCTGACAATGGCTTGTTTCCTTTTTATTATTTAAGTAGGAGATGGATTTTGATATCTCATAGGTTTTGGCTCTTCATACTATCACTCGATAACCGCTCGTGCAAGGAAGAACCTATTTTCATTATTACTGACAGTTTAGCTGCAGGTCCTAAAGTCTGTACAGGAAAGAATGGACAATGAATGCCAATATTACAGTACTCTCACATGATACTCTCACACGTAATAAGGTAAAAGTAAAATCGGACCTGCTTTGCACTACCACACTGCACAGTGGCAGACAGGGTTTTCAGTTTAACATGATAGATGCCTTTGCTGTAGTTTGCATTGCCTGGGGTATATAGGTGAGGGGAGCTTGGGGCACTGTATTGCAAATCCTAGGAAAATGATCTCTGCATTTTATTTATTTTAGCGTTCATTCCAGCTATATATTTCTATGTGTGTACCACTTGTGAAGATTTCCCCTCACTACTTTGTATAAAAATGCAGAGAGAAAATGAGTAGAATCTTCAATGGGGACACAAGCAGCAGTAAAAGAAAATTTATATATCGCAAGAAAGGATTGGAACCTCTGCCAGTTGTTTGGTGCTATCTCGGTTCTTGTTAAAGTGGATGTAAACCCACCACTCACCCAGTATAAATGAATGGCACAGTATTAATGTATATATACATGCAAGCCCCCTGCGTGTATCCCCACCTTGCAAATGTCCTTCGTTTAAGCACTAGTAGCTGTGTAAAACTCTGCAATCAGTGGGTTTCTCTCTTTGCTGAAGCTTGGTGTGTGGAGTTGTGATGTCACAAGCCTCCCCACCCACTTCTATACTGAGAGATTGAGGAGGGAGGGAGAGGGGAGTGTAAAACTTTATTTGCACCGAGAAGGAAATAAGCAAATTGCTTGTCACTCACAGAGCATGGGACTGATATGTCTGTGTATTTCCCTGTTAGTCTGACTTTCTCTTCCTGAAAAAAGGTAAGGTCATTACTCACAGTTGGATTAACGCTTTTTGGCAAGACTGGGCACAGTTGAAATGACATGCTATACTCTACCAGGCAGAATAATTAATTACATTCTTTGGGGGGTTTACATCCACTTTAAAGCGGTAGTAAACCCGCTGACAAAAAAATAAATAAATAAAAATCATGCAAGACAATAGCATAATATGTTAGTATGCATCGCATACTAACATATTATGAAATACTTACCTTAGAACGAGGCCCCCGATGCCCGAGTCGGTTAGCGCTAAGGACGCTGACATGTTTGTCCTCTTCTTTCTTCCGGGTACGCGGCTCCGGCACTGTGAGTGGCCGGAGCCGCGTGCCGTCACTCCCGCGCATGCGCGCGGGAGCTCTTCGCTCCGGCAGCCAGCTCTGAGTTGCCGGCCGCCTCGGCCAGATCGTCAGAGCGCATGCGCAGCTAATGTCAGCGGCTGCATGCAGGGCGAATATCTCCTAAACCATGCAGGTTTAGGAGATATTCTTTTTACCTACAGGTAAGCCTTATTATAGGCTTACCTGTAGGTAAAAACAGCTTTTAGGGTTTACTACCGCTTTAAGGACGTCCACTCATTTTCTTTGTGGTTACTGGAAGATAAAGTGATGAGAAGTCTGCCCATCAAGAACATTAGAAACATATTCAACCTATACACAAAGGTAACTGCTCCAGGTGAAACCTTAGTTGGCTGCAATTGCATCAGCATCAGGTGGGGTGGCCGCCCTGTCACTGCTGCAGGCTTCAGTATAGGTAGAAGATAGGATGGCTGCACACCCAAGTTGATTCAAAATTCCAAGTTTATTGAAGAGATAAAAACATGTACAGACGAGCAATGTCAAAAGGAAAAATGGCAGGGTAAAAGGTGACACATTTCACACGGCTGGCGTGCTTCGTCAAAGACCAACTTTGACTGACTTTGACGAAGCACGCCAGCCACGTGAAAAGCGTCACCTTTTGCCCCGCCATTTTGCATTTTGACATTGCTCGTCTGTGCATGTTTTTATCTCTTCAATAAACTTGGGGATTTTGTGTGTGCAGCTAAGAAAGCTATGGCTGAGCCAGTCCTCCAGCCAACTAGAGTTGGCTGGAGGACTGGCTCAGAGCAACTCCAAAGCTGCAGCTTTTGTGGGATGTTCCCAGTCCACAGTGGTCAGGACCGACCAGCAGTGGTCCAAGAAAGGAAAACCAGTGACCAAGGCTCATTATGCAGGTGGGGAGAGAAGGCTGAACTGTGTAGCTACTATGGCTTAAATTGCTGAAAAAGGTAAGGTTGGTTCCCATACAAAGATGTCATAACACACAGTGCATCGCAGTTTGTTGTGTATAGGGCTGCATAGCCTCAGACCATCATGGTGCCCATTCTGACCTGCTACACAGCTAAAAGCGCATACAATGGGCATGTGAGCATCAGAACTGGACCATGGAGCAATGGAAAAAGGTGGCCCTGTCTCATTAATCACTTTTTTTTGTCTTTTACATCATGAGGCTGGCCGAGTGCATGTGTGTTCCTTACCTGGGCAAGAGATGGCACCTGGATTCATTATGGGAAGGCAAGCCAGTATGGAGTCTCTAATGGAGTCTAGGGGTGGGCCGAACACCCCGCGGTTTGGTTCACACCAGAACTTGCGAACAGGCAAAAAATTTGTGCGAACACACAAACCCTATTAAAATCAATGGGACTCGAACATGAAAAATCAAAAGTGCTAATTTTAAAGCCTTATATGCAAGTTATTGCCTTTAAAAAATATATGGGGACCTGGGTACTGCCCTAGGGGACATGTATCAATGCAAATAAAAGCTTTTAAATCAATCGTTTTTTCAGGAGCTGTGATTTTAATAATGATTAAAGTGAAAAAATAACAATGAAATATTCCTTTAAATATCATGCCCGGGGGGCCCCTTAGTATGCCTGTAAAGTGGCGCATCTGTGCGATGTTTGGAACAGTGCTACCGCAAAATGACATTTGTAAAGTAAAAATTGTCATGTAAAATTGCTTGCGGCTGTAATATATTGCCGGGTCCCGGCAATATAGATAAAAATCACTGAAAAAGCATTGCGTTGAGGGTCCGCCCACTCCATACCAGGCCCTTTGAGTCTCGTGTTGATTTCAAGGGGAACCCCGCGCCGAAATTTAAAAAAATTTGCGTTGGGGTCCCCCCAAAGTCCTTACCAGACACTTCAGGGTCTATTGTGTATTTTAAGGGTAACCCCTTGAAAAAATAAAAAAAAATGCGTAGGGTTCCCCCCAAAGTCCGTACTAGGCCCTTCAGGTCTGGTATGAATTTTAAGGGAAACCCTGCACCAATTTTTATAAAAAAATGTGTAGGGGTCCCCCCAAAATCCAAACCAGACCCTGATCTGAACACGCAGCCCTGACATGGTAGGAGGGGGTGGAGACAAGCGAGCGCCCCGCCTCCGAACCATACCAGGCCACATGCCCTCAACATGGGGAGGGTGCTTTGAGGTCACCCCAAAGCACCTTGTCCCCATGTTGATGGGGGAGAAGGGCCTTATCCCCACAACCCTGGCCGGTGGTTGTGGGGGTCTGCGGGCGGGGGCCTTATCGGAATCTAGAAGCCCCTTTTAAAAAGGGGGCCCCCAGATCCCAACTCCCCCCCATGTGATTGGGTATGGGGTACGTTGTACACCTGCCCATTCACCCAAAAAGGAGTGTAGTAGTGTTACAAAAAACAGTAGACAGTTTTCGACCTTTATTGTAAAATAGCTCTTTTCCTACCCCTGATTCTTCTTCTTTCTTCCTCCGGTCTTCCTCCATCTTCTCCTGCCCCGCTCCTTCTTCTGGTCTTCTGCTTCGTCTTTCAGTCTTCTTCCTTCCTCTCGTCATCTTCTTCTTCTTTCACCGCTGCAGCTGCTGTGCCGTCCAGAGGTGACTCCCAGAATGGGCGGTCTTCTGTTTGACACTTATTTTATAAGAGGGAAGGGGCAATCTAGTGTGTAAATGGGTGATCTCGCCCCCTCTGATGGCACATGATGTTAGAAGGGTCGGAATCACTTGGTTATGTCACTGGGTGGCCCCGCCCTTACCTATAAAATAACTGTCAAACTGAAGACCGCCCATTCTGGGACTCGACTCTGGATGGCAAGGCAGCTGCGGCGGAGAAAGAGGAGGAAGAAAAGAATGAAGAAGAAGACGATGATGACGCGAGAAAGGAAGAAGACCGAAAGAAGAAGCAGAAGACCAGAAGAAGGAGCGGGGCAGGAGAAGATGGAGGACGGCCGGAGGAAGAAAGCAGAAGAATCAGGGGAAGAAAAAGAGATATTTTACAATAAAGGACTTGTCAAAAACTGCCTACTGTTTTTTGTAACACTACTACACTCCTTTTCTGATGAATGGGTAGGGGTACAATGTAACCCATAATCTTTCACATAGGGGGGGGGTCGGGATCTAAAGGCCCCCTTATTAAAGGGGGCTTCCAGATTCTGATAAGCCCCCTGCCCACAGACCCCGGCAACTACCGGCCAGGTTTGCGGGGATAAGGCCCTTCTCCCCATCAGGGGAGGGGGGGCGCTTGCTTGTCCCCACCCACTGCTAGCATGTCAGGGCTGCGTGCTTAAATAAAGGTCTGGTTTGGATTTTGGGGGGACCCCCACGCCATATTTTTTAAAAAAAATTTGGCACGGGGTTCCCCTTAAAATCCATACCAGATCCTAAGGGCCTGGTTTGGATTTTGGGGGGGACCCCCATGCATTTATTTTAAAAAATTTTGGCGCGGGGTTCCCCTTAACCACTTAGGGACAGAGCCTCTTTCGGAGATTTGGTATTTACAACTTAAAATCTGTTTTTTTTCTTTAAGAAAATTACTTAGAACATTATATATATTTTTTTCACCCTAGAGAATAAAATGGCAGTCGTTGCAATACTTTATGTCACATCGTATTTGCGGTCTTAAAAGCGCAATTTTTTTGAAAAACCTTTACTTTTTTTAATTAAAAAATAAGACGACAGTAAAGTTAGTCCAATTTTTTTCTATACTGTGAAAGATAATGTTATGCCATGTAAATTGATACCCAACATGTCATGCTTCAAAATTGCTCCCGCTCGTGGAATGGGGACAAACTTTGGCACTTAAAAATCTCCATCGGCGAAGTTTAAAAATTTCTACAGGTTACCAGTTTTGAGTCACAGTGGAGGTCTAGTGCTAGAATTACTGCTCTCGCTCTAATGACCGCGGTGATACCTCACATGTGTGGTTTTAACACCGTTTTCATATGCAGGCGGGACTTACGTATGCGTTTGCTTCTGCGCGCGAGCTCGGCAGGATGGGGCACTTTAAATATATATATTATTTTTCTTATTTATTTTACTTGTTGTTTTTTATTTTTACACTGTCCATTTAAAAAAAAATAGGGTCACTTTTATTCCTTTACAAGGAATGTAAATATTCCTTGTAATAGAAAAAAAGCATGACAGGACCTCTTAACCACTTTAGCCCCGGAAGGATTTCCAGCTTTAGGACCGGAGCCCTTTTTGCGATTCGGCGCTGCGCCGCTTTAACTGACAATTGCGCGGTCGTGCGACGTTGTACCCAAACTAAATTTGCGTCCTTTTTTTCCCACAAACAGAGCTTTCTTTTGTTGGTATTTGATCATCGCTGCGTCATTTCTGATCGCCGCTATAAACAAAAGAAGAGCGACAATTTTGCAAAAAAAAACAAATTTCTTACTTTTTGCTAAAATACAAATCCAAAAAAAAAAATAGCAATCGGCGTTTATTGATTGGTTTGCGCAAAAGTGGCCGCGTTTACGGACGATGAGAATTAATTTTTGGGGTTTTTATTTATTTATTTTTTTTTATTAGTTATGGCGGCGATCTGCGATTTTTAGCGGTACTGCGATATTGGGGCGGACATGTCAGAACATTTTGACACTTTTTTGGGACCATTGGCATTTATACAGCTATCAGTGCTATAAAAATGCACTGATTACTGTGTAAATGCCATTGGCAGTGAAGGGGTTAACCTGCAGGGGGCGCTCTAAGGGTTAACTGTGTTCCCTGGGCGTGTTCTTACTGTATGGGGGCTGCCCTAACAGGGGAAGGGAAGTGATCACACCTTCCGTGTAGAGGAAGGCTGTGATCACAGCTCTTCCACCTCACACAGAACGGAGGTCCGTGTTTACTTACACGGACCTCCGTTCTTTCACTCCGGGGGGGGCATCGCGGGTAGCCGGCGGCGATTGAGGCCGCCGCACCCGCTCCCTGGCCCTCCCCGAACACGGAGGCGCGCCCGCGCGCTCACAGTGCGCAATCTCGCAGCCGCCGTCCGATGACGGCGATTTGCGATATCGCACCACTTTGTCGCCGTCAACCTGCGGTTGGCAGTCGGCAAGTGGTTAAATATGAGATCTCGGGTTAAAAAGACCTCAGATCTCATATTTACCTTAAAATGCAATAAAAAAAAAAGAAAAAAATTATACTCGCAAAAAAAATAAAATTGTCTCCTTTAAGAGCATGACATGACCCAGTCAAACATGTGCAGAAAAATTGGACCTTGAGTGTTGGTGGTGGCAGAACACTATAACCCTTCACAATTACTCTTGTTTGGGCGCAAGAATGGGCCCTGCTGTTGTAATTTATTTCATCAGTTGTAATGACATGCTCCAGGCAAACAGGTTCAGAAAAATTGGGCCTTAGGTGTTGGTGGTGGCAGAAAACTGTAACTATACTGCGTGTATATATATATACTGTATATATATATATTCTGCCACCGCCTGAACTGACTCTGTATACTATACACTGAATGAGCTGTATATATAGTCTACACTGAAGGCAGCGTATTTTATTTATATATATATATATATATATATATATATATATATATATATATATATACTGTAAATATATACTTACACTGCCTGAACAGACTCTATATACTATACACCAGGGTTTCTCAATTCCAGCCCTCAAGGAAATGAGAATGCCAATCAGCAGCGTTCAAACTCTAACCAAGAAGTGGAAAATGAGGGGTTCTGTTGAAACCAAACCACGGTCAGGTAGATCAACTAAAATTTCAGCAACAACTGCCAGGAAAATTGTTCGGGGTGCAAAGAAAAAACACAAGTAACTTCAGGACTCTCTGAAAACATGTGGTGCGGCTGTTTCAAGATGCACAATAAGGAGGCACATGAAGAAAGATGGGCTGCGTGGTCGAGTCGCCAGAAGAAAGCCATTACTACGCAAATGCCATAAAGTATCCCGCTTACAATACACCAAACAGCACAGAGACAAGCCTCAAACCTTCTGGCACAAAGTCATTTGGAGTGATGAGACCAAAATTGAGCTTTTTGGCCACAACCATAAACGTACATTTGAAGAGGAGTCAACAAGGCCTGTGAAACACGGAGGTGGATTGCTGATGTTTTGGGGATGTGTGAGCTACAAAGGCACAGGAAATTTAGTCAAAATTGATGGCAAGATGAATGCGGTATGGTATTAAAAAATGCTGGAGGAACATTTGCATTCATCGGCCAGGAAGCTGTGCATGGGACGTACTTGGACATTCCAACATGACAATGATCCAAAACACAAGGCCAAGTCGACCTGTCATTGGCTATAGCAGAATAAAGTGAAGGTTCTGGAGTGGCCGTCTCAGTCTCCTGACCTCAATATCATTGAGCCACTCTGGGGAGATCTCAAAACATGCAGTTCATGCAAGACAGCCCAAGAATTTACAGGAACTGGAGGCTTTTTGCCAAGAGGAATGGGCAGCTTTACCATCTGAGAAGATAAAGAGCCTCATCCACAAATACCACAAAAATACTTCAAGCTGTCATTGATATTAAAGTGGGCAATACACGGTATTAAGAACTGGGGTATGTAAACTTTTGATCAGGGTCATTTGGGTAGTTTCTGTTGTCATTATGATTTAAAAAAGTAAACACAGTTGATTGATAATAAATGGCTTCAGCCAAACACCAACCATGAGTGAAAGAAATGTTTTTGTGTTCTCATTCATATTCTCTGAAAAATGGCCAAGAAATCATAAATTCTCTCTCGCTCTCTCTCTATATATATATATATTATATACTGTACATATATATTTTAATACTG
This sequence comes from Glandirana rugosa, assembly GCA_018402905.1. NCBI lineage: Eukaryota > Metazoa > Chordata > Amphibia > Anura > Ranidae > Glandirana > Glandirana rugosa. The sequence continues at coordinate 62,858 of BLSH010426668.1, read as the reverse complement.
CCTGAACAGACTCTATATAGTATACTATATACTGAATAAGCTGTATATATATAGTCTACACTGAAGGCAGCATATTATATATTTATATACACTATATAGTGTACATATTTATATATTCTTCCACTGCCTGACTGGACTCTATATACTATACACTGAATGAGCTGTATATATAGTCTACACTGAAGGCAGCGTATTATATATATTGTGATGTTATGCGAGGCACCACAATGGGCGGGCAATACTTGTCACCTCACATTCGATCATTTTGAGGCGACTAGTGGGAGTCCGACCCGGGTTTTTCTGACCACTGACAGAGCTGGTTCCAGCCCGGACTTTCTGGTCCACTCAAACCCCTCTTGTTGTAGAATTTAGGATGTTTATTATGTATTGTCACAGTGTCTCCCAGTGTCGGTTTACCGGTATTCGCTGTGTACAGCGAATATGGATTTAACCGATATTGAGGAAAGGCCATTTACAAACGAGGTCGCGAATTGGCGAGTCCCGCGGACGGCCGGCCCTACTAGCCCGCCCATCGCGCACCAAGGGTTTATTACCTTCCAAAGGTAACATTTACCGGAAAGGAGTTATAGCCAATTTAGGTATAAGCGACATGTGTCGCTTATGGCCATTTGGCTGTGACCCTCTGTGACACTGTTATGTATTATTTGTAGGATTTAAGATGTTGTTCTCCCCAAACTCACCTGGTCTTTCAGGCCCGACCTTGGTCGAGACAGTCACCAGTCTTTTTGGGCCCAGCCTGAGGGTGATCAGCGGAGTTTTACTAGCTTACACTCCACTGTTCATAACGGGCGGGTAACACCACGGAGCGTATTGTAGTGTTATATATATTATGCGACGGAAGTCACATCTGATATATATGTCGAGTAAGTCACATATCATATATCTCAGGTCAGTCCGTCACCTTCTTATATATTTATACATGTGATATA